>JARYHS010011408.1:176040977-176385807 GCA_031002005.1 Vandiemenella viatica
GCATTGCAGTCATTACAAGTTAATCTATATATACCTGAATTATGAAATTTGTTGTTTGATGTGTTGTTTTTGATGTTTTTCTGTAGTGAGTTGTCTGTTCTAAATGCTATCCTGAGTCCTTGCTTTTTCAGAATGTTTGCTATTTTGTGAGTGTTCTTGTTTGTGTATGTTAATGTGTGCCATTTTACTGTTTTTGCTTGTGTGGGTGCACTATTGAAATGAAACAAAATTTTCAAACCTTGTATCACTAACCAAGATCCTTGTTCTTTAACTCCCAACCAACAACAACAATCGTATTCTATAAAATCAATTAACTCAGGTAATGGCATAGAAAGAATAAAAACATGACTATCCCATGTATATAAATTTTTGTGATCTAACCCTGTAGAACATGGAGGATGGAAGACAGAGCAACTATCACGTAATTGCTAAATGATGGTTAAGGTAATCAAGTTTGGTAGGTCTAATTCAAAATGTGTCCAAAAATGGACAAAAAACCTGTAAGTTTAAAATTTAAAAAATCTGTGTATTACAAATTAAAAGAGCTACACTGTCGTTACCTGTGGTAAGCAATAGTTACTATCTCTTTTCTTAAGTGTGTTTGCTAATCAGATCCTTTATTTCATGTCATATCCATTATTCTCTAAAAATTGCACAAGTTTTGGATCTGAGAGTTATTGCATAATATCTTGCCCCACTCTCCCAAAGAACTAGTACCTTCAGAATCTACTGTGTTTCCAGAACAAAAACTTCTCTATGTAGAAGTTTCTGATTTTAGTTTTTACTCATGGCTCTTTTAAATCTGATTTTCAGATACGTATTACATAACAATGAGATATACATCATACAATAGGCACATTACTCTTACACAAGCACTTGACGTAATAAATATGTGCACTTGGAAACAGCAAAGGGAAAAAAATTAGCTAATTAATACAATTCTGTGAACACGAAGTTCCAGAATAAACTGATATCACTTTGAAATTAGAAATATAGGTGCTGTTTTCAAGAGCAACATCATACCTTCTAAGCCGAACTGAAGAAAACTATTCTGAAAATGACACTGACAACTCACCTTTTTCTATGTAATTTTTGGGCACCCAGCCAGGTAGGTCATCTTCATCAGGCACTATACGACGGCGAGCCTCCTGTTCAGGTGGTGGTGGTGGAGGCAATGGAGGTGAAACATTACCCGGCACATGACGTGCTGCTACTGCCATCGGGTGTTGATGATGCTGGTGAGGGTGTGGAAGAGTATGGTGTGTTGACATAGGGGGGGCTGCTAAAATACAAAAAACACCACAATATTACATTTGTTTTTTCTCTTTTTAAAGTAATCTACAATTCCTACAAAATAATGCTTATACCACATACAACTATTGGAGAAACTAATATAAATGCTTTTAATAATTCAATGAAACTCCTAACCCAGTGTTCTTGTTTGGTGCAATATATGCAAACTACTAATAAGCAAGCTTAAATTGTTATTTTTTGCTTATGGCTTTATGCTTCATCAACATTCAGGTGATTTAGAGATTGGAAAGGACTGGGGGAAATCTTGCCATGGCATTTTGAAGGCACCATCCCGGCATTTCCCAGAAGTGATTTAGGGAAACCATGGAATAACTAAATTTGGAGGCTAGACAGAGGTTTGAATCTGTATTTCTGAATGCCTACCGCTCACCAACCAGGCTCTCTCTGTTGCTTATCTCTAATCAGATGAGAAATAAATAACATCTAAGTGCAATATAATAAATATGGAAAAATGCTAAGAGAGATAAATGTACAGCAGCTTGCAAAGATTTGATTTAACATAAAACAATGGCATTTCCATACACTGTTTTTGTAATATAGTTAAATAGATTGCAAGGGAATAGCAAAGAAAAATATAATAATTCTTTCATCAAATGTATAACTAATAACTTATTTGAAATAGCTTTAAATAAGAAAATAGTTGTATTATACAAAGTTTATGAGCACAAAACACATTTCAGGAAGATGGTGTCAGTACATAACTGCCATCTTTGGCTTAGGGACAGCAACTTATTGTTGTGTACTATTTAGATTAGCCCTACCAGAATTTTTTCTCAAAATCCGGGGACGCTTCAGAACTTTTTCACCAAAATCCGGGGACGCTTTCGGCATTTGTCCCAATGACGCATTGCACTTTTTATAAGTTGTATGATTAAAGGTTAAGTTAACTTAAAAGAAACGTATTTGTTGTATATTTTGTATTTTAAATGATATGGTACCTCCAACTTGTTGTCATTGGTATTTCTCAGAAGAATGAACCTTATTGAGAAGACCTTGTCTGGATCCAAGCAAGTCCAAAAATTCTTGATAAGTAATGGAAAAGTTTGTTAATTAGTTAACATAGCTTGAACTGTTTCAGTACTCATTCTGGATCTCTGTGACGTCCACATCATGTTCATTGGGGAGAAAACTCTCTCTACAGATGCGTTACTCGCAGGAAGACACAAAGACAATTCTAGAGCTGTTCGTAAAATGTGAAAAAACTTCACTCCATCTTGAGCAAACACCAACATTGGATTCATTACATCCACCTACTTTATCTTTTGACGCAAAGTCCTTTAAAAAAGAAATTTGATTGAAACATTCTAAATTTCATCTAAAGCAACCCCATCCACTGTTCACAAGAAGTAATTAATTGTTGGATCGAAGTTTTTCACGAACAGATCTGATCAGCATACATTTCAAGTGGCATAAGTCTTGACAATGAACACCCCAGGTATGCAGGTATTGTACGATATTGTCGTAAAAGTCATACGACATGTTGGGGGAATTCTATAGTGGAACATGAACCATCTTCTTCTAGAGATAACAAGAACTTCTTCACCGATTTCAGTATACACCGGAAAAGTCTCCATTCTTACAAAATGTAGTGTTGTTTTTTATGAAAGGAGACTGTGCAAATGATGTGTAATACAATCAAAAACAGTGTTATGCTAGAAATAATGGAAAGCTTCCAATTATAAATGTTGATATAAGCCACTGTTTTAAGAACATTTTCAGCTATTTTGAGTTGTAAATAGCTTTACTTTCCATTGTAAGGTATTTCGTAATTATTGTGTGTGATTTTGCACAAGTCATAATTGTTTTTGTATGAATTTGATGGTCAATGTAATTGTTAGCACTCGAGAAATGTCTGTTGACTCTTTATTGTGTATCTCCAGAGTTTATTTAAGTTCACAGCAATGGCAAGGAGAAACAGTCGTCATCAGAAGTTTTGGTAATTGTTTGCGAGTTGTCAAGCAGGAATTTTTTTTTTTTTTGTAAGAGTCTAGAGCCTTAGCCATGTGTTATGTTGGAATGAATATTTCGCTGTAATAATAATAATAAATGACAGGCCTTTCATCTAGTTTTTTTTATTATTTCATTAAACTCACAAACCCATTCAGAAGTTCTATAAATAATCATGCTTTGGCAAAATCACCTGGCGGCCTTAAGACAGTAAGCTGTTAACTGAAGAACTAATTAAGTTTCGATCAGCATCATCACAAAGGACCATCCATTGCTTATCACGGCTCTAATTAAGTTTATGAATACATCACAGCAAAATGGTTATCATGTCAATCATTGAGTGACATGTTATTCTGGAACATCTTCCAATCTTCCAGCCGACAGATGCAATAATGCTAAAATACTCTGCAATTAAGGCACATAAAGCATAAATTTGCAGTGTTTGTTAACCTCGCAACAGCTCCAAATGTTCAATGTAAATCGACCTGAGAGATGCGAGTAGGAGTGTTATAACCAGTTACCACTCAAAACCTGATTACTTCGGAAGTGACAAGAGCGGGAAATGACTGTTTCCAACGGCAAAATTTTCTAGTCCAGGATACCACTGTTTATTGGAAGTCATGATGGTGTACTGCAATGCGGGAAGTGGTGTGTGTGTGTGTGTGTGTGTGTGTGTGTGTGTGTGTGTGTGCTATGAAAAGGAAAAAAATATGATAAATGTATGTTTAAAAGCAGTGGTTAAGAGTGCTTCGGGATTCAGTGAACATGAAACAGAAACAAGCAGATATTTGTTTTTTGTACATTGACTAGTGGTAATTTGATAAAGTTGGTTTCCTGTTGTCTTTATTTTTTGGTGATATCAAGCTAATTTCTTAGTTATTTGAATATGGCTGATTGTCAAAATTTGCAACCATTCTTAGAAACCTTTACCACTCCATTAAGTACTGATTTTGATGCAAAATTTTCTGAAATTAATGATAAGTTTTCTGAATTGAAACAAAATAAAGATGCCAAATTATCAGATTTAGCTTACTGTTTCGATAGTAAGTTCTCAGTAATATCTGAGCAAAGTGAAGGTAGTTTTAATAAGCAACATCCAGATTTTAGTTCTAAGATGGAGGATGAAATTAACCAGTTAAAGTTTAATGGCGGAAAGATAGTTAAGATTGTGAATCAAAATTTCAAATAGCATCACAAAATGTAGAGCAATCCCAAAGGGAATGAATGACCTAGAATGTATGACCAGATAGCACAAATTTGTGAAACAAATAGGGTGGCATGTGCTTAATCAAAGTCACTGATAGTAAGTATAGTCAAAATGTTCAGGGATTGGAACTAGAGTTTGGCATATTGGTATTATCAATAACACAGGGACAGCTAACACAGGAACAGATTACACAGGAGTTGTACAAAACCCAATGTAAACCAGTTGCACAAAAAGAGTTGCAGAGTTAAAAGTTCAACTAAGTCAAAGTGTTGTTCCCTAAACTGGTCATCTCCTCTTAATGGGTCATCAAGCGGTCAGTGTAGATATAAAGGAAGAATTTGATGACGATGATACTGTGAAGTTGCAGCCTGCAGAATTTATTGATAGTGGTGAGAGGTCAGAGTATTTTAATGTGTTGCCAGACAGTATAAAAATTCGATTTGTATGTAAGCACCTGGTCTTATGCCAGAATGTGAGGAGACAAATTAGGAAGGTAAATGATTAAGCTGTTTAAAGAAAATTTTCTTAAACACTTTTTATCCATAAGCAGGTAAATTGAGAAGAGAGAATTGATGACTGGTAGAACCTATAGGACTGGTACGGACAGACAGCATGATTTTTTTTTCACAAATGCTGGGTTTGATGAAAGTAGACCATCCATAAGGAGAGAATTCATAGATTTAATTGGAGCTAGGTTATCTCCCAAACCCATACCCTGATTTCCACTATGGCAGAGATTAACGTATAAAGGGTTTTTGTACAAGTCTTAATTATTTATGTATGAATTTGATTGTCAACATACACTGATGAGCCAAAGAAACTGGTACACCTGCCTAATATTGTGTAGGGCCCCTGTAAGCAGGCAGAAGTGCCGCAAAAAATGCAGCATGGACTCAACTATTGTCTGAAGTAGTGCTGGAGGGAATTGATACCATGCATCCTGCAGGGCTGTCCATAAATCCGTAAGAGTACGAGGGGGAGGAGATCTCTTCTGAACGGCACGTTGCAAGGCATCCCAGATATGCTCAATAATGTTCATGTCTGGGGAGTATGGTGGCCAGCAGAGGTGTTTCAACTCAGAAGTGTTCCAGGAGCAACTCTGCAGCAATTCTGGATGTGTGGGGTGTCTCATTGTCCACATGAAATTGCCGAAGTCCGTTGGAATGCACAATGGACATGAATGGATGCAGGTGATCAGTCACCAGTCAGAGTCGCTTCTAGACGTATCAGGGGTCCCATGTCACTTCAACCGTACATGCCCCACTCCATTACAGAGCCTCCACCAGCTAGAAGAGTCCCATGCTGACATGCAGAGTCCATACATTCATGAGATTGTCTCCATACCCGTACACGTCCATCTACTCGATACAACTGGAAACGAGACTCATCAGACCAGGCAACATGTTTCCAATCATCAACAGTCCAATGTTGGTGTTGATGAGCCCAGGCGAGGCGTAAAGCTTTGTGTTGTGCACTCAGCAAGGGGACACGAGTGTGCCTTCGGCTCCGAAAGCCCATATCGATGATGTTTCATTGAACAGTTCGCACGCTGACGCTTGCTGATGGCCCAGTATTGAAATCCGCAGCAATTTGTGGAGGGTTGCATTTCTGTCGTGCTGAACGATTCTCTTCAGTCGTTGTTTGTCCCGTTCTTGCAGGATCTATTTCCGGCCGCAGCGATGTTGGAGATTTGATGTTTCACCGGATTCCCGCTTTTCACGGTGCACTTGCGAAATGATCGTACGGGAAAATCCCCACCTCATCACTACCTCAAAGATGCTGTGTCCCATTTCTCTTTCGCCGACACAACACCACGTTCAAACTCACTTAAATCGTGATAACCTGTGATTGTCACAACAGTAACCGATCTAATGCTTGCGCCAGGCACCTGTTGTCTTTGTTTGCATATGGATTTCTATACCAGTTTCTTTGGCTCTTCTTTGTAATTGTTAGTGCTCCAAAATGTCTGACAGTCACTGTTTCTCCAACACTTATTTAAGTTCACGGCAATGAGAAGGAGAAACAGTCACTGTCAGAAGTTTTGGCAATTATGAGTTGTCAAGCAGGAACGTTTGATCACTGGAGGTTTTTTGTAATGTGCTTTAGTATCTTTGGATGAATCTAGAGCCTGATCTGTGAATAATGTTGAGAATTTTGCCGAAATAAAAACAGTTAGATAAAAAGTGTCTCATTGGTCTTGTTATGGCAATGAACTCATAAGGCCATTCAGAAGTTTTATTAATAATCATCCTTTGGTAAAAGGGTGTTTTTTTTTTAAAAAAAAAAAAAAAAAACCTGCCGTTGTATGACAGTAACCTGTTGGTTGAAAATCTAATTAAGCTGCAATCAGCATTATCTCGAAGGACCATCCAGTGAGTTTCTTATCAATGTACCAATATTTTTAATTACTTATTTTTGCTTATCAGGTGCTTTTTGTTTCTTTATATTCATTCAATGCTGATGATTTCATTATATTCTCTGATCGCTGTTGCAATAAAAGCTTTCATTTTGATGCAGAAATATTAACATTTGTCTTTACAGGGAATGCATTATTTAAGCCTTTAAACATTATTTAAGTTATTAGCCAGAAATCTGTGTTCGCCCCCTCATTTTTAACAAGCTTAGAAGCTAATTATTAATGAAATTTTTGTACATGGATTCATGCACCAGTATGTTTAGTTGTTTTCTTTTTAGTTATTAGCAAAAAAAAAAAAAAAAAAAAAAAAAAAAAAAAAAAAAAAAAAAAAAAACATGTATTCAACCTGTAATTTTTGTCAGGCTTAGAAGCCTTTGTTCAACTTGTGGCTTTACGCCTCATCGATGTCGAGGTCATTAGAGGTGGGATGGAACTGGGGACAAGGAACGGGAAGGAATTTGGCCATGGCCTTTTGAAGGAAGCATCCCAGCATTCACCTAGTATGATTTGGGGAAACCATGAAAAACCCAAATCTGGATGCCCGGACGGTAATTCGAACCGGTGTCCTCCCGGCCCCTGAGGCCAGTGTGTTAACCACTCACCCACCATGCTCGGTGCATAGAAGCCAAGTTACTAACAAAAACTGACTATAACAATAGTTATTTTATATAATTTTGAACGAGTTTTTTTAGAAGTAGTTTACATTGTGATACACGTCATGACTAATATGGTACTCATGAAAGCACCTTATTTTTTTATTAATAATTAAATTACCCAGTCTTTATACTGTTACAAGAATATTCTAGTCCAGGCTCCATTTTAACCTAATCAAAATCTCTACTAATATTGCCGTTATTAAATTAAATGATGCATAAACACCTAAGCACATGGAATGCATCGCAATCTAGATTTCGTGAAATAACGACATTGTCTGCATCAATGTCCTAGTTCCCATAGTATAAATTATCACAGTTTCATCACCTTCAGTATGAACTGCAATTGGAAGAAACTAGCGCAATAATACATTCACTGCATCACAGTGTAAACTTCACCCACATGTTCTCTGAGGTAAAAACTAAATGCAAAATGCAGGCTAAGGTTACATGCATAATATATAATACTGAATAATCTAGCAAAATATACTTTTGATTTTTAAAAATTTTAATTTGTTTTCGAGAATAACTTGGACAAAGTTGCTATTTACTGTACAAATGTAATATATCATTGTTTGTCCTCTCAAGCGCGAAATAAATAAAAAAAATACACAGAAAAAAAAAATACATAGGAAAAATACACAGCAGTAGGGATGACTAAAGGGAAATGTCTTGTTTAACAGAGGCTCATAAAAGGAAGCATTTCAAAACACCAACAGCTAAAGGAGTACTAAGGTCTTAGCAAATGACATACAGCACCATCTTCTGCGGTACTCACGAGGCAAGTGATCAGTAGAAGCAGGACCATACCCTGCTGCTGTAACAACAGGACCCACAGTGCCACCATGTGGCTGTGGGTGTACTGTCCCCACTTGAGGTGGTGGCATTGGCAATGTGCTGTATCCTGCACCTCGCTCACCCCTGCGTGGATGACCAAGTGGATAGTTTGGTGCATAGTGACTTGGCACCTGCAAGCAATAGCAGGTCTTGTGACTAAATAAAAATAAAGCATTATCACTTAAAATAGAGTCAATTATTTCTCACCAAGATCTTATTTTGTTTTAATTCATAACATTTTTTACGGAAACAATGACCTTACACATGTTTTAAATTATAAGTACTTGGAACTTTTTACTTATCATAAGAGTGGCAGTACTGTATACATGTTCATGTATAGGGCAGCATCTGGTGAAAGGAAGATCATATTTTTCCATCTGAGACAAGTGATGAATGGACCTTTGTCAGGTGGCGGAATTAGCTCGGGAAACATTGTGGACATAAAATAAATATGGGGTACTCATGGGTTGACTCAGGCAATGGTGACATGAACCAAGTGCAGTCTACAATTCAAGGGGTAGATGTAAGCACAATTTTAAGTCACTGACAGATGAGATAGATAGTTGCAAAAGCATGCTGAACACGTCAACAAAACAAAGAAACATTAAAGGCTTGATGTTAAATGTTACGTGAACGAACATATGATAGCAATGGAAGAATTTCCAAGAGTGAGAAATGTGAATTTGTTCCAAGGTGGTATTTCAGGGGGTTAATGGTGAAAAACAAAAAATAATGGACCAATTTAAGATGTCGGAAAATGAGATGATACAATTGTAAAGTTCGTCATTAAAAATAAATCAGCGAGGAGAAATTTGTGAGTTTTGTACACAGAAAGACAGATACCAAGGATGTATAGCCAAGTATTAGATTTTTTTGAGAGCCTGTCATAAATGTAAGAGGATATAGTAGATGATCTACAGAAGCGGAAATTTCAAAAGATATTGAAACAAACTATTGGTAGAATTGGTAATAAATCAATAGGGAGTTTCAGTAAAGGAATATGTGATTTTTTTTGTATGATTGCAGCAAGTGGAACAGGTGGAAAGTGTCGTGCATGTTTTTGGAATAATCAAGGAAAATTTAAACTTCAATTAAAAAAAGAAAGCTGATAGATAGTTGTTGCAAATAACTCCAGAATCTGACTGAAGTATTGTGTCAATGAGAAGTGATAAATGAGTAAGGAGGATGAAGTTATTTGAAATGGAAAGGTAAAACTGCAAATATGTCACCCTTGTTGAAGCAAGTTTGGTTTTGTGTGTGCGTGTTAATGGCAAGTAATAAGAACTGAAACCTGAACTTTTGAATAATTAGAGCAAGGTCAAATGAAATTTACTCGTGTATGAAATGTAGGGTAATGTGGTAATTTGTTCATATAAAAGGTGTAACTGGATTAATATTCAAATTTGTAACACAATAAAGACAGCTCATAAAGTGAATAAAAGTGACAATAGAGG
The DNA here is from genome assembly GCA_031002005.1 of Vandiemenella viatica. Classification (NCBI taxonomy): domain Eukaryota; kingdom Metazoa; phylum Arthropoda; class Insecta; order Orthoptera; family Morabidae; genus Vandiemenella; species Vandiemenella viatica. Next base: position 176,050,806 of record JARYHS010011408.1, read on the forward strand.
GAAAGAACATGTTTTAAAGTAAATGAGTGGATAATTAACTAACAAAGGGTAGAAAAACTTTGTTTTATTTTTGTATGCTGTCTATTTGGATGAGTTACTGGGAAAAAGATAAAGTATGAAAAAAAGTATTTTGTGTTTTTTTTTTGTTTTTTTTTTTTTTTTTTTTTTTTTTTTGCATTGAAGACAATTTACCTTGAGATTTTGAAGTGTGCAAAAATACAACCTACACAAAATGAACCATCACTTACCTTATATCACACAAAAAACAAGAACATGAAAATAGGATAGGATAGGGAAAAATAAACAGATACCCGTCACTTACCACAGGATGAAGGCAGGAGGGCGAGACGAACACGTAAAAACACAAAAAAATAAACAAATTGCACAATATTTCGGCATAAGTCTTAGTCATGTGAGAGGCGAGACATATGGCAGGGGGAAAGATGTGGTCACATCCCAACCCGCCATAAAAAAACAAGAACACAAATATGACAGTAATTTTTGGGTCTTAGCCGTTTATCAACAAGAGAACACTATGGAGGGCAGATGATGTAGAAGACTTCTCTTGAAGTGACTGTTGGCCAGGAATATGGTGGCGGTAAATTCAAACACAGGACAGGCAGAGGGGAGCTAATACCCAAGCAAAGTAGAAATGAGATCCATTCTTCCCAAAATCCTCCCTGACCATCCTAGAACTTGTTTCAGTAGTCCCACCAACCTCAGTCACCTGCTAGTCCACAAAGATAGCCTTCCTCGTCTCATCAGACAGCCACAAGGCACTTTTCCATGCAATAACCCTACTGTAAGATGTACAAAATACAACACTAATCCACCACTTTCACCAACCCTGCCCTATGAGTCAGCAACACAAAACAACACACAAACAAAGAAAAAACAATATTTTGGGTGAAAACTCCTTTTCCAAGTTAACTTAGGTAGGTGACTGAGTGTGTGCAAGATTTGCATTCGACGTAGCCACTCATAGAATCTTTCACCTCTGTTGTGGGGAGTTGCCAGGTCTCCTATCAGGTGGTAGCGCGGTAGGTATTGTTCAAGATGGTGGCTGTTTAAGATGTATGTTACAAGCAATGTGCTGTTATCAAGTTTCTCGTTGCCAAGGGAGAAAGAGTTGGGAAAATTAATCAGCGGTTGTGCAATGTATGCGGAACTGTCACTGTAGACCAAAGCACTGCTAGTCAATGGTAACAGTGAGTAAAGTCTGTGGGTTTACCGGCCGATCTCGCCTACTTGTCACGAAGCGGTCGCCCCACCACAGTTGCGACTCCAGTGTTGGCACAGCGTGCTGACAAGCTGATTTGGCAGAATCAACTGTTAAGACAGTAGAGTAGTGTTGGTAGTCGATACCATACCTTCTACAAACTGGAATACCCCAAGCTGTGTGCAAAATGGATCCCCAAAGAGCTCATGTTTCACCAAAAAGAATCATGGAAAAACATTTCATCTGAACTGTTGCAACACTAAAAAGATGAGGGAGATATCTTCTTACCCCATATTATCACTGCTGATAAAACAAGTTCTTCAATTCAAGTATGAAACAAAGTGGCAATCAATGAAATGGCACCATACCCAGTTGCCACGAAAGCAAAAAAGACAAATCAGTTCCATCAGCAGGACAGACCATGATCACAGTGTTTTGGGATATGCAAGGTGTCATTTTATTGGATGTCATGGATCAAGGATCCACCATTAATTCGGATGCCTATGTTACTATACTAAAATGACTAAAGGAGCACTTAAAACGTGTTCAGTCTGAAAAGAATCTGTGTGGCATGCTGTTTTCAGCACAATAATACAAGATCCCACACCAGTCTGAAACTTGTGAAGCGATTGCAAAACTTCGTTTCACCATCTTACCGCGCCCAACCTACAGCCCCGACTTGGCACCATAAGACTTTCACATCACTGGCCCCTTGAAAAATGTTCTCGGTGGGATATACTTTGAATATCAGCACGATGTTCTTCAAGCTATGACCAGAAACCAGCATGGTACTGACACGGTTTACAAGCTCTTCCATAACACTGGCGTAAAATCCAAGGAACGGACGCAGACTACTTAAAAAATAGTCAGTATACCTGAACAATGTAGCAATGCACTCCCCGAGTTGCAAAGTTGTATCACCCATGCTTTCAGAGAAGTAAATTTTGGTACAATACCTTTTGAACATTCTTAATAATTGCTACGGCAAATAGGAGATAAAAATATTGTTAATCAACCATCAGAATTGAAGGACAGATGTTCATTCCCACACCAAGGGACGGGAAAGTATACAAGATGCCACCAGTTTTTTTCTACAACAAAGGGCACTTAAAAACCTTATTACATGCACAATTGTTGAAACTGATTGCTGGGAATTATCTGTATACATATTTGAATAAATAAGTTGCCCACAGCACGATTTGATCCAGCGAGAAAGGGTTTATGAGGCAGAGCGCTTGCTGTCTGCACCATGTGCCCCTTGAAATCTGCCCAACCTAGAAAGTATTTGAATGAAACAGAATATTTCAATGCTGATTTTCTTGACAAAAGCGAAGAAGCACATATTACTGTTTTGCTACATTACATCTCTGGCCATGAGCTTTTATTACTAACAGTATGAATTGAATTTTACATACAATGGTCTCCCCTTGTAAGGAAGTCTTCCGAAAATCTTTTGATGAAAATATGAGAAGAGCAGTATTTCAACCCATATCCATTGTATCAACCATTGTTCAGAGGTCTTAATATTGGGGAAATAATCATTTTATTTCAATTATCCAAAGTAGTTAAATAAAACCTTAATCTCACCTGGGGAGGAGCTACTGCTGGTGGTGTGCGGTACTCACGAGAGCCTTTTCCAAGACTACCACAAGCACCTGGTCCCAGCACAGGGCCTCCACCTGGCCGTGCAGTCTGTGGGGGTGTTGGTGGCTTGGTGGTAGGAGCTGGTCCCACAAGTACTCCAAGAGAGGAAGCACTGCCTCCACTACCAGTAGTACCACGCTGCTTTGAGCGGGGAGTAAAACTTGTGCGCACACCGTGACCTATGTCATCGAGTGCTGCAAAAGGAAACATTGCATTGATATATTTTATATATAGGAATTACAAATTTGGGTAGGGAAATGAACCATCACTTACTTTAGATGGAAGTGCCACTTTTCTTATATAATAGAACATAAACAAACACAAATGACTTTGAAATTATCAGGTCTAAGCTCTTTTTCAACTAGAGAAGATTGCAGAGGGTGCCACAAAGACTTTGAGGTAGTCTCCCACAACACCCACCCTCCACATTATTGTCTAGTTGACAATGGGGTAAAAAGCGAAGTCAATTATGTTTTTGACTGTTTTGCTTGTTTGCGCCACAACAATCATGTAAGGTAGATGACGGTTCATTTCCCTATCCTAATTTGCAATTCCTTTTTGTTACATAGTGCCTATTATTTCACTGTAACTATTTATACAATGCCTGGCTTCATATATAGACTTGCCCACCAATCCACTAGCCATACGAGTAAATGGTCACTGATAGACAAGACTGTATTCAGGCGGAACCCAATGCACCCAGTAGCTGTCCATGCCATCTATCATGACACTAATAATATAAATTCTTGTTTCACGATCCGCACTATCAGAATCCTCCTAAATAGCAGTAGCTCCTCTGGACTAAGAAGGTGGGAACTTGCCTACCACACAAATTGGACACAAGGCAACTGCCTGATCTCAGTTTAGGATAATACCAAGTCATTTATTTATTTATAATCCTCCCTCCCCCCATCCATCCCCACTACCTAAATTGAACTGCCAGTAACCAAAGGTGATCTTTAACTTTTTTGTTTATTTGTTATTATTTATTCATTGAGGCCAACTAGGACCACAAGAAGCCTTTGTGCATTTGGCAGAGAGTTTCATCTTCTTTTGGGCCCAGAACTCCCTCATTCATTTTGAATGCACCTGTTTGCACTTCTCTGTCCAGAGTGTACCGCATCTTCTGTTGGAGTATTCATCTCGACTTGTCCCACTTATTAGCTTCTTCCGAAATATATCTCTGTTAAAAGCATCTTCTGGTTCTAGTCCCATCAAATGAAGATAATCTTTAATATTAATGAACCAGGGCATTACAGTTTAGGGTCTGGAATTAAATAAATTAGTTTATATATATATATTTGGGAGTGACCTGGTGGCTCAGTGGTTAAGGCATCTGACTGGAGCTCGAAAGTTTCCAGGTTCGAATCCCTGTCTCAGTGGGGATTTTCATAAGCCCTTAATCCAACATTCACCTCTGGCAATGCTTACTGTGTAATGTGAAGTACGCCAGAATGTTTTCGTGGTTCAGTTTCCATGGTAAACTGTAGGTCCCCTATAGGACTGACAATCCTAATTGTAACACTGATGTGTACACATCCCAAGCAAAATTCAAGCCAAACAAATGCTTAATGTGGTGTTAGATCGCCCAAATGAACATACAGTACATACATATATATTTCTGCTTATTTATATTTACATTGATAAGATTTTATTACATTAGTTGCTCTTTTCACACAGTAGATATTAGTTTTCATGTACAGCAATGCTCGGGTGTTGGCTTTAAATCACTATCCCCTCTGTTTATCTTCTATTTAAATTTGCACCCACCATGATCTTGGCTAACAGTCACTACGTGAGTCAGTCTTCCATAACACGCACATTCAACAATGTTCTCTAGTTGACAAAGGGATAAAACCTGAAAATTCTTACATTTTTTGTGTTTTTGTCTGTTTTATGCATTTGCACCCCACAACCATTATCTAAGATAAGTTGTGATTCACTTCCCTATCCTAACTTGTAACTCCCTTTAGCTACTTAGTATCTATTATTTCATTGTTACCATATATATATAAGATAGGATGGGGAAAATAACCAATCACTTACGACAGATGAAGTCAAGAGAGGCAGATGAACAAGTAAGAAACACTAAACACAATTCGCAATATTCCAATTAACAACCTTAGTCTCATAGGAGGTGAGACATACAGTATGGAGGAATATGTGAGCTCATCCAGACCTGCCACACGAATGAATCAGAAATGAAATGTGGGAGTGTAGGGACTAAACTGGTGGTGAGGGGAGAAAGTTGACCAAAAATAGTTGTGAAACAAAATAATCCCTATGTCAATCAATAGAGGGAAAATTATATATATATAATAACAATGAGCAGGAAAAAGCTTTAAGGCAATAAAACTAAGGAAGGATAGGGAAATATGACCCAACACTTACCACAGATGAAGGCAGCTGGGACGATGAACAAAAAACAAACACAAGAGAAGCGCAAATATTTTGGCATACAGCAGCCTTAAACGATTCACCAGTCGACCGTCTATGTGTACACATGTGACGCTGCCTGGTGCTTCACCTTCTGCGTGTTTAAGGCTGCTGTAGGCCGAAATATTTGCGCTTCTCGTGTTTGTTTTTTGTTCATCGTCCCAGCCGCCTTCATCTGTGGTAAGTGTTGGGTCATATTTCCCTATCCTTCCTTAGTTACATATATATATATTTCTCAGTTTTTTGCACATACATCCATTATTTAATAGGCTATTTAGCACCATCAGCTAACATCTACCACACTTCCCGACAGGTCCCTATGGACAGGTTTATTATCTATTTATTAATATTTTCATGCCTATGCATTTTTACCCCCACCGTCACTCCCCACCATGTTGTCCCCCCCCCCCCCCCCCACACACACACACATTGAGCTACCGGCCTAGCGGGCTTCCTCAGTTGGCTGCCGGCCTCCAACATGCAATCACCTCACCAAAGATGTGAGTGTCTGTATATTTCATTTTGCTGCCACAGCTACATAGCACAGACCACTGGGGTTTGTATATGGTAGTGGCCTCGAGTCTTCCATCTTTTCCTATGGTGGTTAGTTGTCAGTAGCTACGGGGATGTGGGAGATATGGGGGTTGAAAGTGGTCGACCTGGTACACTCCTATTTCGATCAAAAACATGTGTCTCTATATTTCACTTTTCAGCCAAAACTACGTAGCGCAAACCACTGGTATTTGAGTGTGGTAGTAGCATAGTCATTGATTGTGTACAACATTGGCCAAATGTCAGTAGCTGTGAGGGTGTATGGAGGAGAAGATATGGTGTTTGAAAGTGGTTGATAGGGACATTTTCATTTTTCAACCAAAGACATGAGTGTCCATATATTTCAATTTGCTGCCACAACTACATAGCGCAGACCACTGGAGTTCGTATGTGGTAGTAGCCTCGAGTCTCCCATCTTGCACTATGGTGGTTAGATGTTGGTAACTATGAGGGTGTGGAAAATATGGTCGTTGAAAGTGGCTGATTTATGGCATTTTCCTATTTCTGACAACGACATCTCTGTCCCTATATTTCACCTTGCAGCCAGAACTACCAAGAGTAGAGCACTGGCGTTTGTGTGTGGTAGTAGCCTGGAGTCTTCCATCGTGCACTATGGTGTTTGCATGTTGGTAGCTATGGGGATGTGGGAGATATGTGGTTGACAAAGGGTTTTTAATATTTTGACCAAAGACGCATGTCCCTATATTTCAATTTGCAATCAAAAGTATCTAGTGTGGTTAGTAATAGCCTGAAGTCTTCCATCATGAACTTTGGTAGTTGAATGTTGGTAGCTATGGAGGCGTGGGAGATATGGTGGTTGAAAGTGGTCAACGAAGAGCATTTTCATATTTCGACAAAAGACGTTTGTGTCCCTATATTTCACTTTCCACCCACAATTACCTAGTGAAGCCAGCTGGGTTTATGTATAGTAGTAGCCTCAAGTCTTCCATCGAGCACTACAATGGTTGCATGTTGGTAATTGTGGAAGTGTGGGAGATATGAAGGTTGAAAGTAGTCGATCAAGGGCATTTTCATATTACGAGCAAAGGCATGTGTGTGCCTATGTTTCACTTTGCAGCCATAAATAACCTGCACAGATCACTGGCATTTGTGTATAGTATTAGCTTCGTGCACTATGGTGGTTGCATGTCAGTAGCTATCAATCAAAATTCTTAATAAAAACGAATGAAGTAATGGGCACCAGCTAGTATACAATATAATATACCAATGAGCCTGCAACCACTGTGTGGCTTCTTACATAGGTCTGACTGCCAATAAACTAGCCATAAGAATAAATGGCCACTGGCAGATGGTGTTCACCCAGAATCTGGAACACCCAGTACCTGTCCACTCCATATTCCACAAGAAAAATAATTTTAATTCAAGTATCACAGTCCCATACAGCAGCAGTTTCAACGAACTCAAGTGTGAGCTTGCCTACCAGTACAAACTAGTTACCATGTAACCATCTGGTCTCAGTTTAACACTAGAACCGCCGAGTGGTCAACTTGACCACTTTTTATATTTTAACATATTATTATTCAGTCAGTTTCTAATCAATGCTGTTGTGAGTTAATGACTTTTCCTAAATGTTTATGTAGATCATATAAATAGTCCAATATTTGTTTTATCTTCATTAGTTTTCTTTGAATGACCACTTATACTTAGAACCGCCGAGTGGTCACTTTGACCACATTACGTGAAATCTGAAAACAGATTATTTAAAGATTGTTGTGCATCACTCCCCGAATTTACTCTTAGTACTCATCAACAATATACTAAATATCTGGGTTACTGAAGTTTACTCGCATTGTTTGAAGCTCAACAATGCAATATGTCATTCATTGTTTGCTATTGGGTTTCGCATAAACGAGGCAGATTATTTGAGTACTGGTCTCAGAGCAGTAGACACGGCTCAGATGTCACAGCGATACAAACCACGGCCATGGCCACTTTCAGATGAAGAAATTGTCGCACTTTTGTATGAATCGGATGTTGAAAATGATCCTGAAGTTGAGGACCTTGTGGAAGACTCTACAGATGAAGATTACCAACCTGTCGCTAATGTGGAGAGTGACAGCTCCGAGACTGAAGATGAAGGTAATTTACATTCACTTATATTATTATTGTTACTATATGAATAATGATCACTATTATAAGAGAGCTGACACTTCTACTGCTACTTCTGTTACTGCTATTTTATTGTGTGGTATGGTTTCTTTATAATGAGTTGTAGCTTTCTAATTGTCTCTTTACTCATGCAGTTGCTGAACCAGGACGAAGCAGTAATATAAACAATGCTAGAGAAGGACCTACCCTGGGTAAAAGAAGAACTGCACCTCCTGTAAGTGGACCAATACAGAATCGACGTAGAAGAGGAGAACAAAGTGAGGGTTCACTTCCAGAAACTGGCTCAAAACTCCTGGGGAAGGACGGGATCACGGAGTGGACTGTAGCAGACTTCGGGGTTACTAAACCAGGTAGGATAGGTCAACAGAATATACTGAAAGAAACATGGGGACCTACTCCACACGCAAAGCGGCACGTCTCAAATGATAATGTTTCGAGTGCCTGGCGCCTTTTAGTTGATCAATCAATGTTGAAACACATAAAGAAATGCACAGAAGCAGAGGCACAACGGCTTCTTGGAAATGATTCCTGGAGTTTGCCTTTAGAAGAATTAGATGCATTTGTTGCTTTGTTATATGTTCGTGGTGCACTAGGTGCCAGATGTACTGAAGTAGATGAGTTGTGGTCGAAAACTTTGGGAGCCCCATTTTTCACTGACACAATGAGCAGAAACAGGTTTCGAGAAATTTTGAAATATCTGCGTTTTGATGAAAAAAATACACGGTCGGAATGGTTGAAAAGTGACAAATTTGCACTTATATCAACTACTTGGAATCATTTTATAGGAAACTGTCAGTTGAATTACATACCTGGATCAAATGTCACTGTGGACGAACAACTTTTCCCCAGCAGAACCAGGTGTCCGTATTTGCAATATATGCCGAATAAGCCTGATAAATTCGGAATCAAATTCTGGCTTCTAGCGGATGTAGAAACAAAATATCTTTGTAATGGGTTCCCTTATGTGGGACAGAACGAACAGAGGGCACCTAATGAGAAACTTCCAGAACAAGTAGTAATGAAGTTGGTAGCTCCATATCACAATAAGGGTCGAAAATTGACTACTGATAATTTTTTCACTACAGTCACACTTGGGGAGAGACTGGAAAAAGAGAAAACTAGTCTTGTCGGCACTATCAACCGTGCAAGAAAAGAAATTCCAAACACTGTAAAAAAAATGAAAACTCCTCTTTATACGTCTGTTCTCTTGAAAAGGGAAGGTGGTACTCTGACTGTTTACCAAGGGAAAAAGAACAAAAATGTTCTTCTGTATAGTACCATGCATACAGATGTTGAAATACAAAATAATTCTAAACACCTTCCCGAAACAGTGAGCTTCTTCAATAGCACAAAATTTGCTGTAGATGTCTTGGACCAGATGACGAGGAAGTATTCTGTCCGCTCTGGTACTCGTCAATGGCCTGTCCACGTATTTCACAATATCCTTGATTTAGCAGCCATCAACGCATGGATCATTTTCAAGCTAGTGACAGGGATCAAGATAAGTAGGAGGAATTTCATCCTAAATCTAGCAGAAGAATTATGTAGAGACTATATGGAAACAAGAAATCAGGAAAGGATGACAAGGGAAGGAAAGGAAAAGGAAGATGGTGATGAAGAAAGAGAAGAAGCGGAAATTCCTACGAAAGTTAGAAAACTATGCCAAATGAGGAAATGCAGAAACAAGACAAATGAAGTGTGCAGTAAATGCAGAGATATGTTTGTGGGCCGTGTACGTAAAAAGTAATAAAGACAGTAGTTTGTAATGCTTGTAAGTAGGATTAGGTACTATACATAGTCATATCTTATGATTGTTCTTTCTCTTAACATATTCATGGGTACTTAGTTTCTCCAGTATGATTAATTTCTATTAATTTTAAAACTACTGCAATACAATTACTATGGTTGCAGATAAATATTGTGAACTATGCTCTTTAATTTTAGTAATATTATGTTCCCATTGTTGTTGTAAAATACAGTGATACTGTTAATAAATGTAATTAAAATGATACATTGTTATCAAGATCATTAATATTTACATTAATCAGAACAGCATGCAATTACAAAGAAAGTGGTCACTTTGACCACATCGGCGGTTCTAAGTATATTACTAGTTCCGGCGGTTCTAGTGTTAAGATAATACCCAGGCATTGCATTAAATTTTCCTTCTATCCAATAGGCCTCACCACACAGCAACTCTCTGTTAGAATGAATGGCCACAGACAAACAGTCCACACCCGCAACCTGTACCTTCCAGTACCAGAACATGCCAATAGCCATGATTCCAACAACATCAACGACTGTTTTACTGTGAGAGCAGTCAGAGTTTTCCCTGACAGCACCACTGCAGTGGGAACTAGCGCACCAGAATATCGTGGATACGAGACACCCGCCTAGACTTAACCACCGTTAAAATCCAATTAACCCATCACTACCTTTTTTTTTTTAATCCTCCCGTGTTTATACCGTACCCTTACTACATATGCTCATTTTACCATCGCCTGCAATATATTATCTCAGATATTGCATACCGATATCGATAGTCTACTCCTTAGCCATTCACCCACCCTCCCCCACTACTCGGTTAGTCATTAGGTAACGTTCGTTGTGTACACATGTTCCGAGCCTAATGGCCCGTTTTTCTACTTGTGAACAAGGCAGATGCCGAAATATTGTGTAGTTGTTTGTCAGCATAAGTGTTCCCTCTCATCGCATCCGTCCACTTTGGTATGTGGTGGGTTAATTTTCCTTTCTTTTCTTATTTATATCGCCTAGAAGCCGCTTCCATTTTCCTTAGTTGCATCATTGTTGTCTAACGGCCACCTTACGTGTTTGTCCCGCTTGTTCCTTTTTTGTATTCTATTACTTTTTCCTTCCTTCTTTCTCTTATTTGCATGTTTGTTTCACGTATTGAATTCGCTACGTTCGGTTCCTCCCAAAGTTCCCACCATTCTGTTTGTTTTCTCTGGCGTCAGATCACTTCCCGACAATTAATCCATGTTCCCATGTTTATATTTTTAGCTCTGTTTAGCCTCCTACTTGGGTATTTTTCCATTATTAGCTTACAAATATTTTTCCAAATCACTTTTTAAAAACTCCTTGTCTGTGGCCATTTAAATTTAATTTCATTTATGCCGATTTTCTGTTTTTCAATACTGTTCGACCCTATTGTCGTTTTTGTTTGGAGTTTCCTCCTGTTTACTTTCAGGACGAGAATGTCCGAATACTCCCCATGGGTCTTCCATTGAATGTTTCCTTTTTTGTTTGTTTTTGTTTCTCCTGATTAGTGGTTATTCTCATTTTAACCTATAAACAATTGTGTTTTATTAGATCTTACAGGTGTTCGTTTGTGGTCCAAGATATTATTAGCATCACGATCTCAAGTAAAACATACTTCCGCCTTAGCCAGTGCAAATTTTCTGTTCGTTTCTACGAAGTTTTACTCCATGTTTTTGACGTTGTGAGAAGAATTTTTTTAAAATTATTATTATTTTTATTTATTTATTCCCCCCCCCCTCCCCGCAAGATATTATTAGCATCACGACTTCATAAAAACCAATGATCATTTTTGTTTGGACGTTTATACTCGGCGTTTGGTTTGGTTGATCAGTCATTTGTTTTAATATTAATTTTGTATTGAACTTTAATTGTACCCGTGAATATAAGCCTCATCATAGAAGTGGTTATTTCATGTGAACTGACGGCACTTGTCAACACATATTACTTGTGCCTGAACATCAAGATAGGAATGCTGTCTTGAAACAATTTCAGATAGATCTGAAAGTTCCCAAATACTGTAATTTCCTGGTCTGAACAAAACTGTGATAATGCCAACATTCAGATAGACAGAGGTGGAGGATAACATATAGCATAATATTTAATGTATAGTAAAATATCAACAAGTTAGCTGCAAATTGGTCAAAAAATTTTGCCATTTTATTTTTTTAGATGTAAAGAACTGAAACATACTGTAAACCATGGTAAATATGAAGTACATCCTGGTAAAATAAAGCATCTAATTGAATTTTATCTTCGTTGATATAAGACATCCATAATTCAAAAGGGGAATTCAGATATCAGAAGATTGAATGAAGACTATAAATAGCAGGAAATAAACACTTCTTACAAATATGAAATACGATATACATTCATCAAAAATCTTACCTGTATAGTCAATGGGCTTACGGACATACTTTATGGGTTTCTCAGGGTTTGCAGGAGCTATTATCTTATACTGGCGTGTGGACGTCTTATTAGCAGTTAAAACACCAATTTCTCGCCGTGCTACTTTTTCTTTGTGGATCATCACAGTCTGTAAAAAAGAAAAACTTCTTAAAACAAAATTTCTGGAAAACTAAATAATTCTTGTAAAACAGCAATAATTCAACTGAAAATCAAATCACTGGATAAGGCAGATAATCAATTCATGAATTTCAGGGGAATTTTGACATAAAGCAGACCAGTGGTGTTTGTGTGTGGTAGAGGCCTCTAGTTTCCCATCATGTACTATGGTGGTTACACGTTGGTAGCTATGGGGGTGTGGGAGATATGGTGGCTCAAAATGGTTGAGGTAGGGCAATTTTCTATTTCTACCAAAGACGTCTATGTCCCTATATTTCACCTTGCAGCTACAACTATCAAGCGCAGACCACTACCGTTTGTGTATGGTAGAAGCCTAAGTCTCCCAAGATGCACTATAGTGGTTGCAAGTCAGTAGCTGTGGGGGCATGGGAGAAATGGTGGTTGAAATTGGTTGACAAAGGGCATTTTCATATTTTGACAAAAGACGTGTCCTTATATTTCACTCTGCAGCCAAACATACCTTGTATAGGCCACTGATATTCTTATGTGGTAGTAGCCTCAAGTCCTCCATCATGCACTATGGTGGTTGCATGTCAGTAGCTGTGGGAGTGTGGGAGACAAAGGCTGACAGTAGTCAACCGAGGGTATTTTCATATTTGGACCAAAGACATTTGTGTCCCTGTATTTCACTTTGCAGCCATATCGTAAATACCCTGTGCAGACCACTGGTGTTTGTGTGTGGTATTAGCCTCGAGTCTCGCATTGTGCACTATGGTGGTTGCATGTCAATTGAAATTCTTTACAAACACGAGCCAAGTTGTGGCCACCAGCTAGTAATGGAATAAATTTGATATGTGAGGTCAAACTACGTGTATTTCCTTAAATCCAAAATGTTGGCACCTCAGCCTTTTTAAATAATCTGCTATTTGACTGTGAAGATCTCAAACCATTTATTAATTTACAAAGCACCAACAACAATATAAAAGATGATGAAATCACTAAATATGACAAAATTAAAAATTTCACAAAATGATGCTAATAGAATACATAGTAATGGTAACTAAGATGTTTTCTATATATATGTACATTTGGTCTCTAGTATACGCCATGACACATACACTCTGATTCTGATACTCCTACTAGATGGTTGAAGTCGATAATCGGCTTTACATTCGCTAATCGATCTTTGCATCAAAATTGATAGGTGCGTTAACTATCTTAATGTGACAACCCCTTCCAGGTCGATGGTTAAAATGTGAAACCATAGGCAAGCATTTCAACCAAACGACCTTTGAAATGGGTGAGGTTGGTAAGCATCTAGCTTAAGTCATAACACATTTTACACATAGTGGTTGGTGGTCGGTGCTAATCTAATACTTACAAAAATATACACAGAAAATTAGAAAACACATTAAAATCATAAGGTTCAAATCAATAATTGACATAGGTTATAATGTTAATAGTCATGCTGAAAAATTGTGTTGCCTTTATGCAAGTGACCTGGTATATTACTACATAAGATACCTTTCTTTATATTACGTAGCACTTCTTTATGCACAAACACTGGCTCACAATCACTTCACTCTTTACAACCTCAGTTTGAGTGTATTAAACAGATTGACACCTTACCCGAGCCCCTTACAAAAGTTGGGTGAAGCCCGGTGGTTGTAAGGTCACTACTCTATTGGGTCATTCTAAAGTGAAAGTGACAATTTCCTATGGTGGCACCATTACTTAAGTACAAAAAATAACCTACAATGACAACCTCTTCACAATGACTATGTAAAAAAAAACACATATAAAGCATATGACAAGGCTTTGCTGGGTGTTCAGGGCAAACTTTGCCCCTAAGCACTCTAACATTTCTAATAATCCTTAGAGGCCTTCTTAAAGGGCTTCAAAGACACAACATTATAGATACCTTTTAATCTACCATCTCTCAAGTACTCTAACGTATAAGCATTTTCTCTTGGGCTATCTCTTATCCTATAAGGTCCCTCATAAAGTATTTTAAACTTCTTTATCTAGTGATTAATCGACGAGGACTTGAAGTGGGTCTGGAGTAGTATGTCAATTTTCCTTTCCTTTCATGTCTCAATTGTCTAGCTTTAGCCTTTTCCATTAGTACCTTCTTGGCTTCTTCTATTCGTTCTTGAAAGGTTAGAGTTTACTCTCCCGGAAAATCTATATACTTGCTGACAATCCTTGGTGCCGGTTCCTGAAACATTAGCTCCCAAGGGGTCATTCCCGTTGAGCTGTGTGGAATTGTATTCATAACGTCCTCGAATTTCTCCACATGATATGTCCTGCCACGGTCGCCATGTAAAATAACTTATTAAAATATGCTTCTGAAATATAAGTCCTGATGACGAGAACTCTGTTCACAATCACCACTTATTTTCTTTATGCTTTGACCATGTTTGACGGCTATCGGAGCTTCGTAAAACAAAGGAAATTATTCAGGGATAAAATTTTTGAGACGGTCGCCTGGTTTGGTGGGGGAGGAAATGATTTATCAAAGTTACTTACTGCACAACACACTGGTATGTCGAAGTTTATAGTTATTATTAGCCACAAGGATTCCATGGGAAGTGTGTGGGAGCATAGTTATCAGTCCAAGCCTTGTTTTAAGCATTTATTACAATCATCAAGGACAATGCCAAAACATACAGAGAATATAATACCAAATAACACACGCTGCGACCTTGCAGACTAAGATATGAATAACCCCGTGATCACAAATATGATACAATATAATGCATAAAACTTTGAGCTTACAGATTATAATTTGAATAACCCTGAAATCACAAACAATTCCACTTATATCAAATAACAGAAAATAACCAGACTGGCTCACGCTAATCTACCAGCATGTAACAAGTCTGCAGGTAGTACCAAACACAATATTACAGATGAGCCAAACCACTGACGAGGAAGCCGTAGGCGACACACTTGTAGTTGGAGTTGACAGGCAATACTCCCTCCAATACCCCCATAGGGCAAGATAATGGCATGCGTCAAATCGAAGTGACCATGAGCGTCGATCGCCACCGTACTGCCGAGTCTACGGGACAGCGCTCTCGACCAAGAGAGTATCGGAGGAATTCCCTCGCCGCAAGCGAACTAGGACCAGTCGCGGTGGACACACCAATCGACCAGATGTAGCACTTCCTGGCCGCCCGGTCAAGCCACAAGACCTCGCTGCGTCATGGCCACACGAGGAAGTACCAGACGCCACCAAACACAACCGCTACGATGAAGCGACCACTTTCCCGTTGACTGGTCGACTGATTGACTGACTGCCTCCCTGGCCATCCGGTCCAAACCCAGAGCCCGCCGCCCCACCGGGCCTCCAGCGTCACGGCGACACAGGGAAGTACTCTGCCTCCGACTGACTGGCTGACTGCTTGGCTGGCTCACTCCGACGAACTAACCGCTCGGTTCCGTGTCCCCCATTTATATACGCTCTATCGGCCGATAGAGGGCAGCGAGGAGCCACAGCGCTCTCTAACGGAAAAACGATCGCGCGGGCTCACCAAGAACTAGCGACAGAAGACAGTTGCGAGCGGAAGAGAAGAATAACCCACAATACGAGCCAAGCACGGCTCACACACACTCCAAGTATATCGACACAATAACACTTTTTATTGCACAGCTATCAGTAGTTACATTCCGACCACCGAACCATATTTATTATTTTCTTGTACTGAATAGTATACAAGGATCACCCTGAATAATAATTGCCGAAGATATGCAAGTTATTCGCGTGTGAGAACTTTCTTTCAATCAATACAAATGAAACAACAAGGTATTTCTTTCGCTACATTTAGTGAACGACCTACGTAACTAGCAGTCTTCAAGAGTACATAACCGACGCGATAGAGTTTTCTCAATATGGTGACACTTTTCTGTTAGGCACAATCTTTTCTTCCCGTGCACACGTTTATTGTAATAGTTCGTGCGCCATAACACATACGACTGTCTTTAAATGTACATGAAGGTCACTAGGTACTTTACCGACGCGGTAGCTCATCTGGAGGCTTTTCTCAACAGGCGGACACTTTTCAGATCGGTACGATCATTTCTTCCCGCACACACTTTTATCTACCACAACTCGCGCGCCATGACACATACACTCTGATTCTGATACTCCTACTAGATGGTTGAAGTCGATAATCGACTTTACACTCGCTAATCGATCTTTGCATCAAAATTGATAGGTGCGTTAACTATCATAATGTGACAACTTCTACAGGATCAGTAAGGCACAGGCTACCAGGTAACCTTTTTTTCCAAACTTAGTGCAACATTAGAACAGGTAATAGAGGATAAAGGATTACTTTGGACTGGCTTCAATAAGGACAACAGAGAAGTGATATTGGAAGGTATGGGTAATAGTACTGATAGGAACGACAAGTTACTGTGAAGAGAGTGACCTGAGGATGGTCATGGAGGTACAGTATTGTGCAGATCTTGAGTCACCTTGATTGACGAGAGTTGTAACACACTGCAAGGTACATGGTGACAAGAAAACTGCCTGGGAAAGACATTGGTTCTGTCTTGGGGGTTGTGCATGTGGACACCATTGGTAAGTGGGGTTTCATTAGGCATTGCCTGCACCTGAATTGAAGGGGTAAGGGGATATTTTCAGAGTTGTTAGCTAGAGCTGTAAGGGAGACAATTCTAAGGTATATTTGAGTCAGGACTGTGTTTTTTTTAGGTTGACATTGCAAGTGAGGTGATAAAAACAGGTGATGAAAGGGATAATTATTGCAGATGCATGATGGAAAAAATACCTAATCCTAAGGAAATAGATGAAGCTATTGAAACAATGACAGCGGCACAACTTGGAGGGCAGGGTAATGCTGAAAATACCACTCAGGCACTTGTAGAAGTATAATGATAAAAGAAATAGAATTTGGAAACTGAATAGATACGTGAACAATAAGTAATTATAAGGGTAGACTGTGGAGTAAAAGAAGTAATAGACAATGAGATTTTTGCGTAACGGTTACAGAGTACACCATGGAGATAGAGGAGCAGTTAGTGCAGGTATTCATATTGGTTATACTACTATAGTACACTGATGCCTATAGATCATGAGACTTCTGGGGTGATAGAAGAAGAGGGGGAAAAAACAACAACCAGTGTTGGCTGATTGCTGTAGTCGAATTATGAATGATTGATGAGGCTCATGCGGAAAAACTAAATTCATATTCATAGTTCGGAAGTGAGCATAAACGGTCATTATTGGTGGGAATTTAAATTTGGGTAGGAAATAAGATTAATAACACAAGGGAACAGAGATTTGCAAATACCTTAGTAAGAAAAGGAAGCTTTACACAAGAGGTAGAGCAGAACAAAAGGAGACCAACCATGATAGTTGTGTTCCTAATAAAGAAATACACTGATCAGCCAAAACATTATGACCACCTTCTTACTAGCATGTTGGTCAACCTTTCAAATGCAATACAGCAACAATTTGGAGTAGCATGGATTCTAAAAGTCCTTGGTAGGCTTCCAGAGGTATCTCATACCAGATTTCTACGCACAGGTCATGAAATTCCTCTAAATTATAGGTTAGCGGTTTGTGGGCACGGCGCCTGGGAACGAGCACCTCGGAAACTTAGAGGCTTGTCAGCTGTTGGCATGCTACTGTATTGACAATTTATGGAAAGTGTTTGAAGGACAGTGAAACCAAGAGTAGGCAACAATTTGGTGGACACCCATGCCAGATCACAGTACATGAGGTTGGAGGCTTTCCTGATCTGTAAAGCAGAATAGGGTTCGACATGTAGCAGATCTGATCGAAAAGTACAATTCTGGTGCTTCTAGAAGAGTTTCAAAGCACATGAGTCGTGATTCTGCCACAGATCACCCCCTATTCTGCTTTACAGAGCGAGCAAGCTTCCGACCTCCATGTTCTGTGATGTGGTGTGCATGTCCGCAACATTGTCATCTATTCATGGTTTCACCATCCTAGAAACACTTTCTACAGATGCTCACTACAGTAGCACGCAAAAAGCCTCTCCATTTCCGCAGTGCTCATTCCCAGGGACCGTGCCCACAAACTGCTGGCCCTTAATTTAAGTGAATTTCGTGACCTATGTGTAGAAATTTGGTGTCAGATACCTCTGGAAGCCTACCTAATATCCATGTTACACTGAATCGCTGCTGTATTGCATTTGAAAGGTGGTCCAAACTGCTAGTAAGCAGGCAGTCATAATGTTTTGGCTGATCGGTGGGTGTAAACAAAGGAAAGGGAAATTAACCATCACATACCGAAGTTGTCAGCTACAACTACAGAAAAGGCCTAATGCGGACATACAAATACAATATTTTGGTATTAATCTTTTCCACTTATTTATATCGCCTAGAAGCCACCTCATTTTTCCTTAGTTTCATTAGTAAAGAAATAAGTGATCCTTGATTCAGTTCTGTGGAGAAAAGGGGATTAAGTTAACCAGTGGTCAAAATTGAATGGAGAAAAAAGTATAGCTATAAAAAGGCACAAATTTTAGAACTGAAGCAAGATTTAAGGTTAAGGATCAGCATATGGAAGGAAGACAACTACAAAGGACTTGAAGTGAGAAGAGTTCAAGCCGATAATAAAAAAGGGTGAAGAAATGTTTATTTCAAAATTCGAAATAAAAAGAATATACATAAAATAATCAGGAAGTGAGGAGGTTAAAGAGGTTGATGAAAAGATGACAAGCAAAGTAGTACGGAATACTCGAAATGACCAAACAAGGAGTTAATAGGGAGACTAAAGGGTTTATGACGAAATCTGGCTGATACAGGGAGACCACTGAACAATACATCTAGAAATTTCTATGGATATGTTAAAAAACTGAAGGGAAGGTATTCAGACAATTTTTAATAGGATGGAGAGGTTACCAAGGAAATAAAAATGAAAGATATTGAATGATTGATTTAATAATAATGAGAGAGAGTAAATAAGAAGAGGAGTGTCTCTGTATAAGTAGAAATGAGCAAACTATAAAATTTGAAATAGCCCTTCAGCAAATTATGAATGAACCAAGAAAGCTATAAAAAGTGCAAATGGGCTAATTATTAGTACAGATGTATTAAAGATTTTGGGATACGATATTGTACCTTGTATATATGTAAGAGCCATTCATAATATTTTTAAGGATGTGAAGGGAGTTGTAAGAATTGGAAGGAAAATCTCTCAGCCCTTTACTATTAACGAAGGTCTAAACCATGGTTGTTGTCTTTCTCCAACTTCGTTTAAAATATACATTCAAGGTGAAGAACTGGAAAAGTGCTTAAGAATGGGGATAGAGATGGATAGAACATATTTATAGAGTCCGTTGTTTGCAGATGAATAAAGAGGACTTACAGTACATGATAAGGAAGTTATTAGAGGAGTATGATAAATGGTGACTAAAAATCAACACCACAAAGACAGAATACCTGGCTATTGGAAAGATGACATCACCTCTCAAAGTACCAGATAACAATAAATACATGTGAAAAGTATAAGTATTTAGAGAGCATTATTAGTAATAAGGGAACATGTGAAGAAGATAGCAGACATAGATTAAACCAAGGGTCTGCCATACAAAAACTGAATCCACTTCTGTGGTTCACTACGACTGGCCCGAGAACAAAACTCAATACGTACAGAGCCATAGTCGAACCAATTACCACTTATGGTGCAGAATGTTGGACCGTTACAGAAAAAAATCGAAAGAGGATAGAAGCAGTGGAGATGGATTTAATCCAAAGAGCTTACTGAGTTTCTAACTTAGAGCATGTGTGGAATGAACAAATCAGGGACCAAACTGGCATTAAAGATACTACAGTCCATAACATTGAAAGGAAACAACTATTATGGTTTGGGCACGTAACTAGAATGAAGGAAGAATACCAAAAACAACCAACCAGCTAACCAGAGAAGACTAGGCAGACCACCACTAAGATGGTTGCAAAGAGTGGAGCAGTCAATGAAAGAACAAAATATAGGGCCAAAGAAGGCGCACAACAGACAGTTGTGGAGACAGATGCAGGAAGCAGGAAGAGCCGTAGGACCCCCCCCCAGGGAGGGGGGGGGTGAATGTACCTTGCCTTGAAATACTATTTAGATCGAGTATGGAGTCTGGCTGCTTACCAGAGAACAGGAAAAGAATGTAGTAGTGCTGGTTCAGTAGGGAGGGGTGACAAATAGAGTTGAAAATTACAGGCAGATTAATTTGATGTCAGTCACAGGCAAAATTATGGAGAGAATAATACCCAACTACATCAGAAATTCCAGTAATTAATGTAACTGGTTTACAAATTGACAAAATGGCTTTAGCCAATAACAGACATGTGACTCTCAGTTGGTGTGCTATATGGAAGATATTTTGGATAAAACAGACAAGGGAGACCAAGTTGTAGTGTAACACTAGACCTTTCCAAGGCATTTGACACCCATAAAATGGTAATAAATAAGGTTAAACTGTTGGAGAAGAAACAATTTTTGGGTGGAGGAATTCTTAAAAGTTTGAAAAAATATCTTACTGGGTAGAATAACATGGAATGAAGATAAATGTCAAGCATAATCAATTTATTAGGTAAACATTCTAAACACTAAACATTTTATATGATTATAAGGTGGGGATAGAATTGCTTGTTAAAGGCAAAAGGTGTTAATATCTTTGTATAACATCTGATGATAAACTCAACTGTGCATGAAAAATTTGGCAGGTGGCAGAAAAAGGTTACAAAATTCAATTACTGTTGATGGTGATGAGAGGACATACCAGAGAAGTGAGAGAATTGGGTTACAAACCTTTGGTCAGACAGTTGCTTGAATATGGTGGTATAATTTGGGACCCTTATTCTGGATATCAAATACAGGATTTGGAGGGCAAGCAAAGGAGGACTACTAGATTTGTTTATGAAAATTATTGCAGTACCCAGTCAGCAACTGATATGATAAAGCAACTGAATTGGGAGTTGTTGAAAGACAAGGAGGTGGTGAAGAGAGTGCTGGGAGTGTGCAAGGTATGTGTTGGTGATGATGATTGGAGAGATATAGGTCAAAGAATTAGGAGTAGTGCACAGATGGGGAAAAGGTTACCATGAGCACAGGTTGGTACCTAATTTCATGCATAAGCGAGTGTAAAAATTTTGTTTTGCATGTAATGGGGTCAGTCCAGACCTGGCCAGAGGCTGGAAACTGTTGAGGATGATGATGTAATGGGGACAGGGATTGGAATAAATTACCAAGGGAAGTAATGAATAATTAAATATGACATAATCTAGAGCTTCCCTCTTCTCTCTATTAAAATAGAATTGATCATTTACCTGAGCAATATGATTCATCTGGCTTTCCATCTCCGCTAATTGAGCTGTCTGCAAGTCAAGCAACTGCAGAAAGTTGTAAGCCAATGTATTTATCTGATATGCAACACTGGCAAGACTCTGAGTTGTGTAGTTTTTCGTCTCCTCCAAGGCAGCACGTTTATTGTCAGACTGAGAAGGATAATATGTTTTTATGACAATCAAGAATTTCTTCATTACATTTATATAAAATTCAAATACGTATTTGAAATAAATTATAGGGAACTCAAATTTATATTACCGAAAACTAACTAAAAACAAGAAAATTTCTTCCTACTACAATGCAGTTAAAAATAACGTAAGATAGGGAAAGTAAATCCATCATTTAGGAGAGACAAAGGCAGAAGAGCAACAAGGAACACATTTTACAATATTTTGGTATGAAACCTTTTTCATGAAGAAAGATGACACACATGGCAAGGAGATCAGATGTTCGTACATTACTAGTACAGGCCATGTGAAATGTGTTTTGTTCCTGTGCATGGATAAGGTATAATATCAAAATATTATAAAATGATTTCATGTAGTTGCATTGTCACTACCTTCCTGCCTTCACTCATGGCTACTGATTGGTTTGCTTTCCATACCTTTCTTATTTTAATTGCCTAAAAGCATTTTCCTTCTCATTATTAATGTAAAAACTGCAACTAATGTGAAAAATAGTGAAAAGAACATTTTTTAAATGAAATGATTAGTACACAAATTAAACTCAATGTAGGAAAAAGTAAAAAGTGAATTTTCACCTGAAAATAATTGGCTTCACAGTATTCAGCAACCCTTTCTAAGTTTGTGTGGCTATCAGCAAGGCTGCTCCTACCCTCTGGTATTTCAGTCTGCAGTAGAGCAGCCAATTCTGCCATGTTGTCAGAGTCGCTTCCCAATCCAGATTCCCGGTTTGGGTCCATACCCCCTACTTTCAACAAATTAGAAACTATCATTTGTTGCAGGTTGCATTACGATTTGTAAAACAAGTGTGCATGAAAAATATAATCTGCAGTAAAGCATACAGAATTTGTCAGTTAAATGAAAACATTTTAAATATTAAATAGCTACATGTAAAAGGGTAACTAGAAAAGCTCTTAGACACATGCAAGCAGAGAATGAAAACTGATAACCATTTTACACAATCCATTACCAAACATAACATCAATCATTTAACACATTATTAAAAGCCACTCAACTCCAAAATAAAAACTGGAAAGTGAGGCAAGCCTCATGCAAAGAGGGTTCCAATATATTAACCCAAACACACACATCACAAGTAATAGCAGTCATCAGTCAGAAAAATCAATACCCTGATACATTTTCATGTTAGATAGTATTCTGCTCCAAGGCTCTCTCACAATCAATAAGTTACCACTAATGCTGTAGTTCAGTTCCAATCAAAGTGATCATAAATACATTAGCATGCAATGCACTCTAAATTAAGTGCATTTTCAATGTAGTGAGATTGATACACAGGAATTTAATCACAAAATTGCTGTTTTGCTCACAACTTAGGAAGCATATTAGATATGTTTTTTAGTATTACTTATTTAAATACCCAAATGGTTTATACCGGGAACAAGTTTTAAGTTGCTAGGTAATAACGCTGATAAAAATTATCTAAAATTGACAAGTTTGATGGCTGCTCACATATTTTTTTTTCCCATTCGAAAATAAAAAGAGAAATATCCATATCTCAACACTGGAAAAGAAAACTATTTTTTTTATTTTCTTTACTTTTAGGAACCTAATGTGTATTTTTATAAAATTTTAAATATGATTTTTGGCTTTGGATCAACAAAACCCACAACGTGAAAATTTGAAGTTTAAAAGTGACTTCATTTAAACGCTAGAGGCCTGTAACAGATGGATGGACAGACAGCAAAGCTCCAGGAGTAGATCTCTCTTTCTCTACAGAAATCTACATAGGTGTATGCATAAGTTTTTGTGGTAAAGAAAACACGTAATGTTAAAGCAAAAGTAATTTTTAGTTTATTCAAAAGATTTGCCATTGGCTTCTATACACTTCACCGATATTGCAGGTAAGTTATGAATACCATGCCAGAAAAACTGCGTGTATTTTGCGGCAAAGCATTTAGCGAACCATTCAGCTGCACTGTGAGCATGTGCCCCATTGATGCAAAGGGGTGATAGTCAGATGCCCCAGTGGGGGAGTACAGCGGGTGTGGTAGGATGATCCATCCCAGCGATTTCAAAGTGTCTTTCACAAAATCACTTTGCCATGTCATCAGGCCCATTCCAGATGCCGTTCGATCAATGCTTGGTGTAAATTAATCATTTGTTGGTGATAGCGTTGTGCATTAACGGTTTCACCAGGCTTCAAGAGTTCATGGTACACAATACCGCTCTGGTTCCACCATACACAAAGCATGGTCTTCTTGCCAAAGAGATTTGGCCTTAGTGTTGAAGGACCAGCTTCACCAGGTGACAGCCACAATTTCCTCCAATTTGGGTTTTCAAAATAAATCCATTTTTTGTCACCCGTCACTAATCTGTGCAGAAATGATTTTCTTTCATGGCGTTGAAGCAGCATTTCACAAGTGAATTTGCAATTTTCAATTTTCCGTTCATTCAATTCATGTGGGACCCATTTTATGAGTTTATTGATCTTCCCCATTGCTCGTAAACATCTGCTGATTGTTTCTTGTGACACATTTAATATGTTTGCCAGTTGCTGTTGAGTTTGTGTTGGGTCATTCATCCAGTATTGTCTGCAATTGCTCATCTTCGCACTTTTGTGGTCTACCCAAGCACGCACTGTCTTTCACATTGAAATCACCACGTTTAAATTGCCGAAACCATGTCTCTCATGTTCTAATGGAGGAGCATGTTCACCATAAGTTTCTACCAGCAAACAATGACTTTCCACAGCATTTTTCTTTTGATTAAATAAGAAAAGCAATGCATGCCCCAAATCTTCGTTTTCAGGCACAAAAGTCGACATGTTCACTGAACAATACAACACAGACGTCAGTTGTGTGGCAGACTCAACTTGTGTGGGTTTGTAGTTTAATGTCCAACAAACAACTGACGCACGTGTCACATTCATACACTGCGTATTGTTCGCTGGTGCCATCTCTTAGTGAAACCAGAAACGACTTGTGCATAAACCTGGTAAAAACCATCATTGATGCAAAAATATCAATGATGGAGATTAACTCTGTTATGGAGATCCAAATATGATTTTTTGTTGTTGTTGTTGTGGCTTTAGGACACATCGACAACGAGGTCATTAGCGCCCTAACAAGAACCAGCTTTTACTATGGCTTAAAATTTTACTAAAATACTATCTATGTGGTTGACTGTAAAGGGGTTGGCCACACAGACAGTAAAATAAAATAAATCACAAAAAAGGCATCCGGCTGTAAAGAGGTCACCAAGACAGCCCCCACACAGCCATCCAGAAATTGTAAACGGGTTTAAAAACATATTAAAACACTATCTATAGGTCTCACTGGCTGAATAATGACCAGCGAAACAGGAATTATACAAATATAAAAAATAAAAACAATGCACATTGACAGGCGGCTGTAAAGGGGCCACCCATCAATCTTAAAACTAGGCCGATCTGCCAAATTTTTAGGCACCAGAACGGCCAGAACACAAAATTTTAAAACTCACCACGCTGCTGGTATCATTATTTAAAATAAGGTACAGATCGTTGGCAAGACCAGTATCTGTCCTTATGTATAAAAAACAGTACACAATCAATTAAAATGTGTACACAGGCATCATGGGTGGGGGGGGGGGGGGCTCCTCCCAGCGGAAAAGAAAGCTATGCATCAGAGGACAGTGCCCTCTACAGAGGCGAGTAAGGAGAACCTCATCCTTCCTCGCTCACTGGAAGGAGCTGCTCCATGGATGAATGGTCGGTTTGACCAACCGGAGCATATTAGGCTCTACCTCCAGCCACTGCTTCTGCCAAACGTCAGAAACAAATCTTTTCACCGCCCAGTCAAGGTCAGACTTTGGGACTGGATCAAAGTCGATTGTAACCTTGTCGCAGGATAACTTGGCAGCTTCATCAGCTGCCTTGTTCCCCCCCGATTCACATATGGCCCAGTACCCAGCAGAATATGACCTACTTTCCTAAAGATTGAAGGAATCGGAAGGTGTCCTGTATATCTTGGACAAGGTGACCTGATGGGTATATACTTCCTAAAGCATAGATGTAGATCTTAACTTTATCCATAACAAAATGGATTAGTGAAAGTCTGCAACTGTTTCAAATTGAGGGTAAACAAATGAAAATCTGCGACACAGTTACTTTTGTTGCTTTAATTTATTTTATGCATGACGCGTTTCGGGAATTTATTCCCATTTTCAAACGCACTATAAGTAGGTTTACATGTTTTTAGTTATAGAAATATGAGGAGTCGTTGTGTTTGTTTCTGCTAGACGTTTGTACAGTTTTCATGTGATATGTTTTTGAAGGTTTCTGACGAAAATGGCAACACAGAAACACACACAAATACATCCTTAAATTACACAAACGTTATGGATGATGAACACAGATTGAAAGTTTGTGTATTGTACACAAGGCAAAGATGATTTAAAAAAAAAAAAAAAAAAAATCATCTTTGCCTTGTGTACAATACACAAACTTTCAATCTGTGTTCATCATCCATAACGTTTGTGTAATTTAAGGATGTATTTGTGTGTGTTTCTGTGTTGCCATTTTCGTCAGAAACCTTCAAAAACATATCACATGAAAACTGTACAAACGTCCAGCAGAAACAAACACAACGACTCCTCATATTTCTATAACTAAAAACATGTAAACCTACTTATAGTGCGTTTGAAAATGGGAATAAATTCCCGAAACGCGTCATGCATAAAATAAATTAAAGCAACAAAAGTAACTGTGTCGCAGATTTTCATTTGTTTACCCTCAATAGATGTAGATGTCGGAATCACACCATATGACTTACTTTCATATGCTGGAGCGACTTTAACATAGCGTAACACTCTGCAGTATATACGCTGCACGTGCTATTAAGCTTATACAAGTAAGTAACTCGAGGGAACACTAAGGAGCATCCTACGCCGTTAGCCTGCTTACACCCATCAGTATATACCAGGGTAAAATCGTGATGCTGGTTTAAAACATCCCTAAAAATTCTGATAAAAACATTTTCAGTGGTAAAAAGCTTTTTGTATCTTGACAGTTTTAAAATCGTTCTGGGCCTCTCTGAAAGCCAGGGAGGAGATTTACTCCAACTGTGGTGATAAAAACCCATTTTCTTTTAAAATGGTCCTTATACAGAAGCTAAACAGTTTGGTTGCTCTTAGGTGATTGGTATATAGCCGTTCGTAATTTGGGTGAATTGTACTTTGTACACAGGATTACCAGGTGTTGTGGCAATGTGCAAGTAGTGTCGCACCACGAGGAGATGCCGGCGGGTGGAAAGCAGCGGCTCACCTGTCTCAACACAGATGCTTACGTTCAGACTGGTGCGGTAGGCACCTGTAGCAAGCCGGATTCCTGCTTGGTGGACACTGTCTAAAATGCGCAGATAACTGTCCCATACTGAACTGTATATTATACAACCGTATTCAAGCTGCAACCGTACAAAGGCTTTATAGAATTGTAGCAGGCAGGAGCGATCAGCACCCCAAGACCTGCCACAAAGGCACTTTAAAATGTTGAGAGCTTTTAGGGCTCCGGCTTTCACATTTTGTAGATGTGGTGGCCAACTTAACATACCATCAAACATGAGGCCCAGAAAACGAATGCTTTCACTTAAATTAAAAATTGTGTTTCTCAGTGATGAGGTTCTGGTAAGAGGCTACAAGATCGGGTAAAAAGTATGCACTGGGTTTTCTCAGCAGAAAATCGAAAATCAGTACATACTGACCATTCATCCAGCCTGTTCAGCGCGAGTTGCAACTGCAGTTCAACGCTTCTCAGGCTAGATGATGCACAAAAAATTAAAAAATCATCAATGTATACGGAGTACCATATCGGACTCCTTATTACAGTTGAGATGCTGTTAATCACAATAGCGAAAAGTATAACGTTTAAAACTGACCAATGAGGAACACCATTTTTGTGGATAAATACATCTGACACTTCCCTACAGACTCTGTACCGGAAGCAAAGCTGAAATAAAAATGACTGTACAAAAAAGGGGCAGATTTACCCTAAAAATCCCATTCATGGAGTTGTTTTAAAATACCATACCGCCAGATAGTATTGTAGGCTTTGTCTATATCAAAAAACACGCCAACAAGATATTTGTTGCAAATAAAGGCATCATGTATCGCCGCTTCCAGCAGGATCGTGTTGTCCAAGTTGGAACGGAACTTCCTTAAATCCACACTGAAAGCGACTCGGTAGGTTTCGGGATTCGAGACACCAGACAAGGCAGCGGTTGACCATCTGCTCTAGTGTCTTAGCAACACAGCTTGTTAAGGCAATGCTACGATAACTACCTGGCATCAATTTGTCCTTCCCAGGTTTTAAAACAGGGATAAGCATTGCTTCTTTCCACGAGTTGGGGAAGTATCCTCCAGTCCATATATCATTAAAAATACCTAAAAGGTACTCTTTAGCATCTTTGCTAAAATGCCTCAGCATCTGGTACTGGATCAGGTTGGATCCTTGTGCTGTGTCCTTGATACCGTTTAAGGCGGACTCCAACTCCCAAAATGAAAAGGAGGTATTGTACGCCTGAAAATCCGGTGAGTAAAAGCTTAGAATATGCCTTTCGGCAGTAGTTCTTCGTTGCTGAAACTGAGGTTCCAGTCTGGCAGACAAAGTAATAGCAGCGAACAATTCTGCCATCAGCTGCACTATGCTTCAATCATCGGTGACTATACGCCCCTGATCCAGTAATCCAGATACTGGCGATCAAGAGTACCTTCCAGATATACAGCGGATTGTCTCCCATACTCTTGTTAATGATGTGGAACGGATAATGGTGTTCACAGAGTTCTGCCATGACCTTCTCTTGCTCTCCTTAAGCACTCGAGACGCCTTAGCTGTAGCAACCCTAAACGCCACAAGGGTGTCAGTTGTTGGGAGCAACCTGAACTCGCATAAGGCCCGTCTGCGACCCTGAATGGCAAAACGACATTCATTGTTCCACCAAGGGACTGGCATTCGC
Organism: Vandiemenella viatica; assembly: GCA_031002005.1. Taxonomy (NCBI): domain Eukaryota; kingdom Metazoa; phylum Arthropoda; class Insecta; order Orthoptera; family Morabidae; genus Vandiemenella; species Vandiemenella viatica. Next base: position 176,079,555 of record JARYHS010011408.1, read on the forward strand.
GAGTTGCTAGCAATGGAAATATCAGCCACCCGGTGAATCACTTCGGTGAAGCGTTTCACCTTCTCATCAATGTTCTCACACTGTTGAAGAGTAACTGAACAGAGAGTGCTGCCAATCAGCTCTACTGACATTCCATTTGTGTTGAATAGTAGTTCTTCCACGTTCGAGCTTCACGTGTAGCCATATTGGGAAGTTGACGCTTCCATGAAGGTCACGATCCACCTCCCAAAGCATGGAGTCCACTAGTGAAGGAGAGCAAAGAGAAAGATCAATGGCAGAGGACATACCGGTAGCACTAGTGAAGTGCATTATTTGGCCGGTATTAAGGACGCATACGTCCTCCTGCTCCAAAAATCTACAAATTTCCCAACCTCTGAGGCAATCGGTAGTCAACCCTCACAGCGCACTGTGCACATTAGTTTCCTAGCAGGGAAAAGGTCAAGAAATGTGCCACAATAAATCAGCAAGTTGACCGAAATCAACTGGTGACCCCGGCGGTAAATATAAGGAGCATATCGTCAATTGTATCGGTCCATGAATTCTGGCAGCAACTGCCTGTAGGTTAAGAGGTGAGACCAACAGGTTTGGAGTGAACAGTGTGCCGTACAAACACAGTCACTCCCCCCTACGCTCGATCACTCTCGGTATCACCCTTTTGGTAAACATCACAGCCTCTTAGCACAGGTTGGTGTGTTGGTTTGAAATGTGTTTCTGAAGACAGAGACACAAAGGATCAGACCATGCTAAGAGTTGTGAGCCGTAAAACTGTTTTCGGGTGGGTCTTCAGTCTCTGTCTGCTGAGGAACAGGACCAGTCTTGTCCATTAGCATTTCAGTTTCTTCTGGCTCTGAAGAGACAGACATCTCAGATTCAGTAAACTCATCAACACCTCCTTGACCTTCTCCCTCACCCTCTTTTCCTTCACTCTATTACCATGTGTTCTGGGGGGGGGGGGAGAAGAGGGGGATTTCAAGAACTGTGTCGGATCCATCTGTCTAAACTTCAGGCCACGGATCTTCTGTTCGCCTTCTTTTCAACCAGTAGCAGATGGTGTTGCTACCGTTGGCACTGCACTTGGTGGAATCGGTGGAGTGATTACTTTTACTGGTACTGCTGGTGGAGCCTTTCTTAGTGCTGCTGGAGTGGTTAAGGTAGCTGATGTATTGCTACCAACGTCCGCGCTCCCAGGTGTTATGACCTTAGCGGGTTTTGCACCACATTTGCATTGACATGAGCACATTGTAATTGTACTTATGTCTACAATGGATGTCTGGATAGCAATACTTTGTTTCCTGATGGGAGTTGAAGCCATTTTAGCAAAATTTGTTATGAACACGGAAGCGGTAAGCATCTAGGCCTTTTTCTTCGCTTCCCCGTAATAAATCCATTCTTTGGTCTTCAACTACTGTAGCTTGTGCTCTTCAAGGTACACTTTACACTCCCTACTCCAGGCAGGGTGCGACCTGGAGCAGTTGACGCATACCTGTGGGAGCGTGTAACTTACATCAGGCTCATGCATGCCCTTGCCGTACTTACCACAGGTGGGGTTGCCCTTGCATGATGCTATCGTATGCCACTGAAAGCAGCACAATGGGTCTGGGACATACGTGCGTACATTTAGGTTTAGGTATCCAGCCTTGATATTTTTGGGCAACACTGGAGTGTCAAATGTCAGGACGAAAGTGGCAGTCCTTTCAGGATTGGAATTCACCCTTCGAGTGATCTGACATACCTCGACCACTTTCTCCGATCTCTCCTTAAGCTCGTCTGTCCCTAAATTCATAACATCACGGCAGGTGACTACGCCTTTACTGGTATTTAGAGACTTATGGGATTTTTTATTTTACAGCAAACTCCCCGAGCTTCTCAAAATTGAGGAGTTTAGCATCTTGCTGACTATTGGCCATTTCCAGCAGCAGTGTCCCATTCCTCAATTTTTTTAACAGAGTTTATGGTACCTACAAGACCCTTTAGACTATTAGAGAGATGTAGAAGGGTGAAACCTTTTCAAAATTTCCTTCTGCTCTTTCCATTATAACAAAAGCGTTCTGTACCGAACAAACTTTTCTGTGACTTTCACTTTCAGAAGTGGGGGCTATCAACCCCCACCCGCTTCTTAGTATTGTGTGTGTTTATTAGCCTGCGGCATATCACGATTAAAGGGGTCTACGTTGTTTTTAGGAAGGCTTTTGGTTTTTAAACACTTTGTTTTTGATTCCATGAGAAAGGGGGAAAGGTCCTAGGCGCATACCTCCATTCCAGATCCCCCGGGCTAATACAACAGATGCACCGGTGCCCCTGAGGTCACACGCTAGTAATTGCCTTCATCATCCATTCACCTCCTCGGCACATGTCAAACATTGAAGTTGAGGTTTTTTTTATAGAGGTTTGTTCCATCCTCACGATCCGGGCAATTAAGCCAAGATCCCCGCTCTCCTTGACACACAACGTTCCACCATCACACCCTACGGTGGCCGTTGAAGCATGATAGGAGTGTACAGTGTGGGAAACTTGCGGCATTCACAAGTTTCAATCTTGGGCATCGTGGGTTTGTCAAACCCGTACCTAGCACTAGCATGCCAGGCTCCTGCGGGCAATCTGATTTGTTTTCATAGTTCTTAACTATTGGCACATTTCTGTTTCACAATTAGGTGACTAAAAATATAGTAGCTTTCTTACTCAAAATTTAACTTACAACTAATATTTTGAACAATGTTTGAAAGTATAAAGATTCAGCATCTCACTCACTTGTAAGTAGAAACCAAAGCCCAAACAAAGCAAAAGATAAAACCATGCATGCATAATGGAGAATGTTTTTAGAGTCGTGCACACTGTTAGAACAAGAAACAGCTAGAATTAGTGATTAATTTATCTTTATGCTCAGAATCACTTGTGCCATACTATTGAATAGTTTTAATGACTTAAAACCAAGAACTGAACATTAGTAGGAGGGAAGTGGTAGTAATAATTTTGGAGAAGGCGCACAGTCACTAAGCTTTATAGAACCATCACCATACTGTCATTCAAAAGAACTGTTACCAGAAAACCACAAAGGTCTAAAACATGAATTGTCAAATCCAAAAAGAAAATCAAACTGCCATGCCATTTTCTCAGTATGGGAGATTGAGTTGACAGGGCTAATAACTGAATGATTTAGATCCTAACATTTAAGATTACATGTGGCATAATGTATTTTAAATCACAACTATGAAAACATTTTCAGATACCCTTTCTTTCAACCATTTGATGTAAGAAAGTATAAGTTAAATAGTGTTTCAAGTGCTGAGATATTTAACACATTGAGACAATGATTAGATCAGATATGTTCATTTCAATCCCATGTGAGTCTCATGGATGTGAAATAATACATACAATTATTAACAAACCAACAATATTACCAACTATTGATAACTTTTTAGTTGCTTATAAACCCATTAAGATAATTTCCATTGTTAACTGCAAAAACATATAATCCCATATTAGTTACTATACATGAATGCAATTTCCAGATAATGTAATTGCTGCATTTGTAAATGGTTCAACACAAAGAATAACCATTAGAGTGATACTTATTTTTCAACCACATAATTTTTATGATCTCACCACCTCTAATTGACCTAAAACTGACATCAGAAAATTTTTGTGTCATTTACACATTTCTAACTGGTGCCTCAAGGGGAGTGAAAATTATCATTTTCTACAAAATGAAAAAAATAAATATTGTATTATGTACTGTATAGTCGGGGACAGAATTTGCAAGACCCCTCGCCTTTCGATTATGCTTCGTTCTAGACACAAGTACCTCATGGGATAGCATAACTGGTAGGTGGTACAATAAATTCATGATATAGTACAATTCATTTCCCAGTACTTTAACCCAAGACTAAAAAATGACTTCACATGCAAGAGACTCACTGATGCATAGGGGTGAAATGCAGATTTCTACGGTTAAAATGATTATCCCCTTTTTACTCATAATAAATATTGAAGTAATGGGAGCGTGCACAAACTATGTGGCTCGGTCCAAGGGGGGAGGGGTTGGCCAGAAGGCTAAGCTGAGCTACATGGGGGAACGGGAGGGCGTTTCCATGCCAGGCCATGTAGCTTTCCTTTCATAACCTTTTTCACAATTAAAATGAGGAACAGAACACACAACAGCATGTGAATATTAATTTCCTTCAGTTAATTATCTCCGTATGTCATTTACGATAATCTGACAAGAGAAAACAGTACAAAATGTCTTCTGGAATCGAAAGGGGTACATGGGGAGGAGGGGGGTTCACAGGAGGCCTAAATGGAGCTACGTGGTTTATGAACGCCCCCAATGAAATCGATTGATTTTCAAGGAATGACACCACTTTTCTCATAAGGTTGATAGCCGTCGCAGCATTCGTAATAAACAGTTACACTTCACTAGCAAATGTAGTTATATGACCAATGCTGAAAAGATTCACTAAAATAACCACAGACAAAATTTTAGAACCAATAACAGAGCTTGAATGGATAAAGTCACATTTTCTGGCACAGCAGCATTATACAGAATTGTGTGTGACTAACAAAATTTAAGCGTAAGAAGGAAGGAGTTTTATGAAAATTCGCAAATGTTTACTTAAATAATTATATCTAGGTTCTTCAATAATTAAAAAAAAAAAAAACTCCTTACATTTTTTTCTCCGTAGTATTTTTCGAAGGAAGGCTTGTTATGGCAGCAACAATTTAATAGTAATAATGATAATTAAGACAGTAAATTCGACTTCAATGTGAATTAGTGTCCTAAGACCATTAATGTTCCACTGTAGAATTTATTATTATCATCTTACTCCCAGTTCAGTACCAGAAAGGTTCCTTCAGCAAGAGGGGTATAATAAACCAATCGTATCAACTTGTCACCATTATATGACAAATGTGAAACTTAAAATCAAGAACATTTGAAAACAATATCACAGTCTACACTTTGACAATGATATTCTTTCTCTCTCTTCTTACAACTTAAAGAATTAGTGAAAGAGGTGAGAATTTGTATTATAGCCTATGTTTGCTTTTAGGAACAAATTCCAGATTCCTTGTAGCTACTTATGGGACTGAAAAAGATGATTCTACTAATCCATTTTACTTGCATCCAGTTTTAAATAGTAGCTACATAATTTATACAAAGTAGGAATCTTGAGCAAAGAAGCACTCATTACGTGCAACTGAAAGTTTACACACATACATCAGCATAAGATGTTACTATTTTTATTAATAGCAAAGGATAAGGAAAATAACCCATTACTTACCAAAATTAAAGGCTGGAGGGCTGTGATGAGCATGCAATACATGAGAAAAACGTGCAAATTTCTTAATCCTCCTCACAGGAATAAGGGTTTAACCTGAAATATTGTATGTTTGTGTTCGTCTCATGTGTTGTGTACTCATTGCAGCCCTTCAGCCTTTAAATTTGGTGAGTGATGGGTTATTTTCCATGTTTTTCGTTATTTACATTTCCTAAAAGCAGTTACCTTTTCCTTAGTAACACAACATGCACATCAGCAACAAGTAGGAAGAAATACTGCTCACTCACCAATGAAGGGAGGAGAGCCGCACAAAAACACTCCATGATATTTTGGGCTATTCCCTTTTTCAAGACAAAATTGTGGCTGGGCTTGTGGAAGTGCCTACAGTCAACACAGCCACAAGATTGATGTGGCTATGTTGAGCAACAATCTCATATTATGGCACACTTTTTACATATAAAAAAACTTGTGTTAAAATTTTCAAATAGGCAATGTGGAAAAAAAAAAGAAATCTTTTAGTTTCAAATAATGATCTAGGATTCAGAACTTTTTAAAACTCTGTGCGAAGCACTGCGCTTTATGGCAGTGAAGCATGGATTTTACGAATACCAGACAGAAGGAAAATTGAACCGTTTGAAATGTAGTGCTATACAAGGATGGTAAAAATTAAGTGGATCGATAAAGTACGAAACGAACGAGTTTTGTAAATGATGGGCGAGGAAAGATGTTTGTGGATGAGTCTTATAGAGAAAAGAGAGAGGATGGTAGGTCATATTTTGAGACACGCAGGCTTGGTTAATTTGTTAGTGGAGGGAACAGTCGAAGGTAAAAACTGCAGAGGAAGACAGATTAGAATTTATGAAGCAGATGATTGAGGACATGAGTTGTAAGCGGTATGTTTCGATGAAAGGCTTGCACAAGTTAGGAAGGGATGGAGAATTGCATCAAACCAGTCAAGAGACAGACAACAGAGGGGGAAAAAAATGCTAGTGTGAAACACAAAGAATACATATCAAAGCAGTTAATCCAAATTTCAAAGGAATAATTCCACCTTTTGATAGAGGGAGAAAGTTGCACAGCCACAAACTTTGATTAGCTTTTTTTTCAGGATTTATTTTATTTTGTTTAAAACTGCATTCTGCATTCATATGGCATGCAGGGGAGAAGTATTGGCACACAAATGTTTATAAATGTACAGCATCATTCTATGATAACAAACATAGTGTACCACTGATTGGTGAACTGTCTATGACGTTAATAATCTAATGCATTTCGCATTGTAGCCAACCCCTTGCAATGACAGGTCAACAATTCTCGAGGTTGTGTTTAAGTTGAAATGCATCCTAGACCACGGAGACAACTATGGAAGAAAGGCCAACAACATTAGCGGAGGTTGTGGTTATGTTGAAATGAAGCCTGGATCAGAATGAAAACCGTCACTGCACATCATGGTAACTGGTTTCATCGTAAGAGGCTGGCTGCCAGGCAAAATGCATTAGATTATTATCATTGACAGTTCAACCATTAATCTATGATGAAACATGTCTGCTGTCGTCTGTAAAAGCTGCACATTAAAATCATTTGTGTGCTGATGCTTCTTCCCTAGATATTGCATGGATGCAGAATGCAGTTCTATCTCAAAAAGAAAGGTTGAGAAACAGTTTCATGGGACATACATATAATAATATGCATTGCATAATAACTTGTACATAATAGCCCATATTTCGAATGATTTTTCTTATAATGTACAACTTTTCTTAAATCCAGTCAACCAAGGAACATGTGTATCAACTTTCATAACAAAAGAACAATTCCTTCTCAGGTAGTTCACATTACTGGACCACCACTTAATTTTCAGAAAAGGCAGGTAATCGCAGGACAGCTGTCTCCAATATCAACCAACAATTAAAGTTGATGTACCCACATGACTAAAAGGTACAAAACATGGAAACTTTCCCTAGAAGACAGAAATTGTCAATATAAAAGAAAAACTGCTGTAAATTTGCTGGGAGATGCAACTGCACAAGATTTAAGTTATAAGGGTGTGGGAAGATTTTCTCTCGTATGTAAGAGGGGCCTGGTGTTGCAATAAATTACTAAGAGAAATGATTAATTTCAGTAATATCTAGATCGCGATACTGCTGCAGCCACTTACCACCTAGCGATGTAAACACTTCCGGATGGAGAGAATATGATGTCACTACCTTGCTGAATGTGATGTATACGTTCCACTCACAGCTTTAAATGTCACTAAAGAGGCCTTCCACGGAAAGTAGTCCATCACTAATATGTCTCATATCGAGAAATCGTTAATTTTGCACCAGCAGTACAGGAATAAATTCATTTGCAATGAGGTTTTGATGCAGCCTGGACCACACTGAAACGTAACTACTGAACACCTTAATGCGAATACCTAATTTCTATGTCGTATCTATCGCTGTTTACATCTTAATGCAGCCTGGACCATAGTGAAACGTAACCGTCGCACACGATATTGCTGAAAACCCATTTCCAAATCGTATCTATCACTGTTAGTATGGTCCTGGCTGGCTGCATTTCAACCTAAACGGTTATTGATGAAATTTTGTTTTATAAATATTTTATTTCCTACGAATGATTTTAATAGCAATTTCAGCCATGCAAAGGAAATATAGAAGAACGGAATCAAATACAAATCAATGGAATTGTGACTAATAATGTTAACGTTAATGAACGATATCAATTATCAGTTTGGAATGTTGTACATATTTTAATAATATTATTTGTTGTGCAAGTAATAATTTTCTTTAAATTTTTCAATATGTATTTTTTAAAATTATTATTATAACTATTGGTTATGTTCTATGGCCTAACGTGTATTCTCAAATCGATCAAAGGCTGAACACATCACACACGGAAAAACAGTGACATCTCCATCGGGAAGTGTTTACATCACGAGGCGGTAAGCGGTTGCAGCGGTATCGTGATCTAGATATTACCCATTCATTTATCAAAAATGCTGAAAGGATTTAAAAACTGGAATTCATAGACGGAAAAAGGTGGGAAAAGGAAAAAATTGGTATGAAGGGAAATTGCCACGGGGGCATGTACTCCATCACAAGTTTGAATTAGTGTTAAAAATGTGTACTGATGAAATATCTGCCAGTAATTGGGTAAAGTTTATGTCTTAATACAGTGAATTTATTAATGTATGTCATGGAAATCAATTTTTGAGCAGCAATACAAAGATGTGGGAGGTCAGGATAAATGCTGCTTGGACCAAGCAATATCAGACATATTTTGCTACAGCACAATTTGAAGGAATTTTGTTTTTATTAATAACTTAAGTGCTTACAACAGTAACCATTTTACTGTTGTCTTTAATTCAGTCAAGTGCAAGTAGTTCCAACTATGTTGTACTATAAATCCTTATTCTAGGATGATAGAACCAGCACTATTTAAAAGCAACGGAATAAATAGTGATTGTAAAATGCAGACAACATAAAACCAATCTATGCTGTAATATCAGTTTTAATTCTGGTCCAGGCCATATGAGCGCAATCAACATGGAACTACTTTCATCAGCATGAATTGATATCAGGCAATCATGAAAGCAGCTTAAATTGTAGGTAATTAAAAATTAATTCTTATATTTTTTGCCATAGTAAGACGTGTCAGCGGATGCGGTTCAACATAACCATAACTTCTACTAACATTGCCACTCGAAAATCAAAGCTTCAATGGCAGGTTGGCAACACTATCATAACCATGGTGCCGCAATTTGATGATGAATTCCATGAAAAAAATCGAAAGTACAGAATAAATTTTTTTGATACCTCACTTAGTTCTCAAGATACCAAACGTCAAAAATTATTTATAGGTATAGTTCCTGGTCCTTTGATGTTTTTCTTCTGGTCTAGGCCATAATTCAACATAATCACAACTGCTAGGCAGCTTGTAGTTCCTTGCGACTTTGGAGAATTTCTTTCCAGTCGAGGTCACATTCAACCAACTTTAATTTGGAGACACGATATCTTGTGAACTAAGAAAGATATCAAAACTTTTTATTCTTTACTTTCGATTTGTCTTGTACAGTTACAGAAGAATGTATCATCGAATTTGGCTTTGGGAAAATTTTTCTTCTGGTCTCAGCCGCATTTCCACTAAACCATCTCACTTTTGAGATCGTAGGACTATATCTCGAGAACTAAGCGAGATATCAAAAAAATTTATCATTTCCTCGGGTTAGTCAAGAATCTGTCAACAAATTTCGGCGCCAAGGTTATCGTAGAATCCCACACACGTTCATAAATACATAAGCTGTATCCTGATATAAAACTGACCCTTTTAAAAACAAAAAGCCCAACAAAATAAGCAGATTAAAAATTCTGAAAATTCTTGTGGCTGCTAAAACCAAATTTTTCTAACCAATACACAACGCCGAGAAAAACCTTCGGCCCTGAAGAAATAACTACACTTCTAATTTAGTATCCAAATGTATAATTTCGGAAACTGAACATTAAACGCTCATGGCGAGTTGAGGCGACTTACCCGCATGGATTGTAGAACACATTTCAACTGATGGCGTTTGTTAAAAAAAAAAAAAGCCAACAATTCAAATTGTAGCGGATTTATTCCAGACTGTCCAAGCTTTGAAAGTTCATGCAAAGCTTACAGTTGAAAAGGCTAATAAACACCCCGCCCAGTGTTAGAAAAGCAATAAAAACAGAATATAAACAAATTACTGCAAACACTCAAACGTTGTAATTCATCGGGAAAACATGACAACTCGTTCCTCACCCCCTGTCAAAAATGTACTCCACATGTTCTTAACAATCTTCACAAACACTCAGAAACAAAATACTGTTTTAGTGTTGCTTAAGCACCATTGTAATCGCCAAAGATACTATGTTATAACGTACCTAATTCTGGATGACAGTTGGAGGAAGGAATTATATGGAGAAGAAGTGAGCTTAAATCGGTGAAGCAAGCACTAAACTCTCCCGCATGGTGGCAGCACCGGCAGCGACCATATGGCGCTTCCCAACAATTAAGGTGTTCACATTGTGGTAGAGGCAGTGATTATTTCATTTAGTATTGTGTATAAGTGTTTAAAAATGCCAGCTTGTGTTGCGTACGGTTGCACAAATAGGCCAGACAGGAATGAACCTGGAATATCATTTCATAAGTAAGTTGAATTGTAATTATCGTTGTTGAAGTGAGCGGTAGACAACGCAAACTTTGCAGCACGTCTATAAATATTTAGTCATAGCTCTCAATGGGATGACTTTGTTCGCAAATTTTTCTTGGTGTAGTGTAGAAAATCAGCAAACCTTGCTATTTTGCACATAATAGACTAGCATTATTTTTTAACGAGTGTTTAAAATGAGATTTAAAGGGGCGTGTTTTACTTCGTGATTCAGTGAATTTACTATTACGATTTCTTTCGTCACGTTGCTGATCAATTTATGGAATGTGTTTCTAATTTAGTCTCTTTTTTTTTTGTACAACATTCTCCCCCCCCCCCCCATATCTAAATCTAACTGAGAGATATTTTTTTTACAATTGTCCTAATAAGTAGGGCTGTGAAATTAGACAACACATCTTAATCAAGAGAATGTTCATTAAGGTGACTGAATAAATTTTCACAGATTATCAATTGAACAACTTGTGTTTCAGTTTGCAAAATGTTTAACTTCTTTTTTAAAAATAAACCAAAATTTGAATGCACATTTCTGCTAAATACTTTTTAAAACGTTTCACAAATGTTACTTATATCAAGTGAACGATGAATAAGACCATCTCTACTTTTGTACGTTTTGAGAGATCCCCAAAATAATAGAAATGGAGATCACAATATACTAACACACTCTTCACTTTTTAATATTTTTAGATGTTTGTGTACCACAAATCCTGAAATGTAGTGTACAATATGATCTATTAAAACAGTTAGTGCACCTGCATCAAACATACATTCGTGGTCGGACTTGGGAGGAAACTGTAATTCTTTTTCCTCTTCAATAATTCGATGATGTCTTGATGTAAAATTTATAATATGTTCTGGAGCATGATTAACAATTTTTCCAGGAGTATACAATTACCAGTGTTTACATATTTCACTTCACATTTCAAGAGTAGGTTTTTTTTTTTATAAGCTGCTTTAAAGTGTATGGGCAGTGGGATTGTTTGAATTCCTCCCCCCCCCCCCTCCACCCCCCAAAGATCTGATACATTGTAAAAATATTTCAAAGTGATCCTGACTAAATTTATATGCTAATATATATTTTAAGATTTTTTGATCAATAACTAAGGAATTAAAGAAATACTTCAAACATGAATCAGAAAACCTAAGAATCCAGTGCTCCTACTGCTGTCAAGTATTATCTTGCCATATGGTGACACTTTCAAATTACATATATAACTTTCTGTTTCAATCAATCTTGTATCACTGTTTCCTAATTACACTTGGATATTATGGAGCGTGTGCTCCATTGAAATAAAATAAAATAATAATACCCTTAGTCTTTTTTGTGGCTGTAGATGTTTTGGCAAATAAAATTCTATTAAAATAATTTTTAACAGACTTTTTTTCCTTAATTTCTAATGTTTATAGATAGCATCAATTGAGATACATACATAAGAGAGCGTGCATAAACCACATAGCTCCAATTTGGCCTCCTGTGAACCACTATCCCTCCCCATGTAGACCAACTTGGCTTTTGCCTCCCCCCCCCCTTCCCCCCCCCCCTCACCTAGCAAGTAGGTTTTTTTCCCCCTTTTGATTCCAGAAGACATTTTGCACTGTTTTCTCTTGTCAGACTATTATAAATTACATAAGGAGATAATTAGCTGAGGGAAATAAATAGGTTTAATTCTAGATCATGATACTGCTACAACTACTTTAGGCCTACTACCAGTACAGGGATCTAGCTTTTTTTAAAATTATTCCTAGCAGTTGAGGTTAGGTTGAAATACAGCCTGGACCAGAAGAAAAATGTCATAAAAGTGGTACGGATAATTCTTTGATAGCTGCGTGTGGCAGAAAGGTGCTATAGCGGTATCGCCATCTAGAATTAAACCAATAAATATTCACATGCTGTTGTGAATTCCATTCCTCATTTTAACTGTGACAAATTTTATGAAAGGATAGCTACGTGGCCTGGCTTGGAATCCCCCCCCCTCTCCTTACATAGCTCAACGTAGCCTTCCAGCCCCCCCCCCCCCCCCCGGACCAGGCCGTGTAGTTTGTGCACGGTCCCTACCTTTAACCACATGTTAATTCATTATTAATAATGTGAAGTAAAGGAAAATAATGAATCAAATTCTGTGTCATAAAGTTACTTGTACATTCCTGTAATAGCAACAATTGTGAAACGGCTCTTTTATTTTTAAAGGTAATAATAAAGCCTCTGCCCTTTTAAACAGAAGTTGAAGTAGAGTTCTTCTAGCGTGATAAGTTATTTTGTTGAAAAAAGTATAGGCTTGTTCAGACAGTGACTCATCATCGCATTTATGATTGGAGCACACTTGCTTGAAGTTACTTAAAAGAACACCGCATGATGCCAACCATACATTATAGTAAAGTATCACTCTTTACTTTTTGTTGATACACTTTATATTAACTATAAATTATGCGGAAACATTTTATTTCTGGTACCAGCCTACAAAATGTCTGGGTTGCTCATCCCTAGAGTGGGTCCTCTTACTTTTTTCTGGTCTAGGACACATTTCAGACTAACCACAAGTGGTAGTAATAAAACTGAAATATCCATTCTGCATGCAGTGGCGTAGCTAGGTCAACAAGGGCCCCAGTGCAAAAAATTTATTTTGGGCCCTCAGGCCAGACGGGCGACCTTTTGTTTTGCTTTGTGTGCTGGTAGGGGCCCCCTGAAGTGAGGATGAGGGCTCTTGAATTATTCTTGAGGGGCCCCTGAGCAAGCAGTGGTTGGGGCCCCCCTGAGCACAGCGAGGGAGTGAGGGGCTCCTGTGTTCTCAGGTTCTCAGGCACCCCTTAGACGACGGTAGAGCTAAAAAAAAAAAAAAAAAAAGGTCGCCAGTTTGCCGTGAAGGCTCGTGGGCCCTCTAAACTGCGCTTGAGGGTTGAGGGCCCCTAGAGGTGCGCTTAGGGGCCCCTTGAGGTATGCTTGGGGGCCCCCTGAGCGTGAGGGCCCCGGTGCACTGCACCGCCTAGCCCCATAGTAGCTACGCCCCTGTCTGCATGTCAACCATGTAATCATTGTGGCTTTGACAGAATTAATTTTTGGTCCAGCCTGCATCCAAACCTAAACCCCTCAATTTGGTTGTTGTATATCCCCCAAACTAAGCAAGATATCGAAAACATTTATTCCTTATTATCGAGTTTTTTCGTCGTGTTACATAAGAATCCATCATTAAATTTGAGTTTTGCGAAATTTTTCTTCTGCATTTCAACTCAAGACACCTCACTTTTGAGACAGTATATCTCGAGAACTAGGTGAAATATCGAAAAATTTTACTCTTTATTTTTTATTTGTCTCGTCTTTTTAAATAAAAATTCATCATAAAATTTGACTTTGAATAATTTTTTCTTCTGAATTTCAACCAAAACCATTTCACATTTGAGACAGAATATCTCGAAAACTAAGCAGGATATCAAAAAATTTTATTCTTCATTTTTTATTTGTCTCATCGAGTTACATAATAATCCATCACCAGATTGCGGCGTCACGTTTATCCTAGAGTCCCCTTGAGGTGTTTAACCATACTCCCCGTGTTTGTTGGGAAGCGGTCAAGTCCCCACCACTCCGGCCATGCCCCCCCACTCCTCCGCCGGCCTGCTTCACTTCCATGCGTGGCAAAGGTCTCTTGCGTCGTCTCCATATTATTCCTTCCTCCATGGATGACAGCAAGTGTTTGTAATTGTAATATCTATGCAATAAATTTGTCCTCAAAGGTATTTCACCAGAAATCCGTCTTGTCCCTGTTAATTGTTACTTGCTATATATATCATATAACTAGCCTCAAAACCGTCAAAAATGACGAGTTTAACGGAGCGTTCTGCCAGTTCACTTGTTTGCAGTTGCTTATCTAAATAGAATTGCTATAAAAGAAAACTCAATGTAATTTGTCGTCCCATGTGCTGTCGCAAAAAGTTTCAGTTGTCAGCTTGGTCCAGACTCCAGATTGCATTTCAGCCTAATCACAATTTCGGCTAATATTGCCGCTAGAAAATCAAAACTTCAGTCACACGCGAATTAATACATTTCCTGTATTGCATGTCATTGTCATTATATTTCGCGATATAAATTTGACCCAAAAACTTCACGGGTTCTTACATTTTACTTTTTTGTTATCTGTGACACAGACATTTTAACGGCTGACACATCATAAATGTGGCTGAAATAGTGACCACAGTGAAAACAAAGAATGTTCAAAATAAATCTGGGTAGAAAGGGACATTATCTACCTGCCCCAAACTGGTACTGAGCTATTGAAATTTGTTTTAACCGCTTCGTTATAATGTCCTCTTCACGTTTTGCACTCTCCTTTTTCGGAAAAGTTGCCACGAATTAAATTAACAACTTACATTATGCCACGTAAAATTTGTTTTCAATGACGGATGAAAAGAATGTTGTGACAATTAATTTCTTTGCGGTTGCCTAAGTAAATAGAATTGTTGTTATGTAATGTTCATAAACTTATTTTGTAATTTTTACATATTTCGGTTCTAGTTTACACAGCGATATTGTGGTTTTTTTTCCTGCTCCAGGCCTCATTCAGCATGATAAATACAGAACTACTTCCATCCGTATAAAATAATAACTTCAGTAACTCGGCGCTTACGAAAGCAGTTTTAATTATCTATAAAACTAAATTAAATGCGAATTATTCTGTAAGAAATTGTGTCAGTTGTCATCGTGGTCCTGTCTGCATAACCATAGCTTCAACTAATATTGCTTTTCGAAATTCATAGATACTATTACCCGCGTAGCGATCTAAGTTTTACCCACTGGAAATATTTACATCTATCTAATGTAATAACATCAATAATAAAAGCAACTAATAATTGATATATTAATTTAACTGCAGAACATACCTTTATTTCAATATTTCGGCAGATCACATAGGTCCGACCTCGACACAGCCGGGGCAGTATTGCTCCAAATGCAGTGCATTATCTTGCACTGAGGTGGTGCTCTATGAAGCTTGGATGAGTAAATGGGAATCCTTTTTCCACAGGATGCCTAAGTGCCGGGGTTTGGTGGAATGAACCCTTCGACGTCTAGTATGCTTCTGTAGAGACTAGTGAATATCCGCAGGACTGTTCGACAGGGCTAGCAGAGAGGTTTGCCAGTGGGTCTTCGACTCCAAGGCGACGCAACTTGCACAAAGCTCCAAAGCTTCAAGGGTGGCCAAAAATGCCATGCTTCACCATCGCTGGTGAACTGGTAATTATATTTCTGCCACAACTCTGGTAATACTTGAGTGTCTCAAATACTAGTGGTATAATAGTGGGTGTGGTTGGAGACAGTGACGTAGCTAGGTCAACAAGGGCCCAGGTGCAAAAAATTTATTTTGGGCTCTGCAGGAACCAGCATCAGAGGACAATCGAGGGCGGGGAAAATAAACAATGCGAGCCGAGCACGGCTCAGTAATATAATGAAAAGTAGAACCGCACAATGTAGCAAATATTTATTTGTTTAGTGTAATATGCACACATCAAAACATATTACGAAACAGTTAGGAAAATTTAAAACAGACTCTATGAACGACAGACTGACGGCGAACCTAACAGAATACAGCCAACCTGAACAAAATACACACAGCATATCAACATCTCTGAGATATGCGCTGCTGTGTGAATAAAATGTTTACACTGGAATTATATAGCAAATCAAAAATGTTTCCATAACAGAAAAAAATATCCGAAAAGCTACTTATTGTTTAAAAAACAGTTTATTAACATCTCAGCGATACTGCTGCTGCGATCTGAGGACTTGGCTCTGAACTGTTTGATACATGTGACCACTTTAAGCATCAAATTACAAAAATTTCTTTCTTAATTTATGATTTTCCCTAATTGGAGACCTGAATCTCTAAAATGATATGTCATTTAAGGTCGAATTTTGAAAAATTCCTTTCTTAAAATACGGTGTAACCAACGGAGGACCTTACGAAGACCTCAGTCTTTAAAATGATACCTTGTTTTTCAATTTTATTTAATTATCAAGGGAGGTAAATCACTCGAGACACAAAAACGCATTTTAGAAATACTGATATTTCTACCCTTTATGAGTTAAATTTAGAAAATTCCATTTTTAAAACATGATGTGACCATAGCGGAAATCTTAATATTTAGAATGATACCTCATTTATCTATGTCGGTTATATATTAATGGAGATAAATGGCTCGTGACAAAAAAAAAAATGCGTTGATGAACTGTTAATACAGTTCTCTTTAAGGGTTCAGTTCAAAATAAATAATAATTAAGGGTCGAATTCTGAAAAAAAATCTTGTCTTAAAATATGATGTCACCACGGTGGAGACCATAATCTTTAATATGACACCTCATTCATTGATTTCGGTTAAGTATGAAGGGAGATAATGACTTTTGACAAAAAACACATTCTAGAAATAATGTATATGATGTTATCCAAGTCTCAATATGTTACGAATGGGTTATTACCAGTCATTCAATAGGAAGTCATACAGTTTGACAATAAAGAGTAGACTGGGAGCTACTGACTAATGCTTCTCTTCAGTTGTCTAATAAAGATCTTAACACAGGATACACTTTTTAAAAAAAACATTACACAACTATGTTCAAACAATTCGTTCCATGTTTTTAGATATAGAGGCAAAAGCCAAAGCCCTTACTTTCTTTGGCGAATATCATACTTCAAGAAAACACAAACACATAGAACCATCATTTCTGTGGGTCTACTCCACTCAATGAAATTGTAGAAAATCAAACATCTAGGCAAAATTTTGAAATTTAGGTGTTTATTGTCATAATTGACAATATGCGGAGTGCATTACCTAAACTCATATAAGAATGAAGTGGCCCAAGCGTAAATCTTGCCTTCTACAAATATCAACACACAACAACGACGCTGAAACTCCAGAATCAACTAACAAACGACAAAAATTACCTTTTATTGATGCAATTAGGACCACTTCTGTGTTACTTACCCTGGTAATGTCCTGCCACTGAGTCACAGGAACGTTAATTACCTTGGGCAGTTCGTCGGGACCACACCTACCCATTGCTAGTTTAAATCACTAGTACCCCCACTTGACGAACACTCACCTCGTACTGGCCCAGTCTCACTACCCCCTTGAGAATTACTATTACTTCCCTGGTGCTCAAAGTTATTTGACATTCTGTTACCCTGACTTTGTCTCCCAAAATTCCCCCTTACTGCAACATTGTTACCTCTTCTAGCCCCATTACTGACTTGCATAGGTTCCCCATTGCAGTTAGAGCAAGTATTCCCGTTAAAATTACTTCTTCTGCCTCCATTATTCCCATGTGACCCTCTCCCTCTGAAATTGTTAGCTTCATAGCGGAAACACTCCATCTGAACATGTCCCTACCACATTCCCAGCACTTAATCACTCTCCAATTATGAAAAACATGCTTAATTTTACACTTACCTTCACTGGTAGTTCTGCTCTCTACCTGATCGAAAAACGTCGCTATCTCTATCCCATCAGCAAAAGTCCGTGGTATTGCAAGGTTACATATTCAGCTACTTCATCTGACAAGCCGCTTAACAAAGTGTCCAAGTTTAACTGATCAATTTGGTACTTGACAGCTGTATCATGTACGGTTTCCCCCGTTAACTCCCGCTACTCAAAGCTTTTATTCGATCCGCGAAATTCCCTATTGATTCAGCTGGTAAACGCTTCAAATTTCTTAATCTTTCCCGGTATGACCGTGCACTGGGCTTGTCTTTGGATCGTTTCAACCCTTCAAAACTTTCAGAATTTTTAAAGTCTTCATCGTGCAACAACTGTCGAAACGCGTCTCCCTTTAAACGACACTTCATGTCGGGGTAAGCAAGGACGGGATGTGTTGTCAACAGCTCTTTAAGCTCGTTCATAGCTCGCGCACACTCGGGTGTCCATTTGAACTCTGCTCCCTTCCTCAGCAACTCCGGGTCCGAGACATGACATATACAAACATAATGGCCACAGCAGACAACCGAAGGACGCGACAAGACATAAACAAACCAGCTGACGCTAACAGACGACTGAACGATGATAACAAACAATATTGTAAATATGATACAGGCAAAACATGCGTTGTATATGAAAACGGAGATGCGCAGCTGCATACCAGAGTAAAAAATGTAAATAGTAAGTAACTTTTAGCTATAGAATATCTCATGCCCATAATTATGTAATAATGGGATAAAACTGTATATAAAAACTGTAACACAAATTCGTCGCTGATGATGCCTCGATGAGAGGTGAAACGCGTACGACGCAGCAATAAATAAACTAAACAGTTGTATTGGCGTGTTCTTTCAACTAGTAATTTACAGGGTAGATCATTTATATATATTAAAAACAATAGTGGCCCCAATATAGAACCCTGAGGCACTTCACATCTGATTAATTTCCACTCAGAAAACAGTGGACCTCTTAAGGCAGCCTTAAAATTCTCCATTAACACTTTCTGTTTTCTATTTAGAAGGTAAGAACTAAGCCATTTATTAAAAATGCCATCTATGCCATAATACTTTAGTTTCTGTATCAGAATTTTATGATCTACACAGTCAAATGCTTTAGATAAGTCACAAAAAATTCCCACAGGAATTAATTTATCATTTATTCCTTCTAAAATATTGTCAGTGAATGCAAATATAGCTTGTTCTGTTGGATGACCCTTTTGAAAACCAAATTGTGATTTAGTTAGAATATTATTATTTTCAAGGTGTTCATAAACTCTATTCTAAATTGCTTTCTCAAAGCTTTGGAGAAGGCTGTTAGTAATTAAATTGGTCAGCAATTCGATACGGCTGCCTTATATCCCTTTTTATAGAGTGGTTTAACTACAGCATACTTAAGCCTTTCCGGAAAAGTACCCTCAAGTAAAGATATATTAAACAGATAACTTAGCATATTACTTAATTTGGAATTCCTTTGTAAATTGAAGTCTTTACCAGTATAAAAAATACGGAAGAGATTATCAGTTATTGCCAGTGTTTACGCAGACGATATGAAAGACAATCTTGGCAATGAACTGGCACATTTACCTGAGCTGTTCAAAACTAATTTGGTTGCTGTTTAGAACTTAAACATTCTTAATCGAAAATTCACTAGAATTATGTTATTAAATAAAAAAATAAAATTTATTAGAATTGTGTGTCCCAAATGCAGAAATACTGTTATGCATTTACTTGAGTTTGATGGTCACTAATTGCCGCAATGGAAGTTCTTTTTCATCATTAACGCACATTAAAAATGAGCTAAGCAACACAATGGGACAAGGACATCTAAATGATCTGGCTTTAATGAATATAGAAAATGATTAACTGAAATATTGATTTTGCTAGTGTTATCTGTAAATTTATCCACGCTAATAAGAAAACTAAGTTTTGTAAATGTGCTGTTTTATTTTATATCCTAAACTGCAATATCTAAAGCAAACCAAGGGCCTACTGTTTACATTTGCTAAAAGTCCCGTGCTGTCTTAATCCAGCTCTGTGCCTACACTTTCCCAAACCAATTGCTTAATATTTCTAACTTTTTCATATTTTTAGCAATTTCATCACTATTCTTATCCACTACCCACCTAATTTGCAATTAACGAGCCTTGTAGTATACCATTATTTACCTTGTGATATCTGCTCCTGCTCAACATGTGGTTACTTAACATGTTTTCCAATAAAGAAATTCTCTTTTTTCAAGGAACTGCCGTGATCAGTTAGAGTAGTATACCCCTCTCCAAACTGTATCGTATGCAGCTGAAACATCTAGGAACACAGATTTGTTCTTCATTTTCCTCTGGTACCCTATTTCCAAGTAGGTGGTAAGAGACAAGACTTGACCCGACTGGGACAGAATCCACCTTGTTCAACAGGGATCAGAGCTATGATTGCTGAAGCTGTTCAATTCAAAATAAGCTTTTCAATAATTTGTAAATGACACTGAGTAAGGCTATCTGACGGTGAGGAAAATTGGATCTTTTCCTGGTTTGAGCAAAGCAATTATGTTTGTTCACTTGAAGATCTGAGGAAGCCTTCCAGATTGCAGTATGGAGCTGAAGAGCGAGGCAAGCCAAGAAGATGTTGCTGGTCCAACATTTTTCTTCAATAGTTCTGGACAAATCCCATCTAATCCTACAGCTTTTCCATTTCTAAGGATTTTTAAACCTTCCTGATTCTCTTGTGATGTTAATGGACGGGAGTATATAGAGTTAGGTTGTGATTCACGCTTTTGATTTACCAGTCTAGTGAACTGCTTGTCATTTTTTGTCCTAGATACAATGTGATTTGTTATTGATTCCATATTAATGGATGAATGTGTCCTTGAGTATATTGATGTAGGATCTATTTTATGAATAGGAGACCAGGTTTTTCTACTGGAATGGGTACAAATAAGATTTTTAAGATTTTTTTAAAAATCCAGTTCTTTCTTCTAGCATGGTCAAGAAATTCCAGCAGTTCTGTTGCCTTCTCATGAGAGCTGTTTACTTCAAATAATTACACATGATACCTTATGACTTGCGTAGACCACCTTCTTCAAGCCTTCCGCTGCACTTGAATCTCCTCCTGACTTTTAAATAAATGTGAGCATCATGGGTTTAAATATGCACCGTGAAGGCTAGTAGGAGAGTGAGTGGACTGCTGAGGGTTACTTGCAATTAAACAAGCATTTAAGGAACCTATGTTTAATCTTTACTAGAAAACTGTACCATAATTACAGTCTTAGATGTAAATGAGTTAACCTGTTCTAATTAAAAGAGGGGGAGCAGACATACTTGTATCCGTACCATACCCAGAGATGTGCATTATTTGAAATACAAGTATTTCAAATACAAATACAAAATACCTATTTTCATTTTGTATTTTAAATATCCAAATATAAAAAGCATTTTGCATTTTATTTGAAATACTTTTCTTAGTTTTTTTTTATAAATTTTTATTTCATATTGATCCTCATAAAAGCTGATCTATTAGTAAATTCAAACTAGTGACAACAGTGCCAGAAAATTCAAATGAGAATTCGGTCTGTTGTGCAAGTAAAAATGACATTGGCAATAATGAAACGTTTAAAGCCTTTCCCCTCCGACTTGCCTGTTGTGATGTTTGGTTTGTCGTTTGTATGCCAGTTTTGTTCACTTGTTGTTTGAAAGTTATCAAAATGTAAGTAAAACATAAAAAATAAGTTTTTATTTACTACTGCTCACCACACAAATCACATCGCACAATATACTAAACTAACTAATAATAATATTTTATAAATTTGACAAATCATCAAGAATTTTCCTAACACAAACATTAACTTCGTACCGATTTAACTAAGGAACAAGTGTTATATGTGGTGTAAACTAACGTAGTCCATAACCATAATTTGGTTGGATCCTCCCGTAGGAGGCATATTAAGCAATTGTGTCAGAAGTAGGATTAGTGTTGCCAGGTCCAGTTTGATAAAAATCCGGAGGGAAAGCAAAAAAAAAAAAAAAAAAAAAAAAAAAAAAAAAGATTTTTATATGCTTCACATTTAGTTTATAGTTTTGACAGGACAGATGTAATTTCTACAGGTATCTTTCTATCATATTATAAGAACTTATTAGTCTTATTACTCTACATTATAATAAGTCCGGCTTGTTCAGTAGGATAAGTAACAAAATGTTATGGAGAAAGTTGTACTTTGTAGTTGAATTATAAGTAATTTTATGCTATTAGTAAATATATAATATTTATTTTTTATTAAACTGTTTTGTGTTTGATTATACTGCTTTTTCATAGCTTTGTTTTTTATAAAGAAGTAATAAGATTCGCCACAAGACAAACTGAAGTTGGTTTTGATTTGTAACTCTGTTTTAATATGGTCGAGTGAAAATCGCTTCCAAACCAAATTATAATAGTCTGGGAAATTTTACTTTCAGCTGCCGAGTTTTAAATCGGTATTGATGCCACATAACCATTTTTTTTTTTCTAGATTGATTTTCATACATATTGTGCCATTTCCGTAACGGTGTTGTCTTTTTCTGCACTGTTTCCTTCCCTACGTTTTTAATGTTACAAACATCCACACAAAGTCCACCCACTTCAAAAAACGGGCTAATTTTTAGTTTTTCTCTAATATCAACGATTGACCCATAAGTAAAGGAGTCATCTTGCTAACAAAATGGCTTGAATAAGTCGAATATGCTTTCTTTTCCTTTTTGATTCTGGCTTTACGCCTCGACGACGTAGAGTTCGTAAGAGGCAGGAAAATACCGAGGGCAAGGAATGGGAAGGAATTTTGCTGTGGCCTTTTGAACGGACCATCCCGGCATCAGCTTGTAGGGATTTGGGGAAACAATATTGCTTTAATTGAATTAGTGCTTGGTTTCAACATACAAGTCGAAGCTTCTCCGCGACACGCACAACAATCTTTTTTATTTTTGAAACTGTTTCATCCGAATTTTTTAAATATATCTTATATCTTTAAACGTGCAATTCTTATATATATATATATATAATAAATAACATACAGAATAAATGAACAGTAAAAGTTTTATTTTAATAAAAGAATTTTGAAAATTCCTATTTTCCATTTAAATACCTACATCTTAAACTATTTTGCATTTGAAATACAAAAAACAAGAAAATATTTGTATTTTGTAATTAAATGCTTTTTAAAAACTATTTTGTACATCTCTGGCTATACCTTAAGCTACATGGGTCTCACGGCAATGACATTAATTACAAACATAACAGTCCCTCTGAGAACTCAAGGAGAATATGCCCCCAGCTAAACATTTTTCAATTTAACATCTAAGGCATGACTGGAGGCAAGAGACAATAATTTTCTTGCAGAAATACTCAGTTAATGTTTTCATACTGCAAGAAGAGAACGACAAGCAGCTGCTGACTAGAAGGAAACTACCTGAATATAAAATGATAACAGCATAACATCATGCAAAATATTGCATTCCAACCTACATTAAGAATAATATATGATAAGTCATTCCAGCAGAGTATCATTAAACTTACTTTCTTCCACAATAAAGGTGCAGAATGTTATGGTTACCAACATTTACATGCCACCCACTGCACCTTGGTCAGAAACTATCGACTTGATCCACACTAAGAATAGCATTATCCTCGGAGATTTTTACACCCATCATACGCTGCTGAGATATAACCAGACTGACGAGGATGGAATTAAATTGATAGAATGGGCTGACGTGAACAACCTGAAGTTGATATATGACCCTAAAGACAAAGATACGAGGGCTATCCAGAAAGTAGATTACGTTTTGGAATAAAAAATAAACAAAGTATAGGAAACAAATTTTATTATATACAGATGAAAGCCACACACAAATACTACTTTTCTACATAGTAACCATACAAATTAAGGCATTTATCGTAGCGATGTACGAGCTTGGAAATTCCTTCGTCGAAAAATTCGGCCGCCTGCGCCTTCAACCACTTCGTTACCTCTTCTTGCAGCTGTGCGTCGTCATCAAAACGCTGCATAGCCAGCCACTTCTTCATTGCTGGGAATAGGTGGAAGTCGCTCGGTGCCAGGTCGGGACTGTACGGCGGATGAGGAAACAACTCCCACTTAAAAGATTCAAGAACTTCACGAGTGACATTTGCCGTGTGGGGCCGGGCGTTGTCGTGAATCAACAAGATCTTAGAGCTCAACATTCCTCTGCGCTTGTTTTGAATTGTTCTTCTGAGTTTTTGGAGAGTTTGGCAATACCTTTGAGAGTTTATTGTCGTGCCTCTTTCCAGGAAGTCCACCAAAATCACACCTTTTCTGTCCCAAAAAACAGTCGCCATCATCTTCCTTGCCGACATTGTTTGCATGCATTTCTTGGGTTTTTGGGGAGAACTTGTGTGCCCCCACTGCATTGATTGCAATTTCGTTTCACAGTTCACGTGTTTCACCCATGTTTCGTCACCAGTAACGATGCGATCGAGTAAAGAGTCACCATCCTTATGGTAAGCGTCCAAAAAGTTCAACGCTGCAGCCATTCGCTGATTTTTGTGGTCCTCTGCCAAGATTTTTGGAATCCATCTTGCACAAAACTTGTGGTAACCAAGCTTTTCGCTGATGATTTCGTGCAACAAACTTCGCGAAACTTGTGGAAAACTCAAAGAAAGTTCCGTTATTGTGAACTTTCGATTTTCACGCACTTTAGCATCGACTTTTTCGACAAGTTCGGCAGTCACTATGCTGGGTCTCCCACTTCGATCTTCGTCGTGAACATTGGTTCGGCCATTTTTAAATCTTATGACCCACTGACGCACTCCACCTTCAGTGATAATGTTGTCCCCATACACTTCACAAAGCTGCCGATAGATTTCCATCGGTTTACAGTTTTTTGCAGTCAGAAACCTTATTACTGCACGCACCTCGCAGCTCGCGGGATTTTCAATTAACGCAGACATTTCAAACCGTCACAGTATCTGAATGGAGCACAGCACGAACCTCTCACTAGCACGGCTAGATGCCGACTGAGCTGCGCAACGCTCTGACCCCAAGATGGCCGCGCTAGTCCCACCCCTAGCGGACACAGACGAAAACGTAATCTACTTTCTGGATAGCCCTCGTACATTTCATTCCAATCGCTGGAAACAGGACTACTCACCAGATCTCTGTTTCATCTCTTCTGGTTTAACAGCTCCTTTCTGTCGTATAAGGAGACAAGTTCTCGGTAGCTTCCCTTGCAGTCAGCATAGAACCACAATCTATAAAATAGGCATCCAGATACCTATTATCCGATCCACTCCTAAATCTCAGTGGAATTTAAGAGAGCAGATTGGGAAGCTAATGCGAAGCACACTGGTATTAACATACGATAGATCAAAGCAGTCCCAGCTCTGGCAATCGAAGCCTTGATCTCTATTGAACAAGCTGGATTCCAGTCAGGTGTGTAGTGATCAGGTCCGGTCTCTTACCACCAACTCTGAAGTAGGGTATCAGAAGAAAATGAAGAGCCTATCTGTATTCCTAAATCTTCAGGCAGCATACGATACAGTGTCGAAGAGGGTCTCCTGCTCAATCTCATCAAGGCAGTTCCTTGAAAAAAGATAATACTGGAAAACATGTTAAGTAACTGCCTGTTCCAGGTGCACAGTGAGTTGAATAGGAGCAAATTTCACGAACTAAATAATGGTTTACTACAAGACTCCGTTCTCTCCCATACACTCTTTAACTTACATACTCATGACCTGCCAGACACAGTCTCTTGAAAATTTGTATATGCTGATGATATCAACCTTACAGTGCAAAGAATTAACTTCGCAGAGGCTGAAGAAATGCTTATTCATCACCTTCAGGAAATGGAATTCAAAATTGGCACCTTCAACCTAATCCACAGAAAACATAAATAGTTACATTCCATCTTAGCGACAAATCAATGAACTGCCAGCCAAACACAGTGTTCAGAGACCAGATGTTGAAGCATCAGTGCCCTGAAATACCTGGCTGTCACATTAGACAGGTCCCTCACTTACTAAAGGCATCTTCAGAATACAGCTGCCAAGGTTAAAAGTTGGAACAATCTACTTCAGCAGCTGGGAGGATGCAAATACATTAAGAACAACAGCCTTGGCCTTGGTTTACTCCACAGCTAAATACTCGTACTTTGTTTGCTTATGTGTTTATGCCTTGACGACTTCGAGGTAATTAGATTCGGTAAAGGACTGGGAACAAGGAATGGAAATGAATTCAACCATGGTCTTTTGAAGGAAGCATCCCAGCATTTTCATTGAGTGATTTGGTGAAATCATGG
Organism: Vandiemenella viatica; assembly: GCA_031002005.1. Classification (NCBI taxonomy): domain Eukaryota; kingdom Metazoa; phylum Arthropoda; class Insecta; order Orthoptera; family Morabidae; genus Vandiemenella; species Vandiemenella viatica. The sequence continues at coordinate 176,105,758 of JARYHS010011408.1, forward strand.
ATGCCCGGTCGTTGATTCAAACTGGCGTCCTCCCAGATGCGAGGCCAGAACGTTAACCCCTTACCCACTACGCTCGATGGCTGAATACTGCCCTAGCATGTGGCTTAACAACTCTCAAACCCATTGGTGGACGTTTTGTTTCGTAAACAATGCGCATCAAAACTGAAAAGTTTCTACCTGCCGGTGCCCAGCAACATCCCACAACATCGCATTAGAAGGTGAAAGGTCCTAAAATTCTAAGCAACGAGGCTCTTCCTATCCATGGTGATATTAGGGAATACAAAATACAGCCGAAGTCATGTCGGTCTGCTTGATAGACTGCAATCAGTCTAACCTATAATTCCCTAAAGCCTACAGATAGCTGGACAGCGGAATGAGCGTCGAATCCCTGCACATAACTACCATGATTAATGGTGAATATGGTGCAGATGTGGTATGGGAAGAACTGCTTCAACACTCCACGCCTGTTTCTGAGCAATTTCTGCGTACTGCGACTGTGGTGTGGTTTCACAAACAGTGTCGCACATTGTGCAGGATTTCCTAGTGCGTGCGTTTCCTGGAAGTCTGGACAATATAAATTTGGCTACGCTGGAGGTGGTGGCCTGGTTGGAACACCTTGACGCCATGTTATAGGGGTTATGGTTTCCGATCCTGTCGTCGTGGCCTTTTCACCTGCCAACTGCAGGTTTTGACCACTCTCCACTCAACCATATATATATATATATATATATATATTGAGGATGCATAAAAAAAACCGGAATTATTTTTTAAAAGCAATATATTTTCAAATTTTTACAAAACAACCTTATACCCTTCCAAATACTCTCCATTACAATTGATACATTTAACCCACCGGTGCTTCCACTGTTCGAAACGTATTTTCTGTAGTCATCTTTAGAAATGGCTGACAGCTCCTCCTTAATTTATTTCTTGACCTCTTCAAAGTTGTCAAATCAGTGTCCTTTAATGCCCCTTTTCATGCGTGGAAATAAGAAAAAGTCGCACGGAGCCAGAACAGGCAAGTGAGATGCTTGAGGCAGCAAAACCATGCCATTTTATCCCCAAAAACTGCCTGATTGAGGCAGCTGTGTATACAGGAGCACTGTCGTGGTGGAAGAACCAGTCTTCTGTATGCCACAAATCGGTTGTTTTTTGACGAATACTGTTGCGTAATCTTCTTGAAACTTCCAAATAAAAGGATTGATTGATGGTCTGATGTGGAGGAAAAGACTCTGATTAAAATACGCCCTTGGCATCAAAAAAGCATATGAGCATTGTTTTGATGTCTGATTTGACTTGACGACATGTTTTTGGACAAGGTAACAATGACATCTTCCATTGGATTGACAGTTGATTTGTTTCTGGGCTGTTACCATAGCACCATGACTCATCACCAGTAATGATCTTTGACAGAAAATCTGGATCAATTCCAAACTGTTGTTTCAAAGTACGTCATATTTGAACACGACGTTCTTTTTGATTGTGAGTCAGAGCCCAAGGAAGCAAGTTGGAAGCAACCCTTTTCATTCCTAAATCTTCGTTTAAAATTCGCTGAACCGAGCTCTAAGATAACCCACTAATCTCTGACAGTTGCTCAATTGTCTGTCGATGGTCTGAGAGCACAAGCTCTAGATTTTTTTTTTTTTTTTTTAACATTCTCGTCGATTCGAACAGTTGATGGACATACAGAACGAGTTTTGTCATCAATAGACATGTCGACATTTTTAAACCGAGCGAATCACTCGTACACTTGAGTTTTTCCGATAGCGTCATCTTTGTAAGCAGTTTTCAACATTAAAACAGTTACAGCAGTATGTTTACTGAGTAGGAAACAAAATTTCACAACTGTAAGTTGTTCACGTAAACTTGCCATCATCAAAACCCAAATAATAACAAAACAGCGCAAGCAAAAACAATCACTGCAGATTAACAGAACAAGCTAGGTCGACAACACAGGCGGCACTGAACAGCTTGTTGTATAAACGCCTAACGGAAGAAACGCTTACTACACAAGTTCCACCCACGGCAATGCTCTTCCGGTCATTTTTTGGTACCTCCCCCTCCCCCTGCCCCGGATATATATACTAGTCATCCAAATAGACGTTGTTCTGGAGAGGGTGCAAAAAAATGCTGCTGGGTTTGTTTCTGGAAATTATTGCAGAATGCAATCAGTGACGGATATGATAAAGGAGCTGGAATGGGATTCATTGCAAGACAGGAGGAGGATGAGGAGGGTCATGGGAGTGTACAGGGCATATACTGGCGATGAGGCATGGAAAAATATTGCAATAGGTATGAAAAGTAGTGCATGGAAGGGAAAAGATGACCATGACCACAAGATGGCACTCGATTTCAGGCACAAGGGTGTGGGAAGATTCTCTTTTTTAGGTAAGGGTGTCAGGGATTGGAATGAGTTACCAAGAGAAATGATGAATAATTTACCGAAAACTTTAAAAGAATTTAAAGATAAAATTTGTAGAGGGCAAATGTAGGTAGGTGCAGGATAGGGGGAAGATGGGTGTGTAGGGAAATTCCCACCGGAGCCTGTGCTCCATTGCAATTAAATTAAATTAAATTAAAAATATTTCAATAAATTTGATTGTGATCATTTTGTGAATTTGTGAAAAGCTGTTGAAAATGTGTAAACAAAGTAAAAATGAGAGAAAAAAAAAAAAAACAATTGCAGTGATCATTGTGTTTATTAAAGATTGTGTCCATGGATATTCAAGAGGAGATTTAAAATGCCAGATGAATTTTATCGTCATTACACCACTGAAATGATGGAAATGTGTAATGTAAGTATCTTGAATGTGATCGACTTGGAACCATGCGGTTTTGTTCCAAAGTTTACGCCACAAATAATTTAAGTGAGAATTTCATGTTAACCTTATTTTCTTCCATAGAATTTGAAATCTCAAGGAATTTCAAGATGCAACAGTGGAGAAAAAAGTACTTGCAGTTTTTGTCGGATCTAAAATTAGCCAAATCCGTCCATAAGTACTTTCAGTTTTTCCGAATTTTAAAATTTTCTGGGTATTTTTTTTTAAAAAAAAAAAAAATAGCCAATTCGGTCCACAGAAAAAGCTACATTCAGTTTTCCAGAATTTTTAAATTTTCGGGGACTTTTCCAATTTTTCTTTCCCTAAAAACCTTATTCGGAATATTACGAACATTTAAAAAAAGAATTTTCCAAATCGGTCCTGCCGTTCTCAAGTGATGCGCATACCAAGAAACAGTGGAGAAAAATGTACTTGCAGTTTTTCTCGGATCTAAAATTAGCCAAATCCGTCCATACAGAAAAAGTACTTTCAGTTTTTCCGTGTACTTGCAGTTTCTCTCTGATCTAAAATTAGACAAATCCGTCCATAGAGAAAATGTACTTTCATTTTTACCGAATATTCTGGGCAACTTTTCCAATTTTTCTTTCTCAAAAAACCTTGTTCGGACTACTACAAACTTTTTTTTAAAAATAATTAGCAAAATCGGTCCAGCCATTCTCAAATAATGCGCTTACCAACGAACAGTGGAGAAAAATGTAGTTTTTTTTCGAATTTTCCGGTCAACTTTTCATATTTTTTTTTCTCTAGAAACCTTATTCAGACTATGACAAAAAATTTATTTAAAAAAAATATCGTAATTAGTTCAATAGAAAAAACTACTTTCAGTTTTCCCAAATTTTCCAGACAACTTTTCCATTTTTTCTCTAAAAACTTTATTTTGACTTCTAAAGCATTATAAAAAATATAGCCAAATCGGCCTAGCTGTTCACAAGTAATGTGCTTAGCAATGAACACCATTACAGTTTTATGGATATAGACATGCATCAAGTGCCCAGACTTCATCTAAATAAGATATTGAGGTTTGATTATGGTGTACCCCCATTTTTATTGATATTATCCTTCCATACCCTTTAAACTGTTTTTGATGTCGAGAGCAAGTTCATAGCATCCTCAGGACTATTTCAAATTTTGTAGCCTACTTGTTTCTACTTACAAGGAGACGTTTCTGCCCACATGTTTCCTCTTTTAATTAATTAATTCATTTTATTTGTTTTAATTTGTTTAAACTTGTAATGTTATGTCCTGTACATGTGAAATAAATAAATCTCCTGATGACATTTCCTAACAACCTGTCTGCCTTTTTCACCTTTGTAACTTCTTCTCCATCTTAAGTCATACTTGTCTGAATACCCTCTCCCACTCTTATTTTTCTAACATAGTTACAGAAATTCCTAATTGCATGACCAATTGTTTGCTCTCCAATGCATGTTTAGCTTCCCTCTTTTTGGCTGTTAATTCCTGATTTAGTTGCTTCAGGTTTTTCATACACACTTTCTTCTTTAAAACTGTTTTCTTCTTACTAATCTCTTTTATTTCTTAGTATTATTATTATTTTTTTGAATAAACAACTTATCCCCAATTCTTACTATCTCTTTGAAATGTTGACACTTCCTCTTCACTGAATTAGTATCCTCCGTCAAGTAACTTAAATTTCCCCTAAATACGAGGTTTGGAACTTAAATAGTGGCAACACTGCTGTGGAGACACTATGCAATGGAATCTACTATTGTCGCTGATAGCACACATTGTTGACATACCTACCTTACCTCTGAGCAAATGGACTCGCCCGTCCAAAGTCACCGGCGTGCGCACAATCGAGGGAAATACAGTCACTTGTGAGCGAGTGATCTAACGTAACTGTGTCACTATGTTTTCGAAACAGGAACAACAGAGTTGGATTAAGATTGAATTGGCCAGAGGCCATACAGCACGACCGTGTCATCAAGTTCTTCAAGAGGCGTACGGGGAATCGGCATTGCCGTACAGAACAGTGGCACGTTGAGTAAAAGCCTTCAACGAAGGTCAGCAAACTGTGGCAGACATGCATTGGGCAGGTCATCCTGTCTGAAGAAGAAGTGCATACTGCTGCAAGTTAGTGAACAGTGATCGACGCCAGACGATTCATGAGCTCGCCTACGAAACTGGATTAGTGCATACGACTGTGCTATGCCTCCTGAAGGAATGCATGGGCATGCGAAAAATTGCATCAGGATGGGTTCTGCACGAAATGATGGAAATGTAGAGATAGATGCATTACGGCACTGCTCAGATGCACTTGGAGCGCTATGAGCATGAAGGAGTGGCTTTCTCAGGCCATATCGTGACACTGGTTGAGACATGGGCCAATTCGTACGAGCCAAAACTGAAATGCCAATCCAACGAATGGCGTCATTATGGGTCGCTGCGAAAGTCGAAAGTGCGACAGAGCCCCAGATTGGTGAAAGTTATGGTGATTCTCGTGTACGACTGTGATGGTGTTATCCTAATGCATTACGTTCCTCCACGGCAGACTGTCAATGCACAGTGGAGCATCACCTGTGACCAGCTTTGCGAAAGAAGCGGCAACACTTTCTGCGCAACCCACCCATCATTCACTTCAGAACTGTTCCAGAGATTCGACAGGCAACAGACCGCTCCATACACACCATCAACAGAACAGACTCTGCTAACGGTATACTACACCTTCCACATCACTGGCAATGGGTCCTAAACAACGCTGGTGACTACTTTGAAGGACAGTAAGAGGTGCAAACATGTAACGCTTTTGTATTGGTTGTGAATAAATAGTTCCACTATTTAAGTTCCAACACTCGTTTTTTTTTTTTTTTCAATTCTAGAATTAACAACTTTTTATGTTGCACCAATTATCACCTCCAAATTTGGGAACTATTTTATAGGAGTATTTCATAATAATCAGAGCTCCTATACGATAACTTAGTCATTCTGAAACATAAGAATCATCATAGTCATCATCAGAGTTTATTAGGAAGATATCCAACATATTTTGTTCCATTGTGTTCTGATTTAGTACTTGTTTTTTTTTTTTCAAATTTGAAAATCTCTGCTTCCTTTTGCAATTAACATTATTACTCTACTAGTCCACCCCTGGTATATTAAGGTCCACACCAATAATTACCATCCTATTATCATCTCTGAACTTTGAATATACAATTATTTTATCCCAAAAAGCTTTATTTTGGTCATTAACTCTTCCATTATGGTAAGCATACAAAACTCCCAGAAATCTATCCAGAATCTACATGAGTGTCATCATCTATGAACACCAGCGAACTGTAGTATTGTTAACCAGCAGAAAAACCTCTTCACTAATTCCTATATCAATGCGGTGCAGAGTATTTCCCACAGATGTAGGAAACTAAATGAGATTTATGTGGCTGTGTTAGGAGAAAGGTGTGAGGCAGTGGGATGTTGCTGAACACTGGCTGCCACTGGATAGGTGTAGGTAAAAGCGTGTCAATAATATTGTGCATTGTTTATGAAACTGAATGTCCACCAATGGGTGTGAGAGCCACACACTAGAGCAGTATTCAGCTGTGGAATAAACCAAAACCAAGGCTGTTGTTCTTAATGTATTTGCATCAGATCCCCATGAAGTTCCTGTCAACCACTGAAGTAAATTGTTCCGACTTTTGAGATTGGCAGCTGTATTCTGAAGGTGCCTTTTGTAAGTGGGGGACCTGTCTAATGTAACACCCAGGTATTTTGGGGAACTTTTATACTTCAGCATCTGGTCTCTAATGCTATATTTGGCTGCTGGCTCATTTTTTTGTTGCTGAGGTGGAATATAACTATTTATGTTTTCTGCGGATTAGGTTGAAGGCACCACTTCCTGAAGGTCATGAGTCAGCATTTCTTCAGCCTCTGCAAAGTTAGTTCTTTACACTGTAAGGTTGATATCATCAGCGTATACAAATAAGAGACTGTGTCTAGCAGGTTATGAGTAAAGAAAGTTGTTTAATAATTACAGTATAATTGTTATTGAGTATTTTAAATGTCATGTAGCATCATAGCCCTACAGAATACAACTAACAGATAATGTAAAAGTTGGTATAGCAAATAACAATTCTGAGGCCTAGATGATTACTTGCCACTTGCGAGTGAAGAAGTGAGACCGATCCATGTGTTCTGAGTCGCTGGTAAACTACTGAGTTGTATGCTCAGCAATGGATGTGTTAATTTAGGAAATGCTCGCGGGTAACAAGCCAAGTTAAGGAAGTGTTATCACATGATATTTCGGTGATCACATTCACTGTTGCCATCTTCTGGTGAAGATTTAATATATATAATATAAAATATCGTGTGATAACACTTCCTTAACTAGGCTAGTTACCCGAAAGCATTTAATAAATTCTCAGTGCCGAGAGAAACTTCATTCTTATGGATGGATGTATTACTTAGATGCTGACCTGTCAATTGGCAGATTCTATGAAAATAAACAAGATGTGCTGGCTCAATGTCTGTGCTAATGTGAAGCCTAAGAAAATTACATTATTCTGGTACTAAAATATTAAACAAAATGACATCCTAATACAAAAATGTTATGTAATAGGATTAAAATATGAGTGGGTTGTGACTAGCCAAAGGTGGTTCTGGGATGAATGGCTAGCAGGGTAGGTCAACATGGAATCAAGATAAATGCCAATAAGAGCCAAAGTCTAAAGTATAGAGAAAGAAAAATTAAAATTTGGTAAGATGGAAGAAGAATTGCAGGTTCAATTAATAAAGTGTAAATATCTTGGAATAAAATTAATAATAAACTTAACTTGGTCAGACATAATAATTAAATGATACAAAGGTTTTTCAAAACCTTTCATTTACTGAAGTGGGTGATGAGGGTATATACCAAGGAGGTGGTAGAACAGGATTGACCAAGTTTGATGAGTGAACGATTCGCTCTGCCCTCACATTTGGGAGGACACAGGTTTAAATCCCTGTCCAATATCCAGATTTTTGTTTTAATGGTTTCCTATAATTGATCCAGTTGAATGGTGAGATGGTTCCTTCAAGAGGCCATGGCCAAATTCCCTCCCATACCTTGTTCTCAATACTTCCCTGCCATTAAAAATGTCAATGAGGTAAATGTCATGAGCAGAGCATACAAATGTTTGGGCAGACTGTTTCTAGAGTAGTATAGGACTCAAATTATGGATATCAAGTACAGTAGGAGAAGGGTGTGCAAAGATGATCCACTAGATTTGCTTGTTGGTCATCACAGAATACCTTCAATAACAGAAACGATAAAGAAGATGATATGAGAGTTATTGGAAGATAGAAGGCTGGTCAATAGAGTACTTGGGAATGGGATGTATAAGGAACAAATTGGTGATGAGATCTGAGTGGATATTGGTAGAAGAATGAAGAGTAGTACGCAGAAGAGTGCAATGCAGATGGCCATGATCATAAAATGGCAAGTGGTAAATGTGTCTTTTGGATGTAAGGGAGTCAGGGACTTTAGTAAATTACGAAGGGATATGGCAAACAATTTTCATCAAATACCAAAAGGGTTTAAACTAAAATTTTGTGGCATACATAAATAGGTGTATAGGGAAATTTCCACCACAGGGGATGTTTTATCACAATTAAGCTGATTAATTAAATTTATTTTTTTGCTGCTAATAATATTTTGTTTAGTTGTTTCAAGAATTCCCTGCTGCCCTTATGTTTTCTTATTCTATTTTGTGGTTTCTTTCCTACCTCTTTACCACATAATGCCATCAGTCAGTTTGGGTGCAAACAGGGCACTTGCCCCAGGTGGCAACTTTAGACAGCAATAATGGAGGCAGCAAAATATGTTTGATCTCACAGTTCTTGCCCCAGCTCCAAACATTTTTAGGTCTGCCACTGCCATCAGTTGTGTCTACACCTTCCAAAAAATTAAAAAATAACAAGGCAATTCAGTTCAGTTTCAGTTATTAAAACCAGGGGCATATCTATTGGAGGGCTAGGCGGTGCCGTGCACTGGAGATCCCCAAGCTCTGGGGGCCTGCAGGCACAGCTCAAGGGGCCCACACTCAGCTTGCGGGTGGCCCCTAAAGCTCAGAGCTCATATAGCCCATTGGCAGAGCTAAAAAAAAAAAGTCACCCATCTGGCCTGAGGACCAAATTCCCCCCCCCCCCCCCGGGGCCCTTGTTAACCTAACTATGCCACTGATTAAAACACACAATTCTTGCTTGATTTGAATTGTTGCTTAGATGTATTATTTTGTTTTTGTTGCTTGCAAGCAGATTAAATGGCATTTGACAGCCTTAGTTTCTTTGCAGTATGAAACAATGGTTAAAACTATTGATCATAATAGCTATCTGTGTTATTTGCCTTTTATGAATGACATATAATTTACAGTTTTGCTGTTCACCACAGAAACCTAAGTATGTTTGTCACATGTGAATGTCATCCAGTACTGTATCTTTGATTTTTTTTAAAAAATAAAAATTACTGGAAATCTTTCATAATAACTTAATTAATAAAAATAATTTTTAATCCCAAAAGTTGGTGCTAAACAAAAAGGGATTTATTGAAAGGAGAGACAGAATTCTATAACTGTGTATGACACAAGATCATTATTAAACTATATCTGCTGCATTTCTCCGGTTGACCCTTATACCACCGAGTCAAATACATGTAACAAGTGGCTGTATTTCTGCATTTTTTTGTTACCAATAAGAATTAGTTTTTTTTCTTATAAAAAATAAATAAATAAAAAGAAATCTGAGACATTATGTAGCAGGACAACTGTTAAACAGTGTGCCATGTAGTATGATGATGTTTGTTTATTCATGCCCTTGACCTTGAGACAATTATCAGGCAGCATTAACAGGGCAATAACTTTTATGTCTGATTTGATAGTGTTTCTGGATAGATACAAGGCTCAACTTATGAAAGGAAAAGAGTGAGAGTGTAAGTGACTGTTAGAAGCTTTTATTATTTTTGTCATTTGGAAACCTCTTTTTTTTATTTATATCTTATAGATTTCCTTACATAACCTATGTCATTAAGTATAGAAGTAATTGTCAGCTGAGATATCATAACTACACCTATCCACATTAAGTTTGCTTTTAAATTCAATTCTACTTTTTAAGTAATTTAAAAGATATAATGGATCTTTTAGGTATACCAAGTTAATTTTTATCTGTATTCCTGCATTACAAATTTTATAAAATGAGCATGAAAAGTGGTTAAAACATTTAAAAAAAAAAAATAATAGATGGAGTATTCGTTGTATAGAATTTAACTTATACTGCTGACAGCTGCAGTTTTATTTATGGTTGAACAAATGAGCAAGGATGCTTCCCAAAAATGTTTAAACTTCAATTTTTTCTTATTTGTGCTGCAAGTACTTTAGTAAACCTTACCCATCTTTATTTTATTAAAGAAGAATCATCATCTTAGAGATCATTTTGAAATATAATTTTATTGAAATTACTTTAATGTAACTCAAACAATTTTCAGTTTATATTAAAAGATTTTTACTAACTACAGCTTCTGAATTTTTGTGTACAAGACAAAATTAGTTTGGTGATGAAAAGGTCCCTCTACTATGCAGCATCGGAATATATGGTAAATGTAGTTGCAAGATTTTATGAACTTAATTAAAACATCAATGTTAATCAACTTTAAGGTCACATATTACACAATTAAAAACCTAGTTTCTTAACAAATAGTATACACAATAGCTTACTTCCTAATTTAAGGCATTAGGTATATCATGACAGCATGTTCACAACTTTTTAACTGCAATAAAGAGGAGTGCCACAGGCAGTGGCATAGCTATCGGAGGGCTGGGTTGTGTCATGCATCAAGGCCCCCAAGTTCAAGGGGCCCCCAAGCTCAGATCTGGGGACCCCTGCCAGCAAACCTCACACGACTTGGTAGAGCTAAAAACATTTTTGGACCAATTTGGCTATTTTTTTAAATGTTCGTAATAGTTCAAATAAGGTTTTTAGAGAAATAAAAATTGGAAAAGTTGTCCATAAAATTGTAAAATTTGGAAAAATGAAAGTACTTTTTTCTATGGACTGATTGTTATTTTTTTTAAAAAATATTAATAATAGCCTGAATAAGATTTTTATAGAATGGAAAATTGGGAAAGCTGTACAGAAAATGGGAAAATTCAGATAAAAACTGAAAATACTTTTTTGTATGGACCAATTTAGCTAATTTATCAAATGATAGTAATGGTCTGAATATGGCTTTTAGAAAAGGAAAAACTGAAAAAGTTGCCCTGAAAATTCGATAAAAACTGAAAGTGCCTTTTTATATGGACAATTTTTTTAAAAAAGAAATGTTTATAATAGTTCAAATAAGATTTTTAGCAAAAGAAAAAATCTGAAAAGTTACTAGAAAAATTGGAAAACACTGAAAAATTTTAAAAAGTGATTTTTTCTATTGGATTTTTGTACGAAGTCAATACCACTGTTCATTAGTTGAATGGTGGATATGCATAATTATTTTTTTGTTTTGTTTTATTGTTCCTTATATTCCTGGGATGGAAATAACTCAATTTTTTCCTATTGGAAACTGCAAGATCTTAAATTAAAATAAATTACCTTTGCCTTAATTTTTGTGTTGTTTCACGATCTGTCCGACAAATATAGTTATTTTATTTCTATTTATATTAATTGAGGACATGTGCTTGATGATATCGAACAAGGTAATACCCCAATTAATCATGACATTGCCTAGTTGTCTCATGCATGACATTCATAATCAAGAGTTGAAACTTGAAAAATAATATGATTGTGATGCATTGAGAGAATCAGTTCAAAAGAATATTCCACTATGGAATTAACAACAAAAAAATGCTCATGAATGATGTAAACAATTGAACGCGAGGTAATTTCGTCTTGGACGTGCCCTGTGGAACTGGATTTTTTTTTTTTTTGATCTCATTGATTTTGGCAACAATTCACTTGCAGAATGGTATTGCACTTGCACTTGCTCAATCAGGAATTGCAGCAGCATTGTTGGAAGAAACAGCTCATTCAGCATTCAAGTTGCGATTGAGTATGCAAATGAATGAAACTCCAACATGCAACCTCTCAAAGAACTATGTGATTGCCAAAGTTCTGCAGAATTGCGAATTGATCATTTGAGATTAATGTACAATAGGACATAAAAAGTCTTTCGAGGCATTAGACTGAACAATGAAAGATCAGTGAAACAATCAGTCACAAAACACCTTAAGATTCATTGAGATCTCAAATTTAACGGAAGAAAATAAATCATTTGGTTAACATGAAATTCTGACTTAATTATTTATTGCTGATAGAATTCACCTCGCATGTAAAATTTCCTGTTTGCATACTTTTGAATGTACTCCTCCTTAAATTGAATAATCAAGGACACAATTGTTAATAAATATAATGATCATTCACTATTATGTATTTTTTCTTCTTTCCGTTTTTGCGTTGTTGGCAAATTTTCAATAGCTTTAAGAAATTTACAAAGTGATGACAAACAATTTTTTGACATTTGGGCAGGACAACGTCTGTTGGGTCAACTAGCTGAGAATAGTAATAGTAAGAGAATTAGTTTACAAAATGTTGGGCAGACCATTGCATGGATATGGTAGTGTAGTATGGGACCCAGATTTGTATATCAAACACAAGAGTCGGAAGAGTGAAAAGAAGGGTGGCTAGATTTGTCCCTGGAAATTACTGCAGAACACAGTCAATAAGTGATATTGTATACGAGTTGAAATGTGATTCATTGGACGACTGGAGGATGGTGAAGAGAGTCATGAAAGTATGCAAGGCCTACATTAGTGATGAGGCACGGAAAGATATTGGTGAAAGGATTAGGAGAGGTGCATGGAAGGGAAAGGATAACCATGATCACAAAATGGCATTGAATTCCAGGCATAAGGGTGAGGGAAAATTTTCTTTTGTTGGTAAGGTGGTCAGGGATTTGAACAAATTACCAACAGAAATGATGTACAATTTACCAAAATGCTAAAATTAGAAGATGAACAAAGTAGGTGAGAAAAGGAAAGGGGGGAAAATGGGTGTGTAGAGAAGTTGGGGGTGTAAGGGTTGGGGTGAGTCTATACTAGCTTTTTCCAACCAAATGTCAACCTCTCCTTCATGTGGTGCACCCTGTTTGCACGGACGAGGCTCTGGCGACTGAAAGATTCCCGGTATAAGGAATCCCCCACTGCTTGCCAACGGCCTCTGAAAGGAGGGAGGAAGAGCGCGGAGCGGTTCAGGGCACCCTCTTGCCATTGGGGTTGGAAATGGCCCCTAAAGATGGATGAATCAGAAATGATCAACAGCATGGGGATGCAGAAGGCAACGGGAAACCACTGCATTAAAGACCCAAAGGGTATCCCGAGGACATGTAATCCTCTCAAATTACATATATCATAATGGCTTCTTCCTGGGTAAAATATTCTGGAGGTAAATTAGTCCCCCAATCGGATCTCCGGGTAGGGCAGGGAGGAGTCATCAGATTGGATAGAACCATTCTATGAGTTGGAGCGTGGAATGTTATAAGTCTGAATAGGGCAGGTAGGTTAGAAAACTTAAAAAGGGAGATGCAACAACTTAAGTTAGATGTTGTTGGGATTAGTAAGATTAAATGGAAGGACGCACAGGATTTCTGGTCTGGAGAACACAGGATAATTAGCACACAAGCTGTCAATGGAGTCACTGGAGTAGGATTTGTAATGAACAAGAAAGTAGGGAAACGGGTGAGTTATTATGAACAGTTTAGTGACAGGATTATTCTGATGAGGTTAGAAACTAATCCCGTCCCAACTACATTAGTACAAATTTATATGCCAACGTCACAGGAAGATGACAAAGAAATAGAAAAAATATATGCTGAAATTGAAGAATTAATCCAATATGTGAAGGGGGAGGAAAATCTAATAATCATGGGTGATTGGAATGCAATAGTGGGAGAAGGAAAGAGGGGAATACTGCAGGAAGTTTTGGTCTAGGAGAAAGAAATGAGCAAGGAAGCAGGTTGCTAGAATTTTGTGAAAGATATAAGCTAGTAGTGGCAAACACACTTTTTAAGAACCATGCAAGAAGAATATACACCTGTAAACGTCCAGGGGATACGGGCAGATATCAGCTAGATTATATCATGGTCAAACAGAGATTCAGGAATCAAGTTCTAGACTGTAAAGCGTACCCAGGAGCAGACATAGACTCTGACCATAATTTGATAATAATGAAGTGCAGGCTGAAATTTAAGCGAATAAGGAAGCAGTATAAGCAGAACAGACTGGAAGTGAATAAACTGAAACAATCTAGCACGAGAGAAAAATTTGATGAAATAGTAGACTTAGGTCTAAGAAGTAACTCTGAAAGGAGCTCAACCAAGGACGAATGGAATGCATTAAAGATCGAAATAATGAATGCTGGTAAAGAAACATTAGGCTTTAGGGAACAAGCTGCCCGAAAACCATGGATAACAGAAGAAATTTTGGAGCTGATGGATCAGAGGAGGAGGTACAAAAATGCTCAGGATGAAGCAGGAAGAGATCAGTACAGGCAATTTAGAAATCAAATAAATAGGAAATGCAAAATAGCAAAAGAAAAATGGCTACAAGAAAAGTGTGAAGAAATATAAAAGGAAATGGTCGTAGGTAAAGTAGATGTTGCATATAGAAAGATCAAACAGAATTTTGGAGAAATGAAGAAAATAGGTATGAACATTAAAGCTGCCGATGGGAAACCTCTTTTAAGCTCAGAAGATAGAGCTAACCGATAGAAACTGTATGTTGAGGACGACTTGAACAATAGTGTAATGGAAAAGGAAGGCGATGTCGACATTGATGACTTAGGAGATCCTGTTTTGAGGACAGAATTTAATAAAGCTCTGAATGACTTGAAAGTAAATAAGGCAGTTGGAATTGATGAGATCCCTGCAGAACTTCTTAAATCCCTAGGAGATAAGGAATTGAAAGATTATTCAAGCTGATATCAAAAAGTTATGAAACAGGAGAAATTCCAAGTGATTTTAATAAAAATATCATCTTCACACTTCCAAAGAAAGCACAAGCCGACAAATGTGAGAATTATCGCACCATTAGTCTAACAACACATGCTTCAAAATTATTGACCAGAATAATATACAGAAGGATGGAAAGGGTAGTAGAAGAGATAGTAGGTAAGATCATTTTGGGTTTAGGAAAAATTGCGGTACAAGGGAAGCAATTCTGTCTTTAAGATTAATACTTGAAGGGCGGATCAAGAAAAACAAAGATACTTTTATGGCATTTGTTGATTTAGAAAAAGCTTTTGATAATGTTAGGTGGGACAAGATGTTCAAAATTTTAAAGAAGTCAGGTCTAAAGTATCGAGATAGAAGAATACTCTATAAACTATATAAGAATCAAGTGGCTGTAATAAAAGTAGAGAATCACGAGAGACATGCATCAGTTAAAAAGGGTGTGAGACAAGGTTGTAGTCTATCCCTGTTAATATTTAACTTGTATGTAGAAGAAGCAATAAATGGATAAAGGAAACAAAGAAACTGCCGCGAGGCACTGAAAATAAGATAGGATAGGGAAAATAAACAGTTACCCGTCACAATAAAGAAAGTCAAAGAAAAATTTCCATTTGGCATAAATTTTCAGGGAGAAAAAATCAGTATGCTACGATTTGCTGATGACTTTGTCTTGTTAGCAGAGAGTGCTTAGGATATTGAGAAGTTACTGAATGACATGAACAAAATACTGAAGGAAGATTTGGGACTTAATATAAATCAAAGCAAGACAAAAGTGATGAAATGTAGCAGAAATGATACCAATACTAGTAGATTAAATATAAAAATAGGATCGGATGCAATAGGAGAAGTAAGTGAATTCTGTTACTTGGGAAGTAAAATTACCACTGATGGATGAAGCAGGAATGATGTTAAAAGCGGAATAACACTAGAAAAAAAAGCCTTCATGAAAAAGAGAAACCTTTTAGTTTCAAATATTGATGTAGGAATTAGAAAGAACTTCTTTAAACTCTTTGTGTGAAGCACAGCACTTTATGGTAGTGAAACATGGACTTTAGGAATACCGGAAATAAAGAAAATTTAAGCATTTGAAATGTGGTGCTACAGAAGAATGCTGAAAATTAAGTGGACAGATAAAGTAAGAAATGAACGAGTCTTGGAAATGATGAGTGAGAAAAGAAGTTTATGGAAGAAGCTTACAGAAAGAAGAGACAGGCTGGTAGGTTATATTTTGAGACATGGTGGATTAGTTAATTTGTTAGTGGAGGGAACAGTTGAAGGTAAGAACTGTAGAGGAAGACAGAGGTTAGAATATATGAAGCAGATAATTGCGGACGTGGGCTGTAAGTGGTGTGTAGAAACGAAGAGGTTAGCACAGGATAGGAAGGGATGGAGGATTGCATCAAACCAGTCAATAGACTGACGGCAGCAAAAAAAAAAAGAGAGAGAGAGAGTGATTTTGCACCAGAGCAAGTGCTCCATCACGATTAAATTACACTACATTATAGTGAAGCAGATATTGAATACATGTGGAACTACACTCACATGAACTATGTCATCAGCATCATTACAATTATTAAAGTAACGTAATTGAAAATGTAAACTAAAATGCTCTTAACTTATGTTGTACAATGGAAAGTCCACAATTCATTAAAAATCTTAACACAACTTATGTTAATATTGTGGGTCAAGTTTACATCATGTTACAGTGACTGTTGCGCGTGATTTAGTCCAGCTACATCATACTGAAGGTGAATAATGAAATTAATTGTGATAATTTATGCTATGCTAATTGTGAATCCTGACATAGAAAATGTTGCTACTATTCTAAATACAGTTCCAATCCATGTGATGTGTTAAGGTGTGTCCATATTGTTTGATTTTGTAGTGGCAATATTAGTGGAGATAGAGCTTAGGTTGCAATGCGGACTGGATTGAATGTTCTTATGACAGCATAAGGCAGGAGGAATTTAGTTATTATTAGTAATAAATAAGTTGTTTTCAAAAGTGCCATGTTAGTTATGATGTTATCACAATGTAATCTACTTCTAACATGGCTTCTTGAAATAAAAACATCCTGCCTTATGCCACTGAATACATTTATTTTAAATGCAGGATTTAATAGGTGTTGCAGAATATTAGACAGTAAGTAAAAATCCCTGTTTTGTTAATCACAAGCTACTATTTTTGCAAAAATTTTGAACAAAAAATAAAAAAGGGCTAGTTATCTTCAGTTAAGTTTTAAATTTTGATAAAAAATAATTTCTAATATTACAGAGTGCGTAGTAGCAAAAAGGAAGTGAAGACACACAGAAAATAAATTGAACCAATGTTGAATATAAACCATCATATATTTGTCATAAACAAACAAATATAGCAACATTTCATGCAAAATATTTTGGAATTTTTAGTGAACCAACTTTTTGGCATTTTACATTTTTTTTCCATGCCTTGATTTTTTACATATATTATGACACATTTTTATCAATGGAATTACAGTGTGATACCTGAGGTATCATACTAATTCATGTACACGACTGAAGATACCTCCTTGTAAGCTTATCAACAGTACAGATTTATATTTCTGCTCCCGAACTATTATTTATCAAGAGCATAAGTTTTAGTGCTATTTAATAAAACACAAATATGCATATATGAGATGGTTCTCACTTTATTTCTGAAAAGTAGTGTTTGTAATACACAAAAAAAAAGGCCAAGATAATAATAGCAACTATGAAAATGCTGTTGGCCATGAAAATAAGGTAAAAACTGTAGAGCTTCCATGAACTACTCCTAATTCTTACACCAATATCTTACCACACCTCGTCACCAATATATCCCTTGTACATTTCCATGACAGTCTTTGCCTTCCTCCTGTCTTCTAGTGAATCCTATTCCAGCTCTTTTATCAAATCGGTTACTCATTGTGATATGCTGTAAATTCTAGAGACAAATAGCTCTGCTTTCTAACTTGAATTATCATAGAAACTGACTATGAAAATGAAATACACTAATATTCTATTCAATCTAACTCATGGTTCTGAGGATAAAATTCTATTATGCAGTTACAAAATTTGATACATACCTTACAAAATACAGGCTAGGTTACTAACGCCATAGTCAACAACCACTGTAATAAAACAATTGTTTAAAAAAACATAAAAACCACCTTCAAAAAAGCACTAAAAATTTTAAAATAACTTTATACCTTGCTTATGTAAAAGTAAATCTAAATGGGCAATATTTTACATTACTGTCATTGAAACTTTTACATTAATTAGTTATTTTTGGAGTCGGTGCCAGCTATCACATCGTGAAGATCGAATTACTGAACTTCTTTTGGTGTTTGAGGCGAAATGGGGAGTACGAACAAAAATTCCCAATATTTTACAGCTTGTCGTGAAGCAGATAGTGTTATTGCGGTAGACAACTTAGGGAAACATATTAACAGTATTTTAATCTGTGGCTCGGCCTTATTGGTCATCCAGGCATATCTCTGGCGCTACAGTGTCAGTTGGTAGGCTGCATGATGCAGTAAACGATTTACAGTTAGTATAATATCAGCGTATCATCTGTATGTTTCAGTTTTGTTGAAACATGTTTCTAGCATTAATTGTATGTAGGTAAGAAGTGACATGATTATGTATTATGGTTATTCCTTGTTGTTTTTATCTTTTTGTTTTTCTTGCTTTTGCTGCCACCGACTCCAAAAATAACTAATTAATGTAAAAGTTTCAATGACAGTAATGTAAAATATTGTCCATTTAGATTTACTTTTACGTAAGCAAGGTATTAAGTTATTTTAAAATTCTTAGTGCTTTTTGAAGGCGGTTTTTATGTTTTTTTAAACAATTATTTTATTTTTAAATTTTTAGTGGTATTATAGTTTGTTTTTTATTTTAGATACGCCGCAGCAGTTCTCATTTTGCGAGACTAAAGCGTTTGCTTTCAAAGAAGAATTCTGTCTTTATATACAGTCAAACCTCGTTAGTACGAACCTCGGTAAAACGAATTCCTCGATAAGACAAATTTTTTAAAATCCCCTTGAAACTTCCATAAAGGTCAATGCTAAAAACACCTCTATACAAAGCAGTAATTAGGTTAAAAACCTCGATAAGACGAATTTGTTTGTGACATGGGCTAGGACTGATTAACCTCTATACAACGAATATTCTTAGCACAAGACCTCTACTAGACGAATGTTACCTCTTTAAGACGAATTTCTTATGATCTTAACCTCCATAGTGCGTAGTTTTCAAAACAAACAGAAGCGTGTCTTAACATGAAACTCCCCACCCTACCCTCTTCCTTCATCAGTCATTGTTTGGCACGTGCCTTTGCAGTGTTGAGTAACCCTTCCGGCTGTGTTTTTAAGTGTCCCTTCCGGCTGTGTTTTAAGACTGACCGTTGTGCGTATCTTTATTGTATGAACAGTAATGGCAGGGAAAAAGTCAAAAACGGCGCTAACAGTAGAGTTCAAGCGTAAAGTTTTGAAGCATGTGGAAGAAAACCCGTTGAAGAAGAAAATCACCATTGCTAAGGAGTTTAACATCCCTTCAACAACGTTAGCAACGATTATAAAGAATAGAGACAAGTACGATGAAGCAAGTGGACTTTCTAAGTTTTGCAAACGCGCAAAGACCGGTGAATTTCAGGAAGTAGACAAAGCCACTTTAAAGTGGTTAAAGCAGTGCCGCGATAAAAATTTGTCAATCGGAGGCCCTATTCTCCAAGAAAAGGCACAGCAGTTTGCTGTACAATTGGGACACCCTGATTTTCGTGCCAGTAATGGCTGGCTGGAAAAATTTAAAAAAAGGAATGATATTGTTTTTAAAAATGTGTGTGGTGAATGTGCGTCTGTGGACAGTACAGTATGCGATGATTGGAAAGAAAAACTTGCTGACATTACTCAGGGTTACCACCCAGATGATATATATAATGAAGACGAGACCGGACTTTTTTTCAAGTGCCTACCAGATAAAACAATGACGTTTAAAGGAGACCCTTGCAATGGAGGCAAACACAGCAAAGACCGATTAACTGTGTTGCTTGGAGTCAACGCTTCGGGAAAAAATAAGCTCAAGCCTTTGGTTATTGGCAAGTCACAAAAACCTACATGTTTTAAAAATGTGAACAGTTTACCAACACTGTATAAGGCCAACTCAAAAGCGTGGATGAATGGTGATGAGTTCAGTGCATGGCTGAAAACTGTAAACACAGAAATGAAGAAGAAAAAGAAAAAGATCCTGCTGTTTATTGACAATTGTAGTGCACACGGAACTGTTCCAAACTTGTCAAACATCTCAGTCCAATTTCTTCCCCCAAACACCACATCAAAGCTCCAACCACTTGACCAGGGAATTATTAAAAATTTCAAAGTGAACTACAGAAAGGAGGTTGTTCGGCAGTTTTTGACAGATATGGATCAAGACGTACCGACTAAAATCAACGTTTTAAATGCAATGTGGATGATTAACAAGGCCTGGTCAAACGTAACCGACAAAACTGTTTTTAACTGTTTTGCAAAATGTGGATTTCGTGTGACGGACCTCGAAGATGAGGACGATGACCAACCTCGAACTCCAGCACCCCAAAATGCAGAAGTAGGCCCAGATCAAAACTGGAACAAAGTTACCGAAAGACTAGGCGTCCAAGAAATGGAGTTTGAAGAATTTGTTGATTTCGATGATAATGTAGCAGTATGTGGAGAGCTGACGGATGAGGATATCCTGGATTCTGTTCAACCCTCATATCATAAAGAAGATGACGCAGCTGAAGATGATGAGGAGGATGCAGCCACGGAGAGTGATCGACCGGAACTGTCAACGAAAGACGCAAGAGAAGCTATTGATGTGCTCAAGTGTTTTTTCTTAAAGAAAAATGCTTTAAGTGATAGTGTAGTGAAAGCCATCATCGATTTGGATTCCACATTGGATATGGTAACCCTACATGCAAGTAAGCAATCTAAAATTGATGACTTTTTTAAGATTAGTTAGTCCTTATTTATTATATGTACATACTACATATGTATAAGTTTGGTTTCCATTTATATTTACCGTATTTTGGCTTCAGATTTGTTTTCATTTTACTATACAGTACATGGTTTTCAAACAGTTTATTGTTTGTTTTGATACTTGAGTGATTTAAATATAAACGAGTATGTATTTTTAAAATTGCTACATACATGTTTTTTTTTTTTTTTTTTTTTTTCTTTTTAACCTTTTTCCTACATTGAAAAAATAACTTTAGTGTAACGGTAACAATGATTCGTATTATAGAGGTTGGCCATAAAAATCTTCGTTTTATAGAGGTTATCTCAGAGCGAGGAGAAACCTCTATAAGACGAATAACGGCAGTATTAAACCTCGATAAAACGAACCTCTTTATTAAGAATACCTCGGTAGTACGAATTTTTCCCTTACCCCTTGAAATTCGTCTTATAGAGGTTCGACTGTACCACAACAACTTCCAAAACGGGGTGAATTGGGTGTTGTGTAAAGAAATGTCAGTTTATATTTTGGTCCAGGCTATGTTTCGATTGTATCATAACATCTGTTAAATCTGCTGGTCGATAACCGAAACATGTAACATCTGGGCATTAATACATAGGGAGCGTGCACAAACCACTTGGCTTGGTGCAGGGGAGGGGAGGGGTTGGCTGGAAGGCTACGCTGGGCTACGTGGGGGGAGGGGGGAGTTCCGAGCCAGGCCACGCAGCTTTCCTTTCATAACATTTTTCACAGTTAAAATGAGAAACAGAACACACAACAGCGTGTGAATATTTATTTCCCTCAGTTAATTATCTCCGTATGTAATTTACAATTGTCTGACAAGAGAAAACAGTACAAAATGTCTACTGGAATCAAAAGGGAAAAAAGATACGTATACGTGGGGTAGGAGTGGTAGAGGTAAAAGCCACGTAGGGCTACATGGGGGGGGGGGGAGGGAGGTTCACAGGAGGCCAAAATGGAGCTATGTGGTTTATGCACGCTCCCATACCACATACAGAAATCTGTCTCTGGAATATATCTGTTTGCTCTGGCATCACACAGAAAATATGGATTTTTAATTGGTTTTCACAATGTGAAAGCTTGGGATCCAAGTTGAAATCTGAAGTACATGTTGTGACATTATGACACATTTATTTTATAAATATTATGCCATGACTTAAAAATAGCTTAATTGATTTTGACGGGATTTAAACATGTGGATTTTTGTAAAAAAACATTGGAAATTAAAAGGGGTGAAGATAAAGGGGAAGAGGGATTGGGCTTTTGTATTCCAAATGTAGACTGACTTTTCTGATTGATTTAAAGTATACGTGTGTAAATTTCTATTGATATCAGATAAAACTTTAGGTATGTATAAAAAACAATTAAGGGGTGTGGAGACAAAGAGTAGTTTGGTTTTTGGAAAGCTAGTGTGGGCAGTATTTTTCTCTTTGTTTTAAAGTATACATGTCCAAATTTCCATCGAAACCAGATAAAAACTGTAGCTTTGTGTAAAGAACATTTGCAAAAATTAATTGGGGTAAGGGAGTGAGTGGTAGGGTTTTGTAAACAGAATGTAGACACTATGTTTCTCTTTGTTTTTAAGTATACATGTGCAGTGTTCCATGGAAATCTGTTAAAACTGTGGGTATCTATAAAGAACATTGGAAATTAGGCGGAGTGGGGGTAGAAGGGAAGAAGGGTTGGGCTTCTGCAACCTAATTTAAACACAATTGTTCTGTGTGTTTTAAATTAAATTTCCTTCAGAATCGGATAGAAAGTATAGATCAAAGGATGGAAAGGAAGGAGCGGAGTTTGGACTCTCGAAACCAAATGCAGACAGTATTTTTATGTTTGTTTTGCAGTATTCATGTGCATACTTCCTTGAAAATCAGAAAGAAATGGTAGTTTTGTATAAAGAAAATTGACAGTAATTAAATGGGTAGAAAGGGGGATAGGGTTTGTGTTTCTGTGAAAGTATTTTTCTTTTTCTGTTTGTTTAAAGGTATAAGCATGCGAAGTTCCACCGAATTGGATTAAAATGTGGGTTTTATACAAATATTATTAGGGTAGTTTTTTTTTATTTTTTGGTCAGAAATCTTATCTATAAAAAATTACATATATATGCGCCAACTTTCATAAAGATCAGTCAAATGGTGTCGACTGTAGCTTTCTAAAAAGAAACTAACAAAAATCAAGGGGGTGGAAATGGGGAGAGGGGTTCAGTTTTTTGCAAACCAAGAGTTGTAATTACTTTTCTCTTTGTTTTATAGTAAAAATTTGCTAAGTTCTGTCTAAACCGGATAAAAACTGTGGTTGTGTATAAAAATTAAGCGGTTTAATGGGGTGTTACAGCCAGTTTTAATAATTAATTTAATAAGTAAAAGGAACAGAATATGTGTGGAATAGCGAGTTGTAATCGGCGCACAGCTGAGCCATGTTGTGCAAGCAAATCGCAAACAGTGAGAGTGCTGACTTGGTGGGTCAGCAAAGCTGTGGCCTCATTGCCTAAGGTAAGCCGACGTGCTCCCTTGAGGAGCATATTACGTAGGGGCTTGCGTAGGCCAGGACGATGGCCGCGTAAGGAGGACAAGTTTATGAATTTGCAAGTATATGAGCGGAGGTGAAGTAGGCCTCGGGGTTCAGTTCGATCAGTTCGAGCTACGCCGTAATGATGTGTATCTAGCCGCCACTGACAAATCATCGACGAAGCCTCGCCCTCGCTAGGATCGCCAACTCTAATGTAAGTCTTGGTCTACCATCATATTATGAGTGTACGGATCTTTGCCTCTGGCAGCTAGTAAATGCTGTATCTATCTAGAAGAATAAAGTAGCTGTCTTGCCACTAACATTGGAAATCAAAGCCCGTAGTTCCAGCGTACTAGACGATAAGAAGAGCTGGATATACGTGCATTGAAGTCCGACTTGTCATTGTAATTAAGTGCCTATGCTAACGCCCACAGACCGCTAAGGTTATCCTGCAGCCCAAATAGTGGTCTTTAACATTGGTGTCAGAATAATAGGCAGAATAGCAAAACAGGCACGTAATAATAAACAACAAGTAGAATTAGTAAGAATTATTCTACTTAAAAAATTTTATTGCATGGAATTTAAGGAAGTATAAAGGAATAAAGGATAAATCGGGCATTAAAAAGAGTGGCTTAATATTAATTATTTATATGAGGCAAAAGTTGGCAGACCTAGCGAGTGGCAGAAGAAGTAACTTTCAGTGTTTGTGAAGAGCTAATCAGCTGTTGCAGTTCGTGAGTCGCAGGCTACAGACACGCCCAGCAGTGACGTCGCAAGAGGCTCGACCACGCGCCACAGCCAGTCGCTACGCGAGACGCCCAGTGGTGGGGGTACCAGCGGCCATCGCCAGTCACCTGCATTTCCAACAACACATTCGCCGCCAGGCGACGCGGGGGAGCAGATCTACGTTCATTGCAACTGGTGAGTCAAGGATCAATTATCTTAAATGGCACAAGATAGAGCAGATGTCCAAATTCCAACCACAGTTCAAGACGCGGTTCAAAATTTAAATCAGAGGATGGACGACCTAACTGTACAAACTAGAATTGATAGAGCGGAACTTAAAGATTTGCAATTGATCAGTACACTTTTAACTCCAGGCACTACCTTTTCCGGTAAACCCGAGGAGAATATAAATGATTTTGTAAGCCGTCTAAATAATGTTTTTTCAATGTTCGACTTGTCAACAGAAATTAAACTCAAAATATTGAAGAGTAGGCTTTTTGGCATGGCTTATCAGCACATGAGATATGATTTAAATTGTAAAATGTCAGTCACATACGAAGGATTGGTTTCAGAACTTGTTAAACGTTTTGAACCGAGGGTAAGTGCCACTTATTATCGCGAAAAATTGCGTAGCACCAAGAGGAGGCCTAATGAATCACTAGACGATTTTGCTGACAGATTACGCGTAATAAATGCGCAAACTTTTGAATTAACTGGAGATGAAAAACACGATGAGGCAGTCCTATTCGAGAGTGATATGCGATTATTAGAAACTTTGTTGGCAGGAATAAGCCCAGATCTGAACCAAGAGATAGCATTGCGTCGTCCTAAAACGTTTTCAGAGGCTTTGGAAATTGGGACGTTAATTGAACAAGTTAAAGGCAAAATTGGCTCAGAGAACAGGTCCAGACAGGTTCAGAATGTCTTTTATGCGCGGAAAACCATTAGCTGTTATTTATGTGGAAGGTTTGGACATCGCAAAGCAGAATGTTACCAAAATCCTGAGAGGAAAGTTCGAGGTGGAGTAACCAGCGCTCTGTTGCATTCTCAAATCAAAAAGGTAAGTGCAAAAGCCAGTGTAGTCATTGTGGTGAAAATACAGGAGTCCAGTCTGGCGGTGACAACTTTTCAAGAGGTGGTAGTAATTATAGTAAAAAATGGTATGAAAAACGGGGCACAAAGAACCAGCAAACAGGTAAGGAAAGTGCAGATATCAAAGTATCACGAGACCAGCCGGAAAACTAATACCAGGCAGCAATGTCCCCGATCGACTGCCGTGGAAAAACGTACCTGCAGTAACGAAACAGGTCATTCCAAGGGGAAGTGATAACAATTTATCTATAGAAGCCTATTATCAGGGAAAAAATTGTAACGTACTTTTAGATTCTGGGGCGGACGTGAATTTATTATGGGTTGGCATTTGCGGGAGAGAAGGGTTAACTCCCCCCGATTGTAAAATTAAAGGGCTAAATAATGCTGAAGAAATTAAAGTACTGGGTATGAAAAAAGTAATGTTAATCATAGGTGGATGTGAATTTGAAGTAAAGGTTTACGTGGTACCATATTTGGGTGCACAATTCACTGGGATCCTGGGATTAGAATTCCTAAGGGACTATGAAGCAATTTTGGATTTTAAAAATAGTTCTATCGAGTTAAGGAACCGCCAGGGTGGAAGCTTGCTGTTAGAACTCAAAGGCTCATATAAATGTCCAATGGAGGAGCCTAACGTTACTCCTCCTGCAACACGGGCATATACAGTCATAAGGTCCAATTCTGCTGTCTCAATTCCAGAATCCTCAGGTAAGTTGCTGCAACTTCCATTATCTCAGGAGATGGGGGCTGCAGTTGGTTCGGTAGTTATGATCGAACCTCTAAAGGTAAACGAATTTTTGGATCATAGGAGAGTCTATGTCAAAAGGGCAATTGCATGCATAACTGAAGTTAATGGGAGGAAGTATGTTCCAGTTAGTATAGATAATTTTGGGGAAAGCCCAATTGATATTCCAAAGAATTGTGAGATAGCTGAAGTATCCATGCTAAGTGACGAATTTGAGTGTCTCGAGGTACCTCATTCAAATGAGGGGAGTAATAGCGAATTAACAAAGCAAGTAAGAGTCAGTGTGGCAGAACCAGTACTAGATTTCAGCACTAAGGTAAATCATTTACCAGTAGATCAGAGAGAGCGTTTAGAGTCATTATTGTGCGAATATAAAGATTTGTTTGTACCCAAAAAGGCTGCATCCAGCTCACATCCTGTAGAACACAGGATAATAACTGGTGATGCTATGCCAGTCAAAAGCCGTCCCTATCGAACCCCATATCATCAAAGAGAAATTCTGGATAAATTCATAGACCAACAATTAAAGGATGGAGTAATCCAACCCTCATCATCCCCCTGGGGAAGTCCAGCGATATTAGTAAAGAAGAAAGGTGTTAATGGCGAACAAAATTACCGGTTTTGTGTGGACTACCGAAAATTGAATAGTGTAACGCAGCCAGACAATTACCCCTCCCCAACCCCGCGGAAACCATTGATTACCTCTCTAACTGTAAATACTTTAGTACTCTTGATTTAAAGTCAGGCTTTCACCAGATAGACATGGCGAAGATAGACATCCCCAAACCGCTTTCTGTGTACCAAACGGTTTATGGGAATACAGAAAGTTGCCTTTTTGGCTTAAGGAACGCTTCAGCCACATTTCAGAGATATCTAGATTCACTTTTACGAGGTTTAACCCCCCAAAAGTGCTGTGTATATGTGGATGATGTCTTAATTCACAGCAGAAGTTTTGACGAGCATCTTTACCATTTAAGGGAAGTGTTCCAGCGTTTTCACAAAGCAAACTTAACGCTATCATTTGAAAAGTGTCGCTTCGCAACAGACGAAATAGAATACTTGGGTCATGTCATTTCTAAGGAAGGGGTGAGACCGCATCCAAGACTGGTATCCGCAGTCAGGGAATTTCCAACACCTACCAAAATAAAGGAATTACAATCTTTCCTGGGTCTATCAAATTACTACCGGAAAATTTATCAAGGGCTACGCAGAGATTGCCAGGACCCTTGACAAAATTGTTATTGAAGGGTGCCAAATTCGAATGGACCAAAGAGTGTGAGGAGGCCATGCAGACTTAAAAAATATCCTCACAACTAGACCATTATTGCATTTCCCAGATTTTTCAGGCCCGTTTCACCCTCATCTGTGATTGCTCTGAAATTGCAGCGGGTTGTGTCTTGGCACAAGTAATTGAAAACACAGAAAGACCAATAGCTTACGCTTCCAGGCAATTGAGTCCAGCCCAGTGTAAATACTCGGCTTCGGAAAGGGAACTTCTGAGCGTGGTATGGGGAATAAAACATTTCAGGCCATACCTTTGGGGTAGACAATTTGACCTGTGGACTGACCACGCAGCGTTAAAGTGGATGAAGAACCTAAAGGATCCCAGCAGTAGACTAACTCGTTGGGCATTGCTATTATCAGAATATGACTTTAATATTATAGTGAAACGTGGTCGGGAAATATCCCATGCGGACGGTTTGAGCCGGAAAGTTAGGGCAATCGAAAAAGAAGAAACGCCCACGTTGGCGCAACTGCCTCTGGAACAATCAAAGGACGAAGAATGCTTGCGTTGGCGAACGCGACCTTTGTTTGTGCAGCGCGGCGATGTATTGCTCAGGCTGACCAAGCAAGGGGAACGTATCGTGGTTCCGCGATCACTGCGTGAAACAGTCCTGAAATTACATCACGACTCCTTTTATGGATGCCATTCAGGCTATAAGAATACCAACCTTTTAATTGCGAAGGCGTATTGGTGGCCTTCTAGGAGACAGGACACGAGGGATTATGTAAAGAGTTGTCTTACGTGTTGTAAGCGCGCAGGAGAAACAAGGAACAAAGGAGAGGTTACAACCTCTTCCTGAAACCTGTAAGCCTTTCGAAAGAATTCACCTCGATGTAGTAGGCCCGTTTCCTAGATCCGAGGATGGTCATGCCTTTATATTAACAATCATTGACGCGTTTTCCCGATACCTTGTTATGGTCCCAATGGTCAATCAAAAGACGGAGAGTATCGCAAAGGCATTCGTTACGAAATGGGTATTAATTCATGGGGTACCTGAAATTTTGGTGACCGATAAGGTCAACCTTTCCTATCTGAATTGTTTACCCAAGTATGTAAATTATTAGGAATAGAGAAGCTAAATACCAGTAGTAGACATCCACAGTCG
Organism: Vandiemenella viatica; assembly: GCA_031002005.1. NCBI lineage: Eukaryota > Metazoa > Arthropoda > Insecta > Orthoptera > Morabidae > Vandiemenella > Vandiemenella viatica. The sequence continues at coordinate 176,134,044 of JARYHS010011408.1, forward strand.
AATGGCCTCGCGGAACGCTCACATCGTACTATAATTAAAGCTCTGAGCTGCTATATGCATAAGTCTCAGAAAAATTGGACCACAATCTTACCCTATATCGTCAGTGCATATAACTGTCGAGTCCATTCTTCTACCAATAAAACGCCTTACGAAATACTTTACGGCAAGGAGATGAATTCACCTTTTGCAGTATTCCCCTTGTCGAAAGAAATAGTCAATCCGGAAGTGAGAAGCTTAGCCCATAAATTACGGCGGATCTGGAGCAGTGTGCGAAAGATGAACGCAAAAACTTTTGCGCGGCAGGCGAGACAATACGACAAAAATGCAAAGCCGCAAGATTTGGTGGTAGGTTCTTTCGTACTTTTAAACAAGCCTTATAGGAAGCGCGGAACATCTTCGAAATTTCACATATCTTGGGATGGGCCATACGAAATAATAAATAATTATGGTGTAAATGTGCGAATTCGACTTCCCGATAGAGACTTGACTGTTCATAAGAATCGCGTAAAGCCATACATTTGGAGAGGAATCCCGCCTAGGTCTCAGACGTCGATGACGTACACAACGGGAGACATGAACGCAGGACCACCAGGTAATCGATTCAGTGTAAAGCAGCATACGCAGCACAGACAGGAGGTGCCGTACCAATTGCGGAGTCGACCAAACAGCTCGGTAAGAAATGATACATCACCTAATAAGCCAGAAGCAAAACAACGAAAGACGAGACGAGAAACCTCGGATGGGGTAAATCCCGGTCATTCATATGATCTTAGAAATAAAGGGGTAAATAAGCGTAAACCATAGGTTAGTTCGTAGCATAAATAGCAGTGCCGAGGAAATTGTGTAACTGTGAAATTGCAAGTCAATAACTTCCATAGTAGTGAGTTTGTAAATTCTTACATAAGCGATGGTTGATGCAGAATGTGTTGTCAGAATGAAATTGTATCAAGTTATGTTGATCCTTGCTCAAGCAGTTTGCACTGCAATGTCATGCCAAGTCAGCGCACAGGTGTAGCTGTTTACTGACCACACCTAACACGACAGTTGTGTACTGCTGTTTATGTTGTCCAACAGGCAGCGTTGCGTCACGGGCTGCTGACCGGGCGGCGCAGAGGTGTTGACGCAAGCAGCACGACCTGATTTTCAGCAGCAAGCCCAGGCATCGCTGTGCTGTGCACTTAAGTACCGGACAATTTTAATTTTTGTGTTTTATTTGTTTTTGTTTTTGTTGTTTTTTTTTGGTGTGTGATACGATTGGCAAAACTATTAGAGAATAAGCCAGTGTGCTGTCATTTCAGAAAGAAAAAAAAACAGTCGTAGCATTAAGGACATAAATATTGCAAGCATAATGTTGTATTTGAATCATTTTCTAGTGGCATTTATTCTTCTAGTGGGTAGGTTTCGTGTATACAGCTATAATATCACACCACTTGACAATGGTATAATTTTCGTGAAACAGGAGAACGTAGTTAATTCACCGTTTTCATGGTCAATAGTAACGCAGATAAATTTTGAGGATTTGAGAGTACATAGTCTACAGCTGAACACTATATTTGATCTTCTGGAAACCTCTTTTCAAAATGTAACTGTTATTGATAATGACATTACCCATACCTTAATAGGGAATCTAAGAATTTTGTACACTGCCTTGCTGAATGAATATCAAAATTTGGTAGAGCTCTTGCCTAGGGATAATAAAAGGCCAAAGAGAGCGTGGATAGGGGCGGGTGGCACCCTATTACGCTCGTTGTTCGGGACTTTGACAGAAGAGGACTATAGAATATTGAATGCGCGATTAACGGACCTAGAGCAGGTTTCCGATGAAATAGAAATTAATACTTCCAAACAAATTATGCTCATCCGAAATCTCCAAGAGGCAGTTACTAATAACACAGTAGCCATAGAAATATTGGCAAGTACCTTTACGGCGAAGGTGTCTCAGATGCAGAACACTTTGTCGCAAAATTTAAAGGAATTAGAAAGATTTTTCGTGCAACAATTATACGGAAATCAATTATTGCAGCAGCTCGTTCTCACCATTACAAACTCTCGTTTGGAATTATCTAAACTTCGACTCGCTCTCACACAGGCAACAGAAGGAAAGCTTAGCGATGTCTTGTTAAACCCGAAAACATTGTTACGATATTTGCAGACAATACAGAGGCACTTAGAAGCCGAATGTTATATGATCTTTCCATGTACTCTGGACAATGTTTATCACTACTACCAAGTAGCTAAGGTAAATATGGCTCTGATAGGAGGTAATCTACATATCGTGGTGGACATACCGGTAGGATCCACCGACTCGATTTTGTCCCAGTATTCGCTGCACACGTTTCCAATCCTGTGGAAGGAAACGGGCTACCATGTGCAGTGGAGGACGCATGAGGTCTTACTTTTAACGCAAGCGCAGGATGCATACGTTTTGTTGAATAGGCAGGACTTAGCTAGGTGCAGACAATCTGGAATTACAGTTTGTCCAGCCTTCACATTGCATAGTCGAAATTTAGTCACCTGTGAAACTGCAATGTTCTTCTCGAGCAATTTTTCGAATCTGTGCGAGACAGACGTTTTTTATCTAGACAGACCATATTTGGTAAACATTAATCAAAATTGGATTTTTTCTGTAAAGGAGCCGCACCAGATTATTGCTACTTGTTGGAGTGACACATTGAACCAGACAATTGACCGAATAACTATTGTACGATCAGGAATGATTCAGCAGTCGACTCATTGTCAATTTGTAGGACTAAATTTCTTCATACCAATATTACATAGAACCATTGTTCACGCTAATCTATCATATCCAGATTATGTAATTCCCATGTTTAGCAAACAAATTTTCCACAGTAAAAAACTCATAGAATTAAATAGCACGAACCCAGAAATGGTAAATTCAGAACTTGGTAAACATTTAAAACAAGCAAGAGATTCTGTCAAGTACAATCAATTAATAGCAGCCGTGGAAACACAGGTACAGCTGCATTCTAGACATAAGACACTAGTCACCACAGTAAGCTTAACCGCAATAGTAGTAGTAATCATCGTTGTACTGTTAATATTTGCACTTTATAAGCAATATAATAAAAAATTGACTAAATTAAATGTGGAGCATCCACTGCCCACAGCCGAACAGATTATAATATCTATGCCTTCTAGTAGTAGAGAAAACAATTCAGAGGTTGATACAACAAAGTGTTAATGATGTTTTGATATTTCAGAAAAAATGTATATGTTTCTTTTAAAATGATTATAATTAATGGAACTAATTCGAGTATTGATCAATGTGGAATCGAACAAAGACTGTAACAAATGTAATATCTGTAAAGTTTGTGAGCCAGTGGGGAAAACCCGTACACTCATGTTCTAACTAATGTTAGGAAATAGTAAACCTCAGAATGGAGGAATTTGTGCAGCCTTGAGGGCAAAGGCTTCAAAAACAGGGGGGAATGATTGTTACAGCCAGTTTTAATAATTAATTTAATAAGTAAAAGGAACAGAATATGTGTGGAATAGCGAGTTGTAATCGGCGCACAGCTGAGCCATGTTGTGCAAGCAAATCGCAAACAGTGAGAGTGCTGACTTGGTGGGTCAGCAAAGCTGTGGCCTCATTGCCTAAGGTAAGCCGACATGCTCCCTTGAGGAGCATATGGAAAATACGAGAATGACGATAGCAGCATTACGTAGGGGCTTGCGTAGGCCAGGACGATGGCCGCGTAAGGAGGACAAGTTTATGAATTTGCAAGTATATGAGCGGAGGTGAAGTAGGCCTCGGGGTTCAGTACGATCAGTTCGAGCTACGCCGTAATGATGTGTATCTAGCCGCCACTGACAAATCATCAACGAAGCCTCGCCCACGCTAGGATCGCCAACTCTAATGTAAGTCTTGGTCTACCATCATATTATGAGTGTACGGATCTTTGCCTCTGGCAGCTAGTAAATGCTGTATCTATCTAGAAGAATAAAGTAGCTGTCTTGCCACTAACATTGGAAATCAAAGCCCGTTGTTCCAGCGTACTAGACGATAAGAAGAGCTGGATATACGTGCATTGAAGTCCGACTTGTCATTGTAATTAAGTGCCTATGCTAACGCCCACAGACCGCTAAGGTTATCCTGCAGCCCAAATAGTGGTCTTTAACAGGGGAGAGGGGGTGGTTTTTAGATCTTTTGGTCAGACACCTTCTTTGTGAAAAAATACATATAAGCACCAACTTTCATGCTACTCGGTAAAACGATCGCGATTGTAGCTTTTTATAAAGAACATTGGCAAAAGTTAATGGGGTTGAAGGAGAGAAAGGGTTGAGCATTGGAAAACCAAAAATTGACAGGATTTTTCTCTTTGTTTTAAAGTGTACATTGGCAAAGTTCAATAAAAATCATATAAGAAATGTAGGTTTCTATAAAATTAAGGGGTGAAAAGGGGAGAGGGGTGGTTTTTTATTTTTATTTTTTGGTCAGAAACATTCTAAATGAAAAACTACATGTAATTGCCAACTTTAATGGAGATCAGTTAAATGGTGTCGACTGTAGCTTTGAAAAAAAAAATTGGCAAAAATTAAGGCGGTGGATAGGGGGAGAGGGGTTCAATTTTTTTATTACCAAAAGTGGACAGTATTTTTCTATTTACTTTTGGCTATATATGTCCAAAGTTTCATCGAGATCGAATAAAAAATGTGGATTTGTATAAAAATTAAGGGGTGGAAGGGGGTAGAAGGGGTGGTTTCTCAATGAATTCATATGGGACCACTTTGGAGGTATACCCTATCCACTAAAAAAATTTCATTTAAATCGGTTCAAAATTGGCAAAGTTATCGCTGAACATAAAAAAAAAAAAAAAAAAAAAAAAAAAAAAAAAAAAAAAAAAAAAAAAACAGACGAATTGAGAACCTCCTCCTTTTTTTTGAAGTCGGTTTAAAATATAAAAGGAGTATTTACTCTTATTTTACACAATATAGAAAAATTAAAAGCAATATTAATTGTTTACATGTATGTAATCTGAATGTATATTTAATGAAACTTATCAATATATTTTTTTAAATAATCTTTTTGTTCATACCTCTAAAACTGTTTTTACATGTGATTGATTAACTATTGGTATGCTTTATTTTTTTTTTAGTGCACAAAGTGTCTGGCTGTGTTGTGGTTTTATTAATAACATTAGCCTGATGGAAGGACAGAAACTACATTGTGTAACTCCACTCAAGCTGGAGAAGGCCCTGAGTCAATACATGCCAGGTAGAGATATTTTTCTCAAACTAGAGAGCAGCCAGGTTACTGGATCTTTCAAGATGAGGGGTGTTTCACAAAGGGTGAAAATGGTAATTAGAGCTGAAATTATTTCTGAGAAAATGTTTTTCATTTCTTAGTTGCTGATTATATAAAGCAACAAAATTCAATATTTTTTTTTTTAGCAATACTTTGTATCCAGTATCAATAAAACTTAACTAAGTCCACTACTGAAGGAGACATACTAATCCAGTTCGTTTCTTTGGGACATTCGGCTTAATGTGGAATCCAAACTATGGAGTGACCAGGCCCACGTCACATGACTAAAGCACAGCCCATAAAAGTTTCTACCCACAGTGGGAGTTGAACTCAGGACCTTGACTTTAGTAGGAAAGCACCTTCTCCATTGAACTGCCAGAACACTCTCATTACATGTCTAAAAAAAAAATAAAGTGATATTAGTTTCCATTCTAAGCAAGAGAGATGGCTGGTATCTTTGTAGATGCTCAAATCTTTTTTCCAACTTTATTACTGATTAGTAACAGTCCCTGGAAAAAAGATAATGACTAAATTAAGATCATATGTTCTTACATATCATAACATCACAAAAGAGATGTGGTGATGTTAAGATATTTACAGGCAGAGTTTTATTAAGCTCTACTGAAAACATCATTAAATTAAAACCAAGACAAATCTTTATAGCAAGCTGCAAATCAATCATAGCTTATTTCCACCTAAAAAGGAAGAAATAAGCAGTTACTGAAGAACAACAGAGTACTAATTGATGACAGTAGATTTTTAAAAGTGGAAGCACCAATCAATCAATTAAAACAGATCAGGAAAACTTTAAATTTGTTGGTACAACCCTGGCACTACCAGAAATTATCAAACAAAAAATCTTTAATGAAAAAGGAAATAATGCTATAAAGCATCGTGGATTCAAACTTAAACTGAAGGGTTCAGCTCTTTACTACAGGAAATCTTTAATAACATGGTCACTGATGCAACAGACTCTGCCATGAGCACCTTCTGGGGTCAAGTGGAAACTGTGTGGCTGGTATAGGGTAAGTGACAGGTAGAGAGTTTTCAAATCTTGGATTCATGCATTTGGCAAGTAAGAATAGAATCAGAAATGTCCATTTGAAATTTATGTACTTTCATACATGTTGATTCCTGGAAGTGCACTTTCAGCAGATTCAGTTTCGATAAAAGCATATGTGTTTGTGAAAGCATAGTCTGGTGCAGTATGACTGACCAGAGAAATAAATAAATGAATGTGTAATATCACTTTAAAAAATAAAAAAAAAACTAAAAGATTTTCATCAGACTTTATTAGAAAGATATCCAACAAGTTTGGTCCCTTCGTATCTTGCTCTAACACTTGTATAAAACCTCCTTCCCTTACTAAGGTAGTTGCAAACAACTGTTCTCTTGTGTTATTAATCTTATTTCCTACCCAGTTGAAATCTGGTAAATTTAAACCCCCTCCAATAATAACCATCACATCTGGTCTGTGAATGTGAATTTAGTTTCTCTCCCAGAATCTCATTTCCATCATTTATTTTTGCACTATGGTAAGCAGCCAACACCCTGACTTAATTTTTTTTGTCACCCCAAAAAACTACACCTAGTAACTCATTGTCATGATTTATGAACATTAGAGAGCTGTAGTAATCTTTGATAACCGGTATGAATACCCTTCCAGCAGTTCCTCCTCTGTCTCTGCAGTATACTCTGTAACCTTCACGGAAAATCTCATTGTCTAGTACTCCCTCTTTTAACTAAGACTCTACCCCTATAATCAATTGTAGTTCATGCATCTCTATTAAGTTTTCAAACTCTATTACTTTGTTCATTATACTTCTACATTTTACCAAAAACACCCTTATTTTTGGCTTTGTGATATTTTCAGTATTAACTTTTGTCTTTCCAGATATACCCAATTCTGTTATTAATTTAATTTAATTGCAATGGAGAACACGCTCCGGTGGCAATTTCCCTACACACCCAACTTCCCCCTATCCTGCACCCACCTACATTTGCCCTCTACAAATTTTAACTTTAAATTCCTTTAATGTTTTTGGTAAGTCATTCATCATTCCACTCATTTCAATCTCTGACACCCTTACCTAAGAAAGAAAATCTTCCCACACCCTTGTGCCTGTAATCGAGTGTCAGCTTGTGGTCATGGTCATCTTTTCCCTTCCATGCACTACTTTTCATACCTACTGCAATATCTTTCCATACCTCATCACCAGTATAAGCCCTGTACACTCCCATTACCCTCCTCATCCTCCTCCTGTCTTGCAATGAATCCCATTCCAGCTCCTTTATCCTATCTGTCACTGATTGCATTCTGCGATAATTTCCAGAATCAAATCTAGCAGCCCTTCTTTGCACCTTCTCCAACTCCTGTATTTGATACTCAAAATTTGGGTCCCATACTACACTACCATATTCGAGCAATGGTCTGACCAAAGTTTTGTAACCCAATTCCTTTACTTCTCTCATTCATCCCCTCATCACTCTCTCCAACAAGTGCAGGATTTTGAAACCTTTTCCTACCACCTGTCCAATGTGTCCTGCCCAGTTAAGCTTGTTATCAAATGTAATGCCAAGATATTTACATTCCAAGTCTTCAGCGAGCAATTCTTTCCCCACCTTATATTCATAATTAACCTTTTGTTTTTTATTTGTGTATCTAATTAGCTGACTCTTCTTTGCATTTATTTTCTTCCCATGTTTACCAACCTAACTAGATATCCTGTCCAGATCACCCTGCAACTGTTTACAGTCCTCTATCATTTTGATCCTTTTATACAGCATTATGTCATCTGCAAACAATCTAATCTCAGATAGTAAACAATCAACACAATTATTCATTAGAATAATGAATAGCAATGGTCCCAATACGCTACCCTGTGGCACTCATATTTTTACTTCCACTTCCTTTGATACCGCATTTCCTCCCCTAACTTTCGGTTTTCTACCTTTTAAAAATTCTTCTACCCAGCAAATCACTTTATCATCCACTTCAATAGTTTTTACCTTATTTACTACCATTTTGTGGCTTACTCTGTCAAACATCTTTGAAAGATCTAGTGCTACACTATCAATTTGGCCTCCCTTGTCCATTTCATCTGAAATATCTTGCATATATCCCACCAACTGAGATTCGCATGAATATCCTTGCCTGAACCCATGTTGCCTACTTAAAAACCACTTACGTTCCTCAGATACATTTCTGATGTGGTTACATATCAATCTTTCCATTAATTTACCTACCACTGAAGTCAAACTGATTGGCCTGTAATTTTCGACTCTATTTCTCAACCCTCCTTTATGTACCGGTACTACTATCACACTTTTCCAGTCTTGTGATAAGCAGCAGGTATCCAGACTCAATTTAAATAATATTTCAAGATAAGGTACAATGTCACATCCAGTTATCTTTAAGATAACTGTAATAATATTATCTGCACCAGCCCCCTTATGTTTTTTCAGCTTGCTTATTTCCTTCATGATTTCTTCAGGATGAATTTCAAATTTTTTAGTATCTTTATTTCTAATCATATTGTTAAACTCGTTCTCCAAATTAGTCCTTCCCATTTCTGATTCATTGTCCCTAATGCTCTCACTAAACCAGTTTCTTAAAATCTCTGCCTTTTTCAAATCCTCAGTAACTACTTCTCCATCCTTATCTATAAGCGTCTCAACACCCTCCCTTCCCCTCAGTTTCCTAATATAGCCATAGAAATTTCTAGATGCATCAGTCAGGGGTCCTCCTGCACTGACAATACTCATCATAAACCCATCTTTAGCCACTTTCTTTGCTGTTATTAAGTCCTTGTTTAGTTGTTTCAAATATTCCCTACTACCCTGCTGTCTCTTAACTCTGTTATGTTCTCTTCATACCAGCCTCTTTAATCTCCTCACTTCCTTATTATAGTACACAGGTACTCTACTTCTCTTTATTTTCTGCTTTGGAATGAATTTTTCTTCCCCCTTTCTTGTTATCTCATTGAACTCTTCCCACCTTGACTCTACTATACATGTGCCTTCCTTCCATTTGCTGAAATGTTCTCTGAAATATCTCTTCAAATTTGAAATCTGTGCCTTTTTATAATTGTACCTATTTCACCCTTCAATTTTGGCTGCTGGTTCACTGAATCCTCTAATATCCATCAGAACTGCGTCATGATCACTTATTCATTCCGTTACTTGACACCCCACAAGGTTATCATTGGGCTTTATTAGGAATATATCCAAAATATTTTGTCCCCTAGTGTTTTGCTCTACCACTTGTGTAAATCCTCCTTCCCTTATTAAGGTATTTGCAAATCTTTGTTCCCGTGTGTTATTAATCTTATTTCCTTCCCTGTTTACACCTGGTAAATTTAAATCCCCACCAATAATGATCATTCTATTCTCACCTCTGAAATCTGAGTATGAATTTAATTTCTCCCCAAGAGCCTTATCATCATCTGTCATTCTTCCACTGCGGTAAGCAGCCAACACCCTGATTTTTTTCTTTTTTATTACCCCAGAAATCTACCCCATGTAACTCATGGTCTTGATCTATGAACGCCAGTGAACTGTGGTAGTTTTTGCTAACTAGTATGAAGACTCCTCCACCAATTGCTCCTCTCTCTCTCTGCAGTACACTCTGTAACCATTAGGAAAAACCTCACTGTCTAGTATGTCTTCTTTTAACTAACTCTCTACCCCAATTATTACTTGTGGTTCATGTATCTCTATTAAGTTTGGAAATTCGATTACTTTGTTCATTATACTTCTACAGTTTACAATTAACACCCTTATTACCGGCTTTATATTTTCAGCATTTATCTCCTCTTTCCCAGTTTTACCCCAGCCAGTTATTGTTTCAGCGACTTCTTCTATTTCTTTAACATCTATGATCTTTCTCATTGTGGATCTGCAATCAGTATCACTTTGATCATCTATTTCCTTCCCTTCATCAGCAGCCCCTAACCTAAAAAAGGCACAGCCTTGACCCCATCATCACTGGAAATGGGCTCCCTCACTGCTTTAGCTAACAACTCAGAAAGTACTCCCTTCCCCCTTCTATTTAGGTGTAGGCCATGCCTAGTGAAACCCCACCTACCAATGGTGTTTACAGGCACAACCCCCTTTTCTTGTACGTGCCTACTTTTGCCTTCTATGAATCTCAATTTTAAATTCTTCCCATGGTAACTCCCTTACATCCAAAAGAAAATTTTCCCACTATCTTATGCTTGGAATTGGGTGCCAGCTTGTGGTCATGGTCATAGTTATTTTTCCTCTTCCATGAACTACTCTTAATTCTTTTAACCAATATCTTTCTCTCCTCATCATAAATATAAACCTTTTACATTCCCAACACTACATTTGCCGTCCTCTTGTTTTCTTATGAATCACATTCTAGCTCATTTATCCTATCAGTATCTGACAGTGTTCAGCAGTAAGGGTCCTACACTGTACCACCATATTCAGGCAATGGTATAACCAAAGTTTTCTAACCCAGTTCTTTCACTTCTCTGGTATATCCCTTCATCACTTTACAATAAATGAAGGACTTCAAATCCATTTCCTGCAACCACCCAAATGCATCCTGTCCAGATGAGTTTATTATCAAATGTTATGCTAAGATATTTGCATTTTAAGTCATCATCAAGTTATTACTTCCCCACTTTATAATAAAAAAAAGGTAAACTCATGTGGTTGTAATGACATGGTGACATGGTTTATTATCGACTGTGTAATCCACCCCTATTGTAGCTGCCTAACCTAATCCATTAATCCTACTAGTATAAGGGACCTACAGTTTAACATGGAATCCAAACCACAGAAGCGTTCTGGCATACTTCACATTACACAGCAAGCTGTGCCAGAGGTGAAGGATAGGTTAAGGGCCATGGGCGCCGGCAGGATTGCTTCTAGGGGGGTGCACCAGGGCTGCATTGTTTCCTCCCCCCTATCGGCCCAAAAATTTCCGGGCTGGGTGACCTTTTTTTTAGCTCTACTACTGCCCAGACGGCGACCCGGGATGTAGGGGGGTTCTGCACCCCCCTCCCAGTGCCCATGTTAAGGGCCAATTAAAATCCCCACTGGAACAGGGTATTGGACTGGGGACCTTTCAGTCTTCAATATAATGCCTTAGCCACTGAGCCAATAGAGTGTTCCCCACTTTGTGATCATAATCAAACAAAAGATTTTATTTATCTATGTATGTAACAAGCTGATTTTAATTTATGTTTATCTTTATCCCACATTGACCTACCAGATAGATATTCTGTCAACATCACAGACTTATTTTGTTTTGATACTGGCTTCTAATTGTAAATCATTAACACAAGCATTCATTAGAATAATCTATATCAATGATCCCAATACCTTATCCTGTGGCAATCCATTTTCACTACCACTTCTTTGGTACTGCGTTTCCTACCATAACACTTTGCTTTCTACCTTTTAAGAATTCCTATACACTCAACCTTATGTAAGCACCTTAGAATTTTGGCAAATTCTAGTTTTGCTTAGGCGGGACTTAGAAATTTCAAGAAGTATAGTTTTCAACCTTAAGGAATTTCCCTGTAATCTTGCTCATAGTTGTAATTCATTATAATAATCATTTTTATGTGTAATTATCATATCGGGAAACGTTTGGTTTAAGAGTTATTCCCGTTTGTTCAAGTTTTGAAACACGCGATCAGAATAGTGAAATTCTAAGATTTGTAATAACTTTAAATCCAGTAAAGCTACAACCGATCTTTTATCACCAGCTGTAGTCAGCACTATCCCCGATATTTTGGTTATAAAATTAAATAATTTGGTAAAGATTAATTAGTGATTTTAATTGAGAGAAAAAAATAAGCTTTTTTATTAAAAGAGATATCAATTTAAATTTTATATCAGCAGATAGCCCTAATTAAGACGATTTCATACATATATGGGTTTTCATAAAAAATTTAAGCATTTGTCCGGTAACTAAGTTTTTGTAAAGTAGATTGTCGCGGATTGTTGTGCACGCGCGTAAAAAGTTCTAGAACGCTTAGGGATTTTACCCAAATTTGAATGTATCACTACGCGGAGTCTTAAACAGCTAAAACTTTAAAATTAATTACTCTAAATTTCTAAAGAGACTGCCGCTGGACTTCTAGTAGATAAGTCCAGATACTATCAAAGTTTAAACATTTTTAATAGTCGGGATCGTCAAATAAATTTCGTACTCTTTGAGCTACGCGGAGGAAAAAGATGTGATACAGTTGCTGACGTCACTGGTTCTCGTGGTTTCGATAAAAGAGCCGGTCTGTTCTTGCCGGGGGTCTATTCCGGTCTGTCTGTTCCTGCCTGCCGTCTGTTTCGGTCTGTCTTTCGTCGCGCTGGTCGTAGCTCGCCATGCAGACTAGTTTGAACATGTGGAAACTTTCGTGTCGTGTTAAAATCATAACTTCAATGACTGTTAAGAACTTGTAAATTTACTAAAGGGGTTTCGGTCGGTTAGATTTCTCTCCACAATCTGTAACTTTTGGAATCGTATGTGTTCGATATGCCTGCTCAACTGTAAATGCCATTTTGAACTTTTGACTTTGAAAAGAATAAAATTTTGGATTTTTCTAACAGTAAACTTGTGTGCTTTAGTAGTTTGCTCGAACCCTTTTCTAAATTTGTGGGTAACAAATTTAGTGGCGACCTAGGCATTCAGTTGAGTCATCCTGGCTACATGGTCAAATTAAATCAAATCAAATTTAAGCAAGTATTACTGAGAACTGTGAGTCTACAAGAGTGTAAGTTAAGGCACTTAGGCGATACTTCAACCCCAGTATCAGCCATTGTCCTTACACTTATTTACGATCATTTTATGATTCATCGGTCAAATCCATTCTACTCTATCAATTTTACCTCCCTTGTCCACTTCATATGAAATATCTTGTTTGTAATCCAATAACTGACATTCACATGAATATTCTTGCCTAAAACCATATTGTCATTTTGAAAACCAGTGTCCTCCCGCCCCTCCCCCCCCCCCCCACTTCTCACAGAGACTTCTTATGTGATTTCACATCACTCTCTCTATTGATTTACCTGTAACTGATGACAAACTTATCGGTATGTAATTTTTTACCCCTCCTTTATGGACCAGCAATAAGACCCCACTTTTCCAGTCCTCTGGTAAACAGTAAGTTTCCAGATTCAATTTAAATAATATTTCAAAATAAAATACAATTTTGTATCTTGCTATCTTTAAGAAATCTGTAGTGATATTAAATATGCCAGACTCTTTAAACTTTTTTAGATTTCTTAGTTTCTTCATAATATCCTCAGAATGAATTTAAAATTCTTTAGTCTTTTAAATAGCAAAGGATAGGGAATATGACTCATCACTCACCAAAATTGAAGGCTTCAGCAAGTGAAAAACATATATAATGAACAAAAACATATACAATAATTTGGTTTTATACCTTATTCAAGTGAACCACATTCAACCAAATTATTGTATATGTTTTTGTTCATTATATATGTTTTTCACTTGCTGAAGCCTTCAATTTTGGTGAGTGATGAGTCATTTTCCCTATCCTTTGTTATTTATATTGCCTAAAAGCCATTTCCTTTTTCCTTAGTATCTTTTAGTCTTTCAAGTTGTGTTGACAAACTCCTTGTCTGATTTACATCTTTCCATTCCAGAATCATGGTTGTTATAGGTTACATAAAACCAGCTACTTAATATCTCTTCCTTTTTCAAATCCTCAGTAACTTCTTTTCAATCCTTGCCAGAATACCTCGCCTTCAACTTATTTTTCCAAAATAATCATATAAATTTATTGATGAATCATACAAAAGAGCCCACAGACGGGTAATATTCTTCATAAACTTGTTTTTAGCTTGTTACTTTGCTGCTATTAATTCATGCTATTTCAAGTGTTCCCTACTGTCTGTTGTGTTCTCTTCTTACCAGCCTCTTTAACTTCCCTATTTTAATAGGTAGGTTCTGAACCAATATTTATTTTCTGTTTTGGAATAAACATTTCTTCCCCATTCTTATTATTTTCTTGAACTGTTCCAACTACTACTCCAATATACTGGTGCCTTCCTTGCACATACTGAACCTTCCATAAAATATCTCTTCAGTTTTGAAATATGTGTCTTTGTATGAATGTTCCTATAACTGCCATCAATTCTGGCTAGTGGTTTGCTGAATCCTCTTGTATCCATCAAAACTGATTCAATATCACTTATTATTTCAGCTAGTTGGGACCCCACAAGATTACAATCAGACTTTATTAAAAATATATACAATATATTTGGCCCCCTTGTGCTCTGCTTGACCACTTTTGTGAAATCTCCTCTAACTATGGTATTTTCAAATTTCTGTTCCCTTGTGTTAGTAATTTTACATCCATCCCAGTTCACAGCTTAGTAAATGAGGAGCTGAGGAAAAAATGGAACTAAGTGAGGCTCTTCCATTGTATTTTTTGCTCCATTTTAGCAATAGGAAACATTCAGAATAGGATGAGAAGCTTTCATAGCACGATAGGAAAAATTTTCAGTGCATGATGAAAGGACCAGGCAGATGGGCAAAGTTATCACATGGCAGGGCCAGATAAGAACAGTGTGAGGCCTGTAGTACATTGAATAAGGGGTCCTTTGTTTTTTGCCATCCGGGGCACTAGTAGAGCTAAAAAAAAAGGAAAAAAAGAAGTTCACCTTCTGACATGGAGCCCCCCGAGACTCCTAGGCTCCCCCTCCCCCCACTAGAATGTGGAAGGTGTGCGGCCCATAGCATTTCCTAACTCCTGCTACATGGCTAATCCGGTACTGTCATGTAGTTGGGAAAAATGATGAGGAAGATGGACGAAATGATTAGGACCCTTCATGCTCAGCCTATAGGGTCAGAAAGGATAGATGGTGGGATTAGTGGACTGGGTCAAAGGGTTTATTGGGAGCTTGCAACAGGTCATAGGATTAGCAAGAAGAAAGTCCCAGATACTTCTTATATTATGGGGAGAAATAAATTTTGAGTTGTAACCAGAGTCTGATAGGGAAGAGCTTTGTGTAGATGTAGCAGTAGGTAAGATGCAGTAGGCATTTAGGAATAGAGGCATGGAAGGAAATCACTGCTGCTAGATTGTTGCCAAGTGAGAGGTGTTAGCCCACCTCTGGATGGATGTTCATTTAGATACAGGCTACCAGGTCACAATTTTTTTTCTAACCTAGTGCAACATTAGGGTAGGTAATAGAAGATATAAGATCACTGTGTAGGGATTTCATTACAGAAGATAGAGTAGTGATAGTGAGAAATGTTGGCAATAGTACTGATGGGAATACAAGAAATAGTATAGAGAGTGACCTGAGGAAGGAGGTAAATGAGGCACAGGGTGGAACTCAGGCATATCTTAAGTCACAATGATCAACCACAGTTGAACCAAGCTGTGAGGTGGGTAAACATTAATACTGTGGTGTTATTTGGGAAAAACATTAGTTCTGTCTTAGGGTAGGTGGGATTTCACTAGGCCTGGTGCATATAATTTGTCTGGAATCCTCATTAAACATAATCTGGTCAATGATTGTATCTTGTTTCATATCATGCTAATGATGTTAAATAGCACAGAAAAGTCTTAAAAAATAAACCCTGAAAATTACGGTTTCCATCTTCTAATTTAAATAATATCCACTTACAGTCCAACTTGGCCAAAAAAATCAATTCATTTCTAAAACTGGTAAATTTGCAGGCTGTAGCAGGAGGATGTACCAGGTTGATAGGCTGCTCTGGAGGAAATGCAGGCTTAGCCACTGCAGAATCTGCAAGGCAGCTAGGAGTTCCTTGTACAATATATGTGCCAAAAACAACCACTGAAAAGATGGTTGACAGGTTGCGTGGGAAGGGTGCCAATGTCATTGTGAGTAAAACCTTAGAACAATAATATTTGTAAAGTATGGGTATGTGTATCTTTGTAAAAATAAAAGAAAGATGAAATAATGTAATTTCTTCTGTTCCAGATACATGGTGAACATTTCCATTCAGCAGAAAAGAAAGCACTAGAAGTAGCAGAACAACCAGGAGCTGTTTATATATCTCCATATGATCATCCAGACATATGGTATAATTATGTCTCAAAATCATATGAAACGAATCTCTGTTATCTATAATATCTAACCACAAAATCATTTTTAGACAAAAAAAGAATATCTGAAATGTTACATTGAAAGCCCTGTAGAATGAAGATTAGAATACTGTATGTATAAAAAAAAGTAATAGGAACAAAAACCAAATAAGTAAACAGGAAAATAATAACATAAAATAGGGAAACTAAGATCATATTAATTTAAAAAAAAAATCATAGCCAGGGAGGGCACACTGATCAAAGCTACTAGAAGTTTCAATGGCTGAGTTAGATAAATGAACAGGGGAAGAGAAATCACCGAGTCTTACCCATCTTTATCCATGGCACCCTAAACGTTAAAAATATGAAAATGTACGAAGCAAACTGGCATGGGGAGGATTCACTGGAAAACTAGAGGAAGGGAAGTGGCATGGTGATTATGTATATAGCATACATACACTAATGAGCCAAAATATTATGGCCACATTAATAGCATGTTGAGCCACCTTCGGAATGCAATACAGCAGTGATTTGTTACAGTATGGATTTGACAAATCCTTGGCAGGTTTCCAGAGGTATCGGGCTCTAAATGTCTATATATAGGTCATGTAATTCCCTTAAGTTATGTACTGGTAGTTTACGGGCTCGGAGCTGGCACCAGATAGCATTCCAGATATGTTCTATCAAGTTGAATTTAGGTGAATTTGGTTGGCAAGAAATCAATATGAGTTCACTATAGTGCTCTTCATATTTTGTTAGGGGATCAGCGGATACCGGGGGTCTGTATCGGCTTGTACACCTAAACTTGAAGTCTTCCAAAATGTTGCCAAAAGTTCGGGAAAAGTTCTATAACCATGAAAAACCTTGGAAAATGCTAACTGTAATGATGAAGACGGCCGCCACTTACAGATTAACCTCCTGTAAGAAAGGTTCTAAAATAGAAATGAAAGTCGAAGTCCGGATCACTGAAGTATATATTCTTAAAAAATTTCACAGATTTTACATAAAGTCACAGTTAGCAATGGTAATCGGAGAAAATCATTTGCCGAAGATCACAAGTCATGAAACAGAACAGACCGCACCACCCCGAATTAAATTGAAAGTTTAAGTTCACATCGCTGAGCACATGTCGGAAAAATTTAGTTTTCTATGGTTGCCTATCCTGTTAGTAATGGCGTCAGTCAGCCATGCTGCCCGAATTCAGATTACCCATCAGCCACCGCGAGCTGGGCTTTTCCAAACCCACTAACACACGAGTTACGTGTTGACTCCACGAGATGTTCCGATCGAGTGCCTGGAGAGTTTGTCCGGGCTTCCTTTTGTCGAAATGGCCTACTGACCTAGACAACATTCTATCTAGAAATTTTTTTTGTTAACTACAAACTAC
This sequence comes from Vandiemenella viatica, assembly GCA_031002005.1. NCBI lineage: Eukaryota > Metazoa > Arthropoda > Insecta > Orthoptera > Morabidae > Vandiemenella > Vandiemenella viatica. The sequence continues at coordinate 176,151,760 of JARYHS010011408.1, forward strand.
CGGAAAATCACAAGATGAAGAGCGTAACAAGACAAGTGTAGTGATACGGTTGGTTATGGTTTTAAAGCTTCTAGACTGGTGTAAATGAATTTTGAAATTTGGTTAATCTAAAAGCACATTTGTTTAGAGTATTGCCATACGTCACATCCGAAATATGAATTTGCAAAATTTTAAAATATCAAGTTTATACTATTTTCAAAGTGTTCCCCCACCTTTGCTGAGTTCAGTGGTGTAAAAATCTTTTAAATTGGTTGAGGATATCAAAAGTTATTGAATTTCTAAAATTTGCTAATTTCCTGGATGGTGCAACAAATAATTCACTTTTTATTTAAAGTCTGTTGTGGCCTGAAGCTAATTTTAAATCGCACCTTTATTTAATTTAAGTACTTTAGAAAAGTTTTTAGTTCGTGAAATATGTTAGTCAGAGAGAAATTCAATTTACAAGTTGGTTTCTACGACGTCATTAAAAAACGGATTTTCATTTATTTATATCTTCTTTTTATTAGTTGATGGCTATTGGAAACTTAAAGAATATTGGCTTGTCGGTTATTTTGCTTAGTTAAATCTACTTTTAAAGCTCTGAAACTACTTCGATATGCTGGAATTAATTACTGAACCACCCATGTGGTAGTGCTTTAAAAATCATATTTACTGCTTTAAATTATTCTGGAACTGCGAGTTATTGGTGAATTTAATATCAGATGTTGAAATTATTGTTATTAAAGTGCTTTACAGTGGTCAATTATGTGGAATATCAGTGATATGGTTGTTTAACCAAACCTGTTTATTTCACTTCAGAATTATTATGGATTACGCTCATTTAGGTAAGTTTATGGTTTATATTTTACTAGAAACTTCTTATTTGTGGTTGCTATGTGTTGTTTATTTACTTTTCTGAACCTAAAGTGTTGTTATTTCGATTTCAACTATAGTATCATGTACTGAATGTTAACCTCAAACTTCGTTGGATTTTAACTGAATATCGAAAATAGAGAGTAAGGTAGCTTACAATTTCACAGCTGTTATGGTGCCTTTGATCACTACCACAGGTTCCATCAAAACCCATGTGAATGTCCAATAGGATAACAATTCCTATACCAGGCTGCATCCATGTCATAATACATGCTTTAAGCAGCCATTCCCATGGAAGACAGTGTATCCAGGAGTGACCATCAACCTGGTGTAACAAGAAACATGATTCATTTGACCAGATGACAAGTTTTCATTGATACACACAATCCAAACTTTACAATCTCTTGCCCACTGCAATTGTAATGTATCTCAACTCATTATTTTTTTTTTTCAATATGATATTAAAAATAAAGATTAGTTGACTAAGCTACATGAAGTGTTTCCCACTAAATCATATCTTCTTATTTAAGTAATGTGTGTTGATTTCATGTTGGCTTCTGCTTCAGGAAATGACACTTCCTTTCTTCCCATACTATGTATTGTATGTTTATAAATATACAAGGTACTGAGCGGGTAATAAGGATTAGCTAATGAATATTTGAAATAAAATGAAAAATATCCAGTTTAATCAATAGCTTTTGATAGTAATCATTATTTAAGTGCAGTTTCTATAAAATATAAATGAAAAATTATATCTTGTACCATAAACAAAATTAAATATTTTTTTAAAAATAACCTTGCCAATACGCGTTACTTTAGTACAGTGGAGTAATAAGGCCTACAGGTTAAACATAATTAATATTAGAACTGTATGTAATGTGTTTGGTATTTGAGACCAATGCATATGAATGTAGCAATTAGACATAATATTCTTAAAAAAGTATTAATTACCCTGCCTAACAACAATCAAAGTTCACTGACAAACCAACGCAATTCTCTTGATACCATTTGCTGCACTCAATACATTGATTTATATCAGCTATTTCTTCCTTTTCACAACCAGGGCCGCCGTAAGCGGGCATGCAAGGCGTGCACTGCACGTGGGCGGCACGTCGAGGGGGGCGGCAAAACGACAGACGCCGCCCCGCGATAGTTGCCACTCCGTTGTCACCGTGACGAAATTTGCAGCACGTTATGTAGCGGGCGACCTTTTTTTATTTTAGCTTAACAGCTGCTTCAGGTGACTGGTGACACTCAGAATGGGAACAATGGGGGCGGCAATCTCACAGTTTTTTGACCCAGTTTCAAAATTTCCTAGATCCATCTCTGGCTGTAGATAGACAGGGGGCAGCCATAATCGATATTGCACGCGGGCACTCAAACAGCTAGCGGCGTGCCTGTTCACAACCATGACAGTACCACCTCCCTTATCTTTGTAAAGTACACTGTGCTACTTTGGAGGTAGATTTCTTTACGGAGGCATTCTTATTTTTCTTTGGGCTTGAGATCTTTTTAATTTTTTCTTTCCTTTTCTTCTTATACTTACTATTTTTGTCAAATAGATCTTTCACAAGTAGAGTTCCTTTGTAATCAATGGCTTTTCTTCTAATTGTTGGTGTTCTGTTGTTTTAACAGGCTGGGAATAAGTTGATAGTAAGTAGTGGTTTTTAGTCGAACAAGTGGTACATTGTATTCATCATCGTCCAAACTAGAATTATTGTAAACTAAAAATAACAATAAAGCAATAAGTAAGAAATATGAGTACTTCTTATTTACATTCATGACATATTTAAAGTAATGTAAAATAAATCATAAAACAAACAAACTTTGTTACAAGAAGTAGGAGGATAATAAGGCATATGGTTAAATTTAGTAGGCTTTATAAAGTGCCGACCTCATATGTAAGAAAAATAACAAATGTTTGTTGGACCACAATATGTTATTTAAATATTTAAGCTCATCAAAGCATGCATCAATAATGATAAAGACTATGATTTTTACAAAAAATACTTACTATTTATTTGGACCAATTTTTATTATTGGTGCTGCGTGGCCGCTTCTTATGATGGATGATGGCTATGCTGGTGGGAGGTAGTAGGGTATAGCTCCTCCACAAACTTGTGGTGACATCTTCATCCATTAGGCATCTGTTAGTATGGCCTTGAACGAAAGTGATTATTTTAAATATGATTTTTGTTACTTAAGCCTTATTAGCCAACAGGCCTTATTACCCACAGGTACCTTAATCCACATCTAATAGCATGCAAACCTGTCCTTTTTTTGTCTCATGGATATAGTTTATTGAGTGTCAATATTACTGCTCTTGAGTATCTAAGAGCAGAAATAGTTACTGTAAGGAGAATGCTTACTGGGATTGGAGATAAACACTTATGCCTCAACTGTAACTATGGTTGCACCTTGGATAATTAGATTGTTCTACAGTTTTCAGTCACCACCATCTTAAAAAACCTCAAAAATGGAAAAGTCACTGCTTCTAATTCAAAGTTCAAAACATAACTATATTCTTGAGAAATAATTTTACAAGTTTGATCAATCTTTCAGGCAATCAGACATCGTTGCCAGAATATTGATTGCAGGTTGTGATAAGTAATTCAAAGCAGACGAAACCCCTATAAACCACTTTACTAAATGATAGTCACATGAGGATATTTGAATTATCCCATCACACTACAGAATTTCCAAGATGGCTCCCTACATTTCACTAATCCATGTGGTAGCCTGACTGGCAGGTTGCTTAACCACGCCAAGTGCTACCTGACCGACACACGTTGTGCTCCAGTGATTTACCACATCTGTCTCCCGAGTGGTGGGAGGGTGTGGTATTTATGGACAAGCAAATAATCCCAGACTGCATGTTCAAAAATATCCCTACCCACCTAGATATTGTGCCATAAGCTATCTTTACCCTCCGTTTAGAAAAATCCTATTGGTCTGATTTTTGACAATAGCTAGGTTGATTAATAAATGTTAAAATCAATCCTTATATAAAAAAAAATTGTAGTTTTAATGGTTAGGTCATAAAAAATTGTTTTCTGCTCACTTCTAAAAATGTTTATAACTTCCACAATTTTAAAGACGATGCTGAAATAACGTTTAACTTGCTTCTATTCACTGCTCTATCGTTTGTTACAAATATAACCATATTTACTATTTTCTAACACTATTTTCTTACACAAGTTTTAATTTTGAAACTGATATCTTTCTGAGTATTTAAGTGACAGCTCTGAAATATACTTTAAATGATTCTACTTAGTTTTATCTGTAAAGTGTGAGGTTTTGAGATTGCTATCTGGTTTCCTCGGTTTATTATGAATTTCTAAAGTAGAAGCTGTCAGAATGATGCAACAGGAAATACTGGCCTGTTCATACATTTTCTGAAGACTGTAAAAATCTCTACTTGGTCCCATCCTGATCAAAATACTACATGTATCTTAACGAGACATACTGAAAACTGTTTGTATTGAAATGTACTTTCTTTTGAATATAGTTTACTCAACTGAAATTACTTATATTTTCTAAACTGGCTATTTTGGCAGTTCCATGTGTGATAAAAGCTTTTTTTACATTTATGATAGTTTCTGCAAATTTATAAAGACTGGCTGTACCTTTCAATACCATCTCACAATAGATTTTTTTCGTCTAGAGAAATAAGTATACTTTTTCTTTATAAACTCAATCTTTAAACTTTAATGAAACTTTCCAAACTTTTATGAGCTGTGTAAGACAAAATTACGCTTCTTTCATGCTACCGGTATAACTGACTTTCTATCTTCCAAATTACGACTTTTAGAAATTAAAATGTGCAATTGGGTATTAACTTTACATACTGGCTTCCAAATTTTAATGTCTTAAAACACTTTAGTAAAATTTTCTAGCAACAACATTGCAATCCTCCTTTTACTAGTTATAATTCTAAATATTTCTAGTATTAAAAGGCAATGTTTACTTTTACGAAATATTCTGAATCCAAGTACCAGATATGCTAATCTTATGTTCTGACTTTCTCTAACTGTTTAACCTCATTTATGGCTTGAAACTGATGTGCAATGCTATTCAAATTAACTTGCAGCTCTATGAATAAATTTTGATATGAAATTACAAAATTTTTAGGTTACATTACATTACACATTTCACTTATTTAATTTTTTTTTAGGGAAGGGAATATGAGTGTAGTGATGGAAATTCGTAATCAATTGCCAGAGAAGCCAGGAATCATAGTAGTGTCAGTAGGAGGAGGAGGTCTGCTCACGGGAATTTTGTATGGTCTAAAAACGACAGGTATTTACTTGAAATTTGATCCTAGCATAATTATTTATTGTAATATAGCAGGTATATTTTTTTAATAATCTATCTAATTTTTGTATCCCCTCTTGTATGTTGACAGATGGAATAAACATTTAAATAATCTTCTCTCTGTTCCCCACCCGGAATATATTATTTTCATCTGCTGGAAGAGTTTTCCACCTGAATATATCATTATTATTAGTACATCCTCTCAATCTATGCCAGCCTGTGATTATTTTTCATTAGTGATGGATCCTTTCAGTTTCATTAATCCAAAATATTTGTTTTAATGAAAACGAGTAGGCCTCATACTTTTTCAGAACCAGTAAAATGTCAAAAATACACAACTAAACATATAACTCTATGGTCCTAATTGTAATCAACATATACCATTGTCACTTAAAACCATTACCAACACTAAGGCCTTCACAAAACAGTTTCTAACTTAATTCTCTGATGCTAGCTGGAAACAAGGTAGTCCTATCCTGAAAATACCAGATTTTTGCCTGATCAATGCAATATTCATGGCTTTTAGAAACTTTGGCTTTTGGTTAATCCTATCTTATACTCCTATACAGGAGCAGTACAATATACATTTTTTGTGAACAATTTTTAGTAATTTATTTTTGCTATGATATCTCAAACCCAATCAGAATTAAATTTTTAATATTATGATGTCGTCCACAGACCACAGGTTGAGAATTACTGATATACACTGAAATAAGAAATTGTTGCAAAATTAGTAAACTTGAAGTAACATTATCAGTATAATATCTTCTACTACTTTGGCTTCAAGTCTTGCTTTGTGTCTTTCCTCATGCCATCATCATGGTTTAGTTAGTATAGACTGCTTTATTGCAACAAGTGAATTGCATTTGCAATTTTTATTACAGGGAAGCAGGCTTTCCTGGAGTGGATAAGAAAGTCATTTGCTGGGTAGAAGAATTTTTAAAAGGTAGAAAACAGAAAGTTAGGGTAGGAAATGTAGTATCAAAAGAAGTGGAAGTAAAAATGGGTGTGCCACAGGGTAGCGTATTGGGACCATTGCTATTCATTATTCTAATGAATAATTGTGTTGATTGTTTGCTATCTGAAATTAGATTGTTTGCAGATGACATAATGCTGTATAAAAGAATCAAAACGATAGAGGATTGTAAACAGTTGCAGGGTGATCTGGACAGGATATCTAATTGGGTTTGTAAACATGGAATGAAGATAAATGCAAAGAAGAGTCAGCTTATTAGATACACAAATAAAAAACAAAAGGTTAATTATGAATATAAGGTGGGGAAAGAATTGCTTGCTGAAGACTTGAAATGTAAATATCTTGGAATTACTTTTGATAACAAACTTAACTGGGCAGGACACATAGGACAGGTGGTAGGAAAAGGTTTCAAAGTTCTGCACTTGTTGGAGAGAGTGATGAGGGGATGTACGAGAGAAGTGAAGGAATTGGGTTACAAAACTTTGGTCAGACCATTGCTCGAATATGGTAGTGTAGTATGGGACCCTCATTTTACGTATCAAATACAGGAGTTGGAGAGGGTGCAAAACAGGGCTGCTAGATTTGTTTCTGGAAATTATCGCAGAATGCAATCAGTGACGGATATGATAAAGGAGCTGGAATGGGATTCATTGCAAGACAGGAGGAGAATGAGGAGGATCATGGGAGTGTACAGGGCATATACTGGCGATGAGGCATGGAAAGATATTGCAATAGGTATGAAAAGTAGTGCATGGAAGGGAAAAGATTACCATGACCACAAGCTGGCACTTGATTTCAGGCACAAGGGTGTAGGAAGATTCTCTTTTTTAGGTAAGGGTGTCAGGGATTGGAATGAGTTACCAAGAGAAATGATGAATAATTTACCGAAAACTTTGAAAGAATTTAAAGATAAAATTTGTAGAGGGCAAATGTAGGTAGGTGCAGGATAAGGGGAAGATGGGTGTGTAGGGAAATTGCCACCGGAGCCTGTGCCCCATTGCAATTAAATTAAATTAAAAAAAAAATTGTGTTCTAGAAGAGTACCCAGTATATTGGAGCACATAAAGCTTTAGATATATAGACTTATGGACCTGTAGCAGCTGAAGAAACATGCATTTCTCTTTCACCTGGTAAATGTTAGAAATAGGCACTTCATGTACTAGTAGGTAAGTAGAAGACAAGCATGATACCTGACTACATTGGGGTTATCCGTAAGGAAAGAAAGCTGCATGGATTGTGATAAATTCTTCACATTAATAGTAGTTAGATGGTTTTATCAAGAGAAGCCAAGTTAACAGTCTAATACTGGATCACTCCAAGGAAACAAAACTATTGATGAGAATTAAGATGTATCTTGCTGTATGAAGGGATTCTTTAAGAGAAGGAAGCAAAAAATCAGGGTAGAAAATACAGTATTGAGGAAACTGTAAACAAGAATAATTTATAATCAAAAGTTGTTTCCAGATAATGTAAGACTGTACATAATAACAATATAATGAGAATATTATGTACAGTAACAGAGGTATGTGAAAAGTATATTAAACTGGGGAGGTCAGCATGCAGTGAGGGCAGGGCCAGCATAAGGGGGGGGAGTAAGCGGGTCAGATGTACCCGGGCCCGCCAACAATCCGCCTATTGTCGCCTGGCCAGTTTGTAGAGCTAAAAAAAATCCATTTTACCCCAGGCCCAAAATTCCTAGCACCGGCCCTGAGTGAGGGTAAGTAAGAACTAGCATTATCAACTGCAAGTTAATCTCATGCACTGTGAAGTTGAGTCACACAACATATTCAATATTAACTCCAGAAGGTTCACTAGAGTTTTCCTGTAAACTTTAGTAGACTTCACATCATTGCAAATTTTGAAAGAATTCTGGAATCTGTAGCTGCAGAAGGAAGGGAGAGGGATTGGTATTTTGGCAAAATCTTCCACAAATACTAGAGTAAAAAGCAAAATTTAAATATTTTCGAAGGCAGCAGATTGCCAACTTTTATTTGATACTCATGAAGCTTATTGAGTAGGAGTATATTGCTAACCGACTTAAAAAAAAGGAGGAGGTTCTCAATTCGCACACACATACACACACACACACACACACACACACACACATATATATATATATATATATATATATATATATATATATATATACAGGTTATTAGGAAACAAAGGCGCTGAAAGCAGATATATTAAACAATAGGCTAGGATAAAAACCACCGCTTACCATAGAAGAGGTACACGAAATAAACACACGAACACACGTAGAATAAAATAAAATATTTTGAGCCCCTGGCTCTTCATCAGTAGGAGTGAGAAGGCTGCACACTGGCAGCTGTCATCCAACTGCATAAGCTACAATGCCAATAGCTCATGGTGGGTGGGAAAACAACATGGCAGAAAGTGAGGGTGGGGGTAGAAAAACATTGGCTGGAAAATGATAATGAATAGAAAGTAGAAAGTAAAACTGTACTTAGGGACCCATGGCAGAAGTGCAGTAGATCTCAGTTAATGGTCCTAAATTCCTATTAAGTAATGGACATATGTGCAAACAGCTGAAAAACAAAATATTAAATATTCGGAAATTTGAAATTAAAAATAAGCAAAATTCGAAGATACAATCTATAAAGATAGGTTCTGGTGAGTGTTGGTTCCATGGGAGAAGGTGAAGGTGAGGGGGATGGGTGGGAGGAAAATTGGTGCTATCTTAAATTTAGCCCTGGTGGTTGTCTGGTACCCAGTTGATACTGATAAGCCAGTTCCCACCTTCTAAGTTCCGAAATACTGCTTTTATCCAAGAGGACTCTGATGGCGCGAACTGAGAAACATGTGTTAAAAATATTGGTACCATGCATGGTGGCATGATAAGATACAGGGTGGTCAGGGTTCTGGGTGTGTACCGATTGTCTGTGTCCATTCATTTTGATGGCCAGTGGATTTGTTGTGAGTCCAATGTAGGAGGCTGGGCAATGGTTACAAGTGAGTTGGTATATAAGGTGGGAGGATACACAAGTGGCGAGTCCTGTGATGGGAAAGCTTTCCCCAGTTACAGGGTTGGTAAAGGTGGTGGAAGGCGGGTGCATACTGCATAATTTGCAATTGGATCTGTTGCAAGGAAATGAACCTTGGGGCTGTCTTGCAGGCTGGGGGGGGGGGGCATATTTATGGACCAAGAGATGGCTGAGGTTTGGAGGTCTGCTGAAGCAGGTTCTGGGTGGGTGAGGGATGATTTTAGGGAGGAGCTTTCTCATCTCAGGGCAGGCTCGAAGTAAGTCATAACCCTGTCTGGAAATATGCTTGAAATATTTTATTCTATGTGTGTTCGTGTGTTTTTTCATCTACCAATGCCGCAGGAATTCTCTTCTATGGTAAGCGTTGGTTTTTATCCTATCCTATTGTTTAATATGTATATATAAAGGGTCCGGCAATAAAACCTCCCACATTTCAAGTAGCCGGCGTGCGGGTTGTAGTGAGGATACTGATGCGGAATGTGTTTTGTTTTAAAGAGGTGTACCTGCCATTTTCAGTGTGCGCCATGTCATGGCTTGGTGAGCATTGTGCGTTTGTTGTGGACGAATTTATTCGTAACAGTTGTTCTCAGATTTTCGGAGACGATTCGAACTTGGCCTACATGATCGTGTCCCGGATAGAAAAACTATTCAACTGTGGGTGCCAAGCTTTAGAAAGACAGGTTCAGCACTAAAAAAAAAAAACCTATAGGCCGTCCTCGGACTGCAACAACGCCGGAAAATTTGGCGCGTGTGAGTGTGTCTATGCAACATTCACCAATCTTTGGGGACACTTAAAGCCTATAGTGTACAAACATTGTCCCACAACCCTGCAAGCACTTAAAGAGGCCATTACCCAAGAATTGGCAGCCATTCCAAGAGAAATGACGCGAAAATGTATGGAGAACTTTCGGGATAGACTTTGTCAATTTGTCAACAATGGAGGGCAGATATAATTTTTAAAACCAAATAATTAAAAATGGCAAAGTATGTATTTTTCATAAATAAAAGTAATTATTCTCTATGATATTTAGTTTTTATGTGACAACACATTAAAATGAGGGAGGTTTTATTGCCGCACCCTGTATTATGTATGTTCAGCAGTATCTTCACCAATTTTTAACTGATTTAAATGAAATTTTTTAGTGGATGGTGTATACTTCCAAAGTGGTCCTATTCTAATTTCATTGAGAAACTACCCCTTGATTGTTATACAAACTCACATTATTTATCCGATTTCGATGGATTTTTGGATATGTATAGTCAAAAATAAAGAGAAAAATACTGTCAACTTTTGGTTTGAAAAAAATTAACCCCTCTCCCCCTATCCACCCTTAATTTTTGTCTATGTTCTTGATACAAAGCTACAGTTGACATAATTTAACTGATCTCCATTAAGGTTGGCATATATATGTAATTTTTCATGGAGAAGGTTTCTGACCAAAATAAATTTAAAAAAAACATCCCATCTTCCCCTTTACATCCCTTAATTTTACACAAACCAACATTTCTTATCTGATTTTGATTGAATTTTGTACATATATATTTTAAAATAAATAGAAAAATCTTCTCAAAATTTGGTCTGCCAAAGCTCAACATGCGTATACTTTAAAACAAAGAGAAAAAGAAAAATGTTGTCCACATTACTTTCACAAAAGTGCAAACTCTATACCCCTTTTCTAGCCCTTTAATTACTGTCAATGTTCTTTATATAAAGCTAGTTTCTATCTGATTTTGAAGGAAGTAAGCACACGTATACTTCAAAACAAACAGCAAAAATACTGTCTTCATTTGGTTTAGAGCCAAACCCCTCTCCCCCTTTCCATCCCCTTAATCTACAGAAAGCTACAGTTTCTTTCCAATTCAGAAGGAAATTTGCACACATATACTTTAAAATATATAGAACAATTGTGTTTAAATTAGGTTGCATATGCCCAACCCCTCTTCCCTTCTACCCACACCCCTCCTAATTTCCGATGTTCTTTATAGATAGCCACAGTTTTTTCTGATTTTGATGGAACACTGCACACGTATACTTAAAAACAAAGAGAAACATAGTATCTACATTCTGTTTACAAAACCCAACTGCACTGTACAGTTTTTATCTGGTTTTGATGGAACTTCACACACGTATACTTTAAAACAAAGAGAAAATTACTATCCACACTAGCTTTACAAAAACCAAACTAATCTTTGTCTCTACAACCCTTAATTGTTTTTTTATACATACCTACAGTTTATCTGATATCAATAGAAATTTACACACATATACTTTAAATCAGTCAGAAAAGACAGTCTACATTTGGTGAACCAAAACCCAATCGCTCTCCCCCTTTACCCCTAACCCTTTAAATTTCTAATGTTCATTATAAAAATCCACATTTTTAAATCCCGCCAAAATAAATTAAGCTATTTTTAAGTTATGGTAGAATATTTGTAACATAAATGTGTCCTAATGTCTCAACAAGTATATCAGATTTCAACTTGGATCCCAAGCTTTCACGTCGTGAAAACCAATTAAAAAATCTATATTTTCTGTGTGATGCCGGAACAAATATATATATTCCAGAGACCGATTTGTGTATGTAGTCTGTAGTAATTATGTGTATGATGTGTTATATGTTTTGTTTATCTAGCAGCAGCTTCAACAGATGTTATGATTAGTTCAAAACACAGCCTGGACCAAAATGTAAACTGACATTTCTTAACACAGCATCCAATTCACCCCGTTCTGGAAGTTTTAGGGTATATAAAGATAGAATTTTTTTAAAAAAAGAAAGCGCTATAACCACTGAGCTACCAGGAAGTTCCCAAATTAAATATGCTGTGGCATATTTAAAATACAAAACAAACTATAATACCACTAAAAATTTAAAAATAAAATAATTCTTTTAAAAAACTGCCTTGAAAAAAGCACACTAAAAATTTGAAAATAACTTTATACCTTGCTTATAAGTAAGTAAATCAAAATGGACAATATTTTGCATTACTGTTATTGAAAATTTTACATTAATTAGTTATTTTTGGAGTCAGTGCCAGCCAAAACAAGAAAAACAAAAACATAAAAACAATAATATATAGAAAAGCATGTTACTACTTACCTACAGTAAATTCTAGAAACATTTTCTTTAAAACTGAAACATACAGATGATACTCTGATATTATACTAACTGTAAAGCATTTACTGCATGATGCAGCCTACCAACTGACACTGCAGCGCCAGATATATGCCTGGACGACCAATAAGGCTGAGCCACAGATTAAAATAGTCTATTTTGTTGCCCTAAACTGTCTCCCGAAATAACAATACCTGCCTCACTACATGCTGTAAAATATTCAGAATTTTTGTTTGTACTCCCTGTTTTGCCTCGAACACCAAATAAAGTTCAATAATTCGATCCTCACGATTTGACAGCTGGCACCGACTCTAAAAATAACTAATTAATGTAAAAAAATTTCAATAACAGTAATGTAAAATATTGTCCATTTAGATTTACTTTCTTCTAAAAAAGATATAAAGTTAATTTAAAATTTTTAGTGTTCTTTTTTTTTTAAGACAGTTTTAATTTTTTTTAACAATTATTTTTTAATTGCCAATTAACACTCTGACTTTTACCACCCATGATTTCTTGAAATTGTGTGTTATGGTCATGATAAGATTAGTAAAGTCTAGAATTGTGCACAGTTACTATTTTCTAATTTAAAGAGTTTAGAAATAATGAGAGTGGGCTGGATAGTCAGATTGATGGATAAGTTACTAACACCTGGACAAAAGAGTGAATTTTTAAGGGTTTAATTATATTCAGAAGGTCCAGGCCCCCCAAAAGAATAAGATTATAAGGTTTATGTTTCTGTCATTAGTTTCTCAACTAATTTAATGTTCATCTCTTCGCATTTTGATTAATCTCTACATTCCTTTGCATATTTATAAAAATCTACATTCTCAATTATCGGTTTCATATATTCCCTTTTCTTTTCCTTGACTATTCCCTACACCATTCTGACTCTTCTTTTTGCAAGACCTGTCCACAAACTTTTGCTCCCTCTTAATTTCGAAGATACATTAATTTTAATATTTTATCTGTTGACTTGTTTTTTGATTCGTAAGCAGGCTCTATCCACTACTGGCTTGCTAGGCCTGTCATAGCTTCACCAGAGCCCCGCTGGCCACCATTTTTCATGGTTCCTGTAGGGCCTTCACAGCTACCATATCGGTCCCAGGGCACACTAGGTCCCCACTATACCTCACCCTCACAGGCAATCCCCTACTTTATACTGTTACCCATCCCCCAACATGTGGAGGAGGGGTTGGACTTTGGGAGTTTAAAAACTATAGAGGTATTACACTGATGAGCCACTGTGCCAAAGTGTATGAGAAGATCATTGAAAAAAGGATATGTGACAGGGTGGAAAAAGGGCTAAGGGAAGAGCAGTATGGCTTCAGATCAGGGAGATTGATGGTAGATCTGATATTTCCTATGAGACAGCTGCAGGAAAAACATTATGAGTATGGAAAGGATCTACTGTTGGTATTTCTCGATATTGAGAAAGCATATGATTGTGTACACAGGAGTAAGTTATGGAAGGCCTTGGAGAAGAGAGGAGTTCCAAAAGAAACCATCAGGAGAGTGACGGAACTGTGCCAAGGAAGTGTAAGCTAAGTGAAAATAGGGGAAGGAAGATCAGATTGGCTGGAACAAAGGAATGGACTAAAACAAGGAAGTGCCCTATCACCACTACTCTTCATTGCAATCATGGATGAAGTAATGCAGAAGATGGCAGCGAGGATGGGAGAGGAAAACATGAAGGTGATGGCTTTTGCGGATGATCTGATGATCTGGGGAGGTGATGAAAAGGAAGTGCAGCAGCTGTTGGATGTATGGTCAGACAGTGTGGAGGACTATGGCCTGAAATTTAATGTAAAGAAATGTGAGTACATGATAACAACCAGAAAGAAGAATAGGTTAATCCAAGGAATTGTGATGGCAGGGGAACAACTAAAGAAAGTTCAAGTACTTGGGGAGTGTATTAGAGGAATGTGGAGGAAATGATGGCGAGATAAGTGAAAGAGGAAGACAAGCAGAGGCATTAGAAGCCTGATATGGAATAAAGAGGTGCCACAGAGAAGCAAGAGAGTAATCTATCGTATGTACTGTGTGCCTATATTGACTTATGCTGCTGAAACGTGGACAATGAAAAAGCAGAACATCAGCAGAGTACAAGCAAGCGAAATGAAGTTTTTAAGAGGTAGAATGGGAGTTACTAAAATGGGCAGAATAAGGAATGAAGTGATTAGACACACCATAAAAGAGGAACCCTTACAGTAAAGGGTAGAGAGGACCAGACTGAGATGGTATGGACATGTAAAGAGAATGGAGGCTTAGAGATACCCAAGAAAAATGCATAAAATTATCATGCATGGTAAACAACCCAGAGGAAGACCAAGAGATGGATGGCTGAAAGGAGTGGATGAGGGTGTATGGAAGAGAGGAGAGGACTGGAACAAAGTGGTGACAGAGAGGTGGTGGGATGATAGAAGCAAATGGAGAGACTTGTGCATCAAGCACGCCCGGCCAGAGGCTGGAAACTGTTGAGGATAATGATGATCTGTTTACTTATTTTTAATAATCCTTTTGTAGCAATACCTTTCAAATGCTTCCATTTTTAATTACAAATGTGTAAATATCACTTTCATAAAGTATTATGTTTCATATACTCAGCCTTAGCAAAATTTTTGTGAGTTCTACATCAATGTTTGAAACTAAAGCTTTACCCTTTTTGAAGAAGAATCCTTTTTTGTGCATGTGCTATTCAGCTTTTGATATAATTTGGTCTATATCTATAATTTTCAAATAACAAAATTCGTTTACTTTTTCTACTACATATTATATTATTCCAGTATTTAAATATTGTTGTTGTTATCATTTTTGTCTGCATTTGTGATTTTTATCTTGGTTTGGTTTAAATCCCGTCTAAAATCTGTTTCTAATTATCTAGTTACAAGTATCAAATATCGGAGTTTGGTAAGGATGAAAATCAGTTATTTTAGTAGATAATCCAAATTTAACTATGAGAGTATGTTGTCAGCATAGGGAGGTACACTGTGACCAAAATTTGAGGCCTAAGTTAATTCTAAGTGTGTTTCTTTTTAGATGGAGAAAGAAAATAAAATTTCTAAATAAAATAATTAGTAAACCGAAAAGATGCCATAACAATAGAGAAAAATTCATAGAACACTAATATAATAATAGTTTAAAAGTAAGTTTGAAATTTAAGGGTAAAAAATGGAATTTTGATATCAAAGCTTGTATATGACCTTGACACATGAAACTTGCAGAGATTAAAAACTCCTAAATGTGTAAGTTAAAGAAAAAAGTTGTCAGAACTTAAAATACTGAAAATAAATCATTCTACAACATATAAAAGTTTCAGGGAAATCCAAGTAAATCTGGCCTACCATGAGAGTTGGGAACTTTTACAGTTCACAAGAGGAAGGTAAATCACAGTTCGAAAACATGACATTTTGTGCAGAGAGTATAAACAGGCAGCTATCTTGGCTAGTCTACTGTGAGTCACCAACCAGCAGTGTATCAGAATGGTCGATGTCACCTTTTTGATCTAAAGGCTTGTAATATTTCAACATATAGTCTAGTGACATAAATTTTTGGTCTCAGACTCAGTTCATGGACAAATATTTTGATGAAAGGAAATGTGGAAATTCACACAGTTATGGAAACTTTTACTATTAATTGGCTACTCAATAAATAATCAGAGTGTAAAACAGTTCTACTGTACTCACTGTAAATAGGGTTGCAATTTTAACGTGTGATTGCAAGAGTGTATGAGTTACTTGATGTGAAGAATAATCTGCAGTCTTATAATGTGTTTTTGAAGTCCAATCTGGTATGCAAAAAAGGTGTGATCTGATACCAGCCTCACTTCAGAAACTTTTGAAGAATATATTTCTTAACTATTATCTGTGACTTTCCATTTCATTATGCTATCAATAATCTGTTAACTGTTGCGGGATAATTAGCGTAACAATTTGGTGACCACTTTAACGTATCTATGTATCTTCAGACTAGGTATCAGACAAAATAAACAATCTTCATCACAGAGATACAGTTAATGTGAGAACTGTGCACAAATCCCAATGTCAGTTTAGCTGTTACACAAACTTTTCGAAAGACGCAGGTTCAAATTCCCATCCAGTTTTTGGTTTTCCATTGTTTCCTTAAACCATCCTAAATGAATGCTGGGTTTCTTCAAATAGGCAATGGTTGAATTCCTTCCCATTCCTTACCCCCAGTCCTTTCCCACCTCTAAAGATCTCAATGTGGATGAGGCATAAAGCCGTAAGAGAAAATTAAAGGTAGGCGTCGGAAAATAGGAGGTTGTTAAGTATAGTAATGGATAAGTACAAGATATATGTTGCTGATGAGGTCTGAATGGATACTGGCTGAGATATGGGAGTAGGACGTGGAATGAAAGAGAGGATTGTGCTTATAAATTAGTATTTTATTTTAGATATGAAGAGTAGGTGGAGGAATTACGGACATAATATGTTATGAAGTACCTTGTGACAACCAAATAAGAAACTGTGGTTATTTTGAAAGTGCAGTTGTTAAGTTGTTCCTGTTGTAGCCATACTAGCTACTAGACATTTAATAGATTTAATTAAACATGGACGCCAGAGAGGTGGTTGCTGCTAAAGGGAAGGTTATACAGGACATCTACTAAGAAAGTTTATTGTACTCATGTAATTCGTCAAGACTCACAATGTTTTATTGCCCATAAAATTTTCCCACCAAAAGCAAGCCAGCAGACAATAGTTTATTGACTCTTCTGTGAAGACACAAGTTTGGTAAGATAGTGGTCACAGTGAATCACTACTTTACTACAAATTCACAATTCTGTTCCACACTCGAGCAAATATAATAATGTAATAGTTCAACAGCCAAGTTCACTTACAAACTCTGTCCTAATTTTCCTACCGTTCACACACTGCATAGCTTCACTCTTCGCACTGTATCCTTACTAAATATCTCGATGGATATGCCGCAAGTTGTGTGTATTATGATTTACATTCCAACTTGTTCACATCCTCCCACTTCTCTACCACAACAACTGCCATCTTGTAACCTCTCTCTCCCGCTACCGTACAACTACTCAAAAAACCCGGAATATTCTATATCGCACCTGCGATATCGCGCATCGTAAAACATATTGATATTTTCTTACAAACTTAATACCGACTTTTCCATGCAAATATTCATGTATTCACACTGTGGTGTTACAACCTCCAACACTAAAACAATTTAAAATAACAGTTAGATGGTATGAAGCAAAGATAAAACATTTTCAATACTAGTAGCAACAGGAATTACTTCAGTTGTGAACTTAATAAATAATCATGAAAGCCAAAGTGCACAATAGTGGGATCTAAAGCTCAATCAAAGCATGGGTATTAAGATAGTTTGGCAAAGGCTGATGGACGCATGGAGCAGCTAGGCTGATGGAGGCATGGAGCAGCTAGACGACATTTTATAGTTTTAAACAAAGCTATGATTTTATTCTCATAAACATTGTCACGACTTAGCTGAATATCGGGGCTAGTGATATACAGCTTATCATGAATCTTTAACCGTGATGTGTTGCCTTTCGATATTCAGATTGTTTTTGCTGCCAAACGGTTCCCACCAGATTGGATAACCTCAATCAGGAAAGGTATGTAGTAATTAAAGTCACTGCTACTGTAGATAAAGTAAACCATCACTATGTTCTTCAAAAATTCTACAATTTGTTGAACAATCATCAGAAATCATCACCAAATTAATTGACTTCAAGTACTGATAAATGATTCTAGTCAGGCCACCTCTCTTTAACCCCTAACTGCTCATGAAGGTTGCAAGTATATGACGTGCACACTGAAAATTCTAAGATGGCTGCCGGAAACATTATGTCACGGTATCGTTTGTTGCCCACTTCCTATATCTCCACACCAAACACTAACCCAACTGATGTGGTGCTTGCTCAACCGACTCTTGCAATCTGACCATGAGGAGTCTCAGTGCTCCCTACTTATAGCAGAGATGTGTGAACCTGGAAAATTCCCTATTCTCATGAAATCACCCAAAATTTCTGGGCATACGATTTATTCCAAACGACTTGAAGGAAAAAATGAATCTTAATCAAAATTCTTGTATCTGACCTATTTTAGCCATAAAAAATTATTTTCCAACAAATTACAAAAATGTTTATAACTCCTAAAGCTTAAGAGCTATGGCGATGAAAAAGTCTTTAAATTGATCAGTAGCGTTGTCTCTTTTATTTGATATATAAATATGCAGGGATTACAATTTTTAAACTTGGTGAAATAACAAAAATTCAAACTGGGTAAATTTTTGAAAATTGATATCTCCTGAAATATTTAACTTACAGATCTGAAACCTACTTTATAACATTCTACATAAAATTTTCTATTCGCTTGTGGTACCTCTTAACTATGATACCAATTCTTTAATATCATTTTTTATAATTTTAGGAAGCTCCTCACTCTTCCTTTACTTGTCATTTCTAATGATTTGTTTACTGGAGGGAGCCATATTAATGAGCTTACAATTAATTTTCTTTTTCAGATTCTGGCCAAAATAATGTGTATATTCAAAAACCAATTAACGTGTAATGCTCAGAAAAAATTCCCCTCTTATTTAAACATAGTTCCTCCCTTGACTTTATTTATATTCTTTGATCTGAATATTCTTTCCCCTCCATGTGGATTTTTATACTCTTTAAAACCTACAAAAACAACCCCTTTCTTTTAGTTATTTCTTTCAAAATTTAATATGATATGTAAGAAAAAATCACGCTTCTTTTAAGCTATAAACTGTTCCCCTACCTGCAAAACTGTGGCTTCTGGAATTTTAAATGTGTTTACTGTGTCATTTCTGCTTTCTGATTTTAAAATGCTGATATCTCTTCAGGAAAAATTCCTACCTAATAAGGTACAAATCTCGTTTTGCTATTTAGGGTCTGAAGTATCTATAAAAATGAATGCAACATTTTCTTTTCTGAAATAGTCTGAACTCATTTATAGGACAGTATCTATATTACCTTCTGGCTTTATATAACTTTTTACTTTGCTATATGACTTCAAATCACTTCAAAATACTTTAAACTGGATCTGCAATGTTATTGAGTTGATCTAATGCTCTCTAAACAAATTTGGTTAAGAAATAATAAAATTTTAGGTTAACTTTAGAACAGGGCATGCAGAAGAAAAATACAACAACCATAGCAAACAAATAAACTGTTTGGCAATTACTTGATCACATAAGAGGTACGTGAGACACACAAACCCAGTTTGTGCACCTTCAAAGAAGGTAACTTAAAGATTCATGCCTGTGACAATCTTCCTGTGTGCCTCAACCTCTTGTTCATATGATTAAGGGGTTGGCACTGTAAGCTGTATGAGGATGCCAATATTAGATTTACTGTGAGTGTCATTGCTTTCTCACATTATTAAGAGTCACCCAAAATTTCCTTATTTGAGGTGTTAGTCTTATTTTGTTACTGCCTCATTTTCTTCAACTTTACACATGACGTGTTTGTTTCTTCTGATTTAATATTCCTTGTCTCTTCATTATGGTCATTACAAACCGATTGAACAGTAATGCTCAGTGTTTTCTTTTGGGATAATGTGGGTTCAAATCTGGGATGGTTCCTTCAAAAGACCATGTCCAAATTCTGCTCTGTTCTTTGCCCCTAGTCCTTTCATGCTTCTAACAATCTTGATGAGGTATAAAACCATAGTAAAAAAAGGCATTTTACTCTAAGTATTATTTTTGTTAGGTTGCTACTATAATTCATGGAACTAATATTAATATTAGAAGACTTATAATCATAAAATCTCTTAAAAAAATTACCTGCAGAATAACTAATTTTCTACATTATGAAATTAATATGATTTGAAGGTAGTTTAATCCTCAATTAAATTTAACTTTCAACTTCTTTTATTAATGGAAGAAAGTTAAATGATATTTTTCCTAAATTGAGAATCAAATTTTTAATTAAATGTGGAATGTATCTAATAGTTAAAAAATAAACTCAATGATATAAAAGTGGTGTTAATATTTACCAGAGACTGCGTCAATTTTAAAGAGGTCCTGAAATTTCATAAAACTTGTAAAATTTATTTCCACTACTTTTTTTATATTCAGAAGTTTTGTATAGATGACACAAACTATTTACATACTTTTAAAGTTCTGCTAACATAGCCAATGCACTTTGGCTGAAAAGTTTATTCATTGAAACAATTTCATTATCACAGTAGGCCCTACTATTTATCATACACAGAAAATTAAATACTGCATACATGATAATCTACCACGTATATTTATTGCTTGTTTTTAAAAATTTCTCTGTTCTCCTTTAAGGATGGGATGATGTTCCTATTCTAGCAATGGAAACTGTTGGAGCAAATTGTTTTAATTTGTCTGTTAAAGCTGGAAAAATGGTTGCTCTTGAAAAAATTACAAGGTTAGTTTTTTTTAGAAACATTAGATTTACCATTATTAGTTAATCTATATGATATAAACATATTATGCAATTAATATTACTAATAATTTACATAAATTTTCTAAATCATACTGATATTATTTATTTTACACAGCATTGCAACATCTTTAGGAGCAAGAACAGTTGCCGAGAAACTAATGGATTGTTTGCCATATTTTAAAATTATATCAGAAGTTGTCACTGATAGGCAAGCTGTAAAAAGTAGCCTGCTGTTTCAAGGTAAAAAAAAAATACACTGCATTGCTTAGTTTTAGTATGATTATGTATC
Organism: Vandiemenella viatica; assembly: GCA_031002005.1. Taxonomy (NCBI): domain Eukaryota; kingdom Metazoa; phylum Arthropoda; class Insecta; order Orthoptera; family Morabidae; genus Vandiemenella; species Vandiemenella viatica. The sequence goes on from JARYHS010011408.1 coordinate 176,172,749, forward strand.
ATTTAATACCAATTTGTTTTTGGAACGTATTGTTTTAGTTGCTTTTTTTTTAGTTTTTTAAAAAAGTATTTAAGAATTATCTTTTGCAGGAAGACTATTCTATATAAGTCTTCCCTCATGGAAAATGATCTTCTTTTCTGGTTTAATTCTTCCACTGAAAGAACAATGTACAGAAAGCTGAATTCAAATATTCAGTTAATAAGGAGAAAAATATATTTAATCCAATTTAATTTCATTGGAGCATATGTCCTGGTACTAATTTCTTTATGCATCTGTTTAACTTTTTTTTTGTCTTAAATTCCTTACCACACACCTATTTATTTCTGTGTTCTGGTAAATTGTTCAGTATTTTCCCTATTAATTTATCTCATATCCATAACTCCCTTACCCCTAAAAGAAAATTTTCACACCCCATAATGCTTGAAATAAATTATCAGCTTTTGGTCATTATCATCTATACCCTTCCATGTGCTACACCTAATTCTTCTATCAATATCCATCCAATTCTCATTGCCAAAATATGCCTTATACACTCCCAGCACTCTCTTTTAATGACTCCCAAACCAGCTCCTTTTCATATCAGTTACTATTATGTACTGTGTAATTTCCACAAACAAATCTAGCTGCCCTTCTATGCACTCCCGCCAATTTCTGTTTATGAAGCCCAAAATGTGGGATCGACTCTTCTCCACCATATTCAACTGATGGAATCATTATTGTTTTTTGTAACTCAGTCCCCTCACTTTCCTGGTACATCACCCCAAAATGATAGTCACAGAAGATCCCATTAATCCAGTCGCTTGATATATCTGGCATTTACAAATCCTCAGTAACTTATCCATTCTTATATAAAATTATCTGAATATCTTCCCTTCCCCTCAGTTTTCTAAAAAATTTCTGGATACATCATTCAGTGGTCCTCCTGCACAAATGATATTCTTCATAAACCCATCTTTAGCTTCCCTCATTGCTGTTTTAATTGTTTGTTTAGTTATTTTAAGTATCCTTATTGTCTCTTAATGCTATTGTGTGCTGTTCTTATTAGCCTCTTTAACTTCCTCAACTCCCTGTTGTAGTATGTAGGTTCCTGGTAGGTTCTGTGCTTCTCTTTATTTTCTGCTTTGGAATATATATTTCCTCACCCTTTTTATTAAGCCTTTTAATTTTTCCCACTTTGCCTCCAATATACTTATGCTGCCATCCTTTAATTTCCTAAACATTTCCTGGAAATATCTCTTCAATTCTGAAATTAGTACCTTTTTATAATTGAACCTGGTTTGCTCTTCTATTTTGGCCACTGGGTTATGGAAGCCTCTAATATCCACAAGAACTATATTGTGATCACTTATTCCTACTGTCACTTGAGATGCCAAAAGGTTTTCATATGGCTTTATTTAGAGAGATATAAAATATATCTGGTCACCTTGCATTCTGCTCTATCACTTTTATAAAACATCCTTACTTACAAAGGTATTTGCAAATCTCTGTTTCCTTGTTTTATCAATCTTACTTCCTTCCCAGTTGACACCTGGTAATGATCCAGAAAGATATCCTGTCCATAATCCTCTCATCTGAATTCTAGGCTAGTCACTATTTGATGTGATTTGTGAGCCACAATGTACAGGGCCGGCGCTAGGAATTTCAGGCCCGGGGTAAAATGGGCGACCTTTTTTTTTTTTTAGCTCTACAAACTGGCCGGGCGACAATGGGTGGATTCTTGGGCTTCATGGCCTGAGGGCCCCTACAATCGGAGATCGGGGCCCCCATCAGCCGGCGGGCCCAGGTACTTTTGACCCGCTTACCCCCCTCCCCCCTAACGCCGGCCCTGACAATGTACATCAGTACTCTGGAGATGGGAACTTGCTTACCAAAATATCCTGAATACTAGAAAACTCCCTGGCCTAAATCAACAATCATTCAACCCATTATTTAATTTACTTTAAGGGAAGAGATCTAGTAATAGTTTTCGCAAAATTCTTTTAAGTTTATTTATCATTTGCTTTACTTACAAAAATAAGGCCACTTGCGAAATATATATATATTTCATCATTGGCCATTTCTGAGTTTTTGTTTCTCACTTGCAGACACTTATTTATGCGGGTGTCTTTGATGACTGGTCAGGCGGATCGTGGAGTAAAATAATCGCCTGCAAACGTTTCACCTGACTGTGAGTGGTAAATGTGGTAGGGTTTGTTGGATTTTTTGTCTATTACAAGCCCCTACTGCCCAACTTTGTTACTCCGTTTCAAATAGTGAGACAGCTGCAGATGTAGTTTTGTACCAGAATTGCAAGAGAGAGTGCCTCAGGCATGACTTTGTTTAAAGTTGATCTCAGCTTGCCAGGAAGAGACCCACGTACTGTAATTTCAAAACCATTCATCATGGCACATATAGTATGAGATGTGCAGCACCTAGTGCCAAAATTTCTATGGGCTACCACAACACACATGAAGATTCATGTAGCGCCATTTTAGCCAGTCCACCTGACTAAAAGCCTCTTCCACCTCCACAACCATTGGTCCATTGGGAGCCAAGATTTTAGCAATGGTACCTCTTCCATAAGACAAAGGTGACCCTTCTGCCTCACTCTCCATATTGATGTCCATTTTCTCTGCAGAGTTAGCTGCTGTGGTGTTCACCATGCCCAGGCAAGAGACCCTTCACTAGGAAATACCTGCTGGACCAAGGATTTTTTGAAAGGTCCATATGCTGAGCCTAGGTTGGGGTAGGGATATATATTACAAGGGGAGGACACCAATTGTAAGATTCAGTTCATACTGTGTTTAATTAAAGCTCATGGACAGAGGTGCAATGTGGCAAAGCAGTAACATATGCTTCTTCACAGTTGTCAAGAAGATATGTATTGAAATATTCCATGGCCTTCAAAAACTTCCTATGTTAGTAATATTTTTTCTTTGCTGTTTGATAATCCCCTCATCATCGGATTGAATCCCGCTGCTGAAAACTTTTTATTATTTATTTAAATGTGTACAGATAATTTCCGTCAATCAGTTTCAACAATTATGCATAAAATAACTTATTAATGGGCAACTTGATTTGTGGAAAAACTGACCCTTTTGAACTTAATTATGTTGTTTGCAAACAATGTTATATTTTTTAAAATAGAAATTTTTGCTGTAGCAGGAATGAAATAGAATTATTGTTACACAGTTGAAGGACAGCTGTTCTTTCCCACACAAGAGGAATGGTGGGGCAAAACGAAACAATGTATAACAGCATAGTTGCATACATAACTTACATACAAAAAAGTTGAAACAAATCTCTTTGCAAATAAATTATATGGACCAAATGAGAAGAAGAAAAAGAGTATAACTACATTTATTAATTAAAAAAAGTTGCGAGCAGCGAGATTCGATCTACTGACTATGGGCTTATGAAGGAAAGAGAATGTTCACTGCACCACATAGCCCTTGAAATTTCTTTAACATAGAAGGTATTTGAATGCAATGGAATATTCCAGTGCCAATTTTCTTGATAACGATGAAGAGGCACATGTTACTGTTTGTACCAGTTGTAAAATTCAGATTCAATTCATACTGTGTGTAATAAAAGTTCATGGCCAGAGGTGTAATGTGACAAAACATTACACCTCTGGCCATGAACTTTTATTACACACAATATGAATTGAATCTGAATTTTATAATTGGTGGACACACCTTGTAAGTCTCTACCAGGAGTATATCAATAGCTTACTTCTCAGCAGTTTATCCTCACCACCTCCACCCTGGTTTCTCCAATGCATTGCCAGCCATGTGGTAAGCTTCGGTGTGAGCACAACTCCTATGCCAAATGACCTAGTCCTTTTTACTGAAATATTGTATGTTTGTGTTCGTCTTGTGTGTTGTATACTCATCACAGCCTTCAATTTTTAGGAGTGATGGATTGTTTTATCTATCCTTTGTTAAATATAGATATAAAATATAAAGGTTTTTAATGATTACTAGGTAGACAAATTGGTTGTGCATTGGTGAACTGAGATGCGAATCCTTCATCACATGCTCACTTGTGTATAACATGATAATATTGGACTTGCCTTATATATATGAAATACTGTTGTTGAAGATGCAAGGGAGAGCAGCTATATTTACTTATGAGAATTACGATAGAATACAATTAGCGATTGATACGACAAAGAAGGTGGTTTGGGGTCATTAGAAGTCTTCTGGGAGTGTACAAAACATAGAAGTGACAAGGCCTGGAGGAATATTGGGATAAGTATTAATTATGACACATGGATTGGTAGAGGTCATAAACTAGAACTTTATTTAAGGAGTGCAAAAATTTTCATTTGTAGCTAAAGGAGGTGGAGATGGAATAAATTATTATGAAGCAATATAATGAAGACACCTATTACTTCAATTGGTGAAAGAATTTAAATTAGAGGCTTTACCTAATGATAAAGTAGATCCATTGGAACATTTTTCCAGTGCATATGCTCAGTCATAATTAATAAATGATAATAATAATAATACATTGTTTCTGCTATCAGAGCTGGAGGGTGTAGTAGTGGAACCTGCATGTGGGGCCACCTTGGCAGCACTGTATGATGGATTGCTGGCTCGTCTTGATAGAGAAGGATGCATTCCACCTGGACCTGTAGTTCTTATCATCTGTGGAGGCACTGGAGTGACTCATCAGCAGCTAAAAACTTGGATTGACACACTTCCTTGACATAGCATGCTCTTAAAATTCACTTTCTTGTTTGGGTTGCTTGCAACAGGAAAAAGTCATATGATTGGTATACACTGGGTTTAAATTAGAATATTGTGGAGTATAATTTTATATTTATGCTTTTTTTAAATTTAATAAAGAATTACAATTTAGCAAATATTCTTAGTGTTTTCCAACTTTGTTCAATATCATATGTTCAGCAATACTGTAATAAAATATTTGTTTGTGGTATTTTTAAAGCACATGCAGGCTAAAATAATAAATCAGACAGGCAGCACAGTTTAGTTTAGATCATCTATGTTTCACATTTGATTAGCAAAGCATAAGCCAAACTATACGTACTTTAACTGAAATGGTAATTATCATTAGGAGCCATCAATAAATTACATCACATGTTAATGTAGGAGGGGGAAAGGGGAGTGTGGTTTACAATATGTCACATAGTGTGATAAGGAGGGATTTATGCATGGATCCTTGTAATGTGAGCATTTCCATTTTGATGGGTTGTCTGGCACATCCTCCTCCCAAGGAAGTGCTTTTTTTGAAAGTTAGATTCCATCTGTTAATGAACTACTAGAGCTGTTGTAGCTTTGATGTGGTGGCAGATGTGTTGCTATGAGTATCTGCATGTAAAACATGCAAATTGTGTACTAAGTGATAGATGTATTTTTGTTTGTGAAATGCTTAGTTGTTGAGGTGGAGATTGGGGATTATCCCAGCATTAGCAATATAATTTATATATATATATATATATAGGGAGGGCATCAGAGTGAACTCACTTTTTGTCTCATTATCTCAATATTAAAGTTCACCATTGAAAAAAATGTATTATACATCTTTGTCTTTACCATTTATATATGCTTAAAAAAAAACTTCTTAATTTTCTGTTCATTTTTCTATAATTGCGCAATGTAATCACTTAGGTGTTATATGTTAGGTAATACACGATCTGCTAAAAATATTTTATAAGGATATAGGTTACATTTTTAATATCTTATTACTTCTACATTTGTAACAAAAACCAGTAGGAAAGTTCTTTTTCTACATAAAGGAGTCAGCAAGTAGGTTAAATAAACAAAGAACTCTCTGAAACATTTACCTCAAAACAATGAATGAAGTAAATAAAAATTCATAAAGTAGAAAGAGCATGTGTACAGGTATTCCCCATCAGAATGAATAATAATAATAGCAATGATACATATGCTGAGGCTATGAAGAGAAAGCAGCAGCAGCAAAAGCTGAATGACCGAACTGCCTCTTTACGGGTCTCCCTCAAACAAGATGTTTTCCCGGCCCTTCCAAGCCAAAGAAATCACAATCAACAGGCACAGAGCAACTACCAGACACCTGTACAAAAAGACAAAAAACCACAGAAGGATTACAATGCCAAACAGCCCAACCTCTGGAGTGGTCGAGGTCATACAAAGAAGCAATACAAAGTACTAACATCACAGCCTGTAGAATCCAAGAACTGAAAAAATGTACGTAGAATGTCAATGGCATCTGGAAGCATATGGGTAAATTTAATGAATTTTTAAGGGATGAGGAGATAGATATTTGCATAGTGACTGAAACCCACCTCAACCCAGGTGTAAAAATTGCAGCTCCCAATAACTCCTGCTGTAGCAATGACCAATTAACAGCAGGTGGAGGAACCGCAATCTACATCCATTGCTTTATAAAACATCATGAAGTGGCACTGCCAAAACTGACATCCATAGAAGCAACAGCAGTCACTGTAGACAGCTCCCAGGGCAGACTGATTCTAATTGCTGCCTATCAGTGGCCAAGCAACAGAGTTAATGAGGAGGAAGCTGCCAAACTACTTAATCTTTCCAGTAATGTCTTCATTGCTAGAGACTTCAATGCAAAGCACTGCAACTGGGACTCACAACTCACTAACAAAGCTGGCAGGCAGCTTTCACAAAGCACAGGTATGTCACTGGGTAATAGGGGAGTACACTAAACCCACCATCTTCCAAAGAAGATCTGCACCAGATGTCCTAGATATTGCAATAAAAAAGGATTAAACCACACAATCATAATTACCACAAAAACTTTGCTATCTTCAGATCACATTCCTATTCAATTTTATATAGCTTAGGGAGAGTCTCTTAAAGGTCACCGATGGCACAGAAGCATCAAAAATATAAACTGGGACACCTATAAAGTGCACTTAGTCAACAACTACAGTCTGCTGTACCACTGGAAACTATTGGGACCAGCACTGCAATTAATAAAATCACATAGTGGATCAATGAAGCAGCTGATACTGCAATCCTACTCCACCAGCCAAAGCCACCAAACTACTCACTGTTAAAAATTGCCTCACAAGAGGTTTGCAGATCATGTGAAATCCAATCACCAAATGCCAAATAAACAGAATGCAGTGTGAAATTAAAGCGGAGGTGCAACAACATCAAAACCATGACTGGGAAGGATTGCTGAGAATGATCAACATCAAGAATGGTTCTACCCAGAAATTAACAAGACGGATATTCCACAAAAGAGATGAGCTGCCACCTCTTGTAGTTTGCAACAATGTCATTAGATACCCAGGAGAAAAAGCCTAAGCAATAGGGTTGGCCTTCCAGGCCAATTTTCATCCCATTGATGAGCATTTGGATGCACAGCATATGCAGGAAGTGGAAGAGAGGCTACATAGGTTCTATAATACAAATATCCTGGAGAAGGATGTAACAGACCGAGTTCGGCTGAAGAAGTTATCAGCATTATCCAGCAAACTAATCCCACTAAAGCAATGGCCATGTAAAATAGGAGTTCTGCTGCTTAAGACAACTCCCTGAATAAGCAACAAAATACCTAACAGAAACATTTTAATCAGATTATCATCACTAGCGAATACCCAGACAGCTGGAAGCAGGCTGATGTTGTGACCATACCAAAGCCTATAAAAGACAGAAGAACCTCAAGATCATACAAACCCATCAATCTGTTACCAACAGTATATAAAATATTTGAAAAACTATTTAAAGAGGCTCCATCAGCACATCTACCAGGAGCAACTATTACCTGAAGAACAGTTTGGTTTTAGAAAGCATCACTCTGCTTCACAGCAGCTACTCCAACTAGTAGAGCACACTCTTGTTACAACTGACATGAAGGAATACCTTGGATCAGTTCTTTTGGATGTATCAAGACTAGTGTTGCAAACTGAAAAAAAAAATGTTTTTTTTTCAGCTTTGTGAAAAAAAACATGAAAAAAAACCTAGCACCCGTGTTTTTTTTCTAAATTTTGTTTTTTTTTCAGAAAACAATATTTTTGATAAATTATAGTTTTATTTAAGGAACTTCCATTTTACAAGTGTGTTTTAAGTCTTACTGAATCATATAATGTCTCACATAATGATTCATAAGTGTATCTATATAGGTAACATAATTTTATTCATCCTCTATGTCAGTACCACATTCACTAGTATCAGCACTACCAACACTAGTTCGGTCGGTGTCGGAATTTTCTGTCTCTTGTTCTGTCTCCTCTAACTTCAGAAATAGTTAAATTTTCTTTTACTGGTTGTTCTTGTATTGTACGCAAAAGATTTTGAGATTCCAATTTTAAATTGTGAGCAAAGTACACACTGTGCATAAAGACTGCGCCGATAGTTCTGTATTACGGTCTTTTAAGTTTGAATTAAAATCTATTATCATACAAAATAGGAGCTTTATTTCTTTTCAATCGTTTGTTTACACCAACGGTTGCAAGGAAACGATTCATAATTAGGGACCGTGCACTAACTATGTGGCTCAGTCCAGAGGGAGGAAGTGTTAGCTGGAAGGCAACGGTGGGCTACGTGGGGAGAGGGGGGTTCCGAGCCAGGCCACGTAACTTTCCTTTCGTAACATTTTTCACAGTTAAAATGAGGAACTGAACTCACAACACCATGTGAGTATTTATTTCCCTCAGTTAATTATATCCGTATGTAATTTAAAATAGTCAGACAAGAGAAAACAGTACAAAATGTCTTCTGGAATCGAAACGGAAGAAAGCTACGTGCTTCGTGAACGGGCGGGGGGGGGGGGGGGGGGGAGGCAAAAGCCACGTAGGGCTACGTGGGGGTTCACAGAAGGCCAAAATGGAGCTATGTGGTTTATGCACACTCCCTTACTGACAATTTAATGAGTCAATACCACTATACTCTGAGAGTTAACAAGTATACGAATATAAGGAAAGCCCAATAAGGCATAAAACCGTGGATAAATTTTAAATTCCTAATTTTTTAAAATGATCTGTAGGTAATTTTGTAGGGCTGGCAGCACTATTTCAAATAGCAAGTATCAATCCAAACAATGGGGAATGGGGATTCCTTCTCGCGCAACCTAGTCTCTTCGGGAAATCCCCGTTCATAAAGAAAATTTCAGTCAATTTTGCCAATATTTTCGTAATTTTTTTTCCTACTGAACCAGAAAAATATAGTAGATTTTAAACTAAGATAAGTACTTAGAATAAACTCTAAAACAGTCATTTTAAACGATAACTGCCTTACAAATTTAGTAGTTGTGAAAAAAAAAACGTGTTCCAGAAAAAAAACATGTTTTTTTTTCAAAGTTTTTTTTCATGTTTTTTTTCAAGCCAGAAAAAAAACCGTTTTTTTACAACACTAATCAAGAACTACGAAAATTTTTGATACCTGGGACTACTATACAAACTCCAAGCCCTGGGCATCCCATTATCATGCCTGAGGATACTGAAAAGCTATCTGTCCAACAAAACTTTCAGGCTACTCCTAGAAGATACATTGTTTTCTATAAAAACCATAGAAGGTCCGTTATTGGTCTGTTACTCTATAATCTACACATTTTGACATGCCAAAAACTGACCATGTCCACACTGTTCATTATGTGAATGACTTGGCTCAGTTCACAAGAAGCATAAGAGCATCACATGTAAGAACCTTATTGCAAAGTGCCTGCGCAAACACTGAAGGCTGAGCAAAATGTTGGCACCTTGCCTTCAATGGTGAACATTTGTTACAAGAAGGTTGTGCCCTCAGCTACCATCAATCACTCCCCGAACAATTCACTGGACTAAATCTGTGGTATACCTTGTTTTTACCCTGGACAAAAGTATAATTTGGAACCAGCACATCAGAAACATCAACACAAAAGCAGAAGGCAGAATGAAGACCCTTTATCCCATACTGTACCCTTTGTCCATGCTAAAACCAGATAAGGCCATCAGGTTGTATACAACACTAGTATGGGCATTATTGAGTATGTTGTTATGGTGTGGGGCAATGCGCCCACATCACATATCAAAAGAATGCAAGCTATACAAAACAGATCTATTTGTTTTTCATATAAACTTCTGATCCATACCTCAACCACTGTACTGCATGAAATCAGTGGATTCGAAACCATTAAACAGAGATTTGCCAAACTGGCAACAAAATTCTACAAGAACTGCACGCAGTCAGGCAACCTGATTTTTGCCCAAATTGACAGTGCTACACACTATAATGAAAACATCTGGTGGCCAATCCACCTAATACAATAAACAAAACAAATGGCAACCCTTAAAAAGATACACTGATAATGACAACCAAATTATGATCTGGCATGAGATATGATATTGTCATAAAAAAATCCCCACACTCTGGGAAAGATGCTATCCGGTTGATTATATATCATGGTCATGGTAGAGGGTACAGTATATCTTTGAATTTTGATGTGTGTGCCTGTTCGTTTATTGCTGAGGTCAAGGCATCATGGTGGAAGGATACATGACTTTGAATCTTAAGTTAGGAGGTATGTTTGTGACAGTCTCAAACTTGTGGAATCACTGTGATCTATAAATTAGATGATGTGAACTTAAGCTATCTTGAAAATTAAGTGGAGAAAATTTTGATGGGTAGGGATGATAAAGTGACAATGTGTTAATCACATTTGAGTGAACTTTAAATCTAATGGTGGTTTGCCAACTTCATTGTTGGTTGGATGTTTGGAATGTGTATGGCTACTGGAACCTGCAAACTAATTACAGAGCGAAGGCCACATGTATGATAACTTTTGTAACCGATACCAGAACTTTATGATTTCATAAACTTAATATATTTAGTTTCAAGGATATCATTGTATACTCAGCAGTAACCTACAAACTTTCTGATTCTTTGGTTATAACTATGTAGAAACTTTTGAATATGGTATCAGCAAAAACAAAAAAAAATCTTCTGAAAAATCCTAAACATTTCAGTCTTAATGCTGACACACAAAGCTATAATACTTGGAATAAATATAACATTCACAAGGATTACAAGTTGTCAATTATACAGAAAGTGATAACATTGACCAAAGTTTCTTTATTCCTCATTATGTCCTACCATAGAAAATACAATATTATTTACAAAAACCTAACAACTTTAAATCCAAAACGAATGTTTTGTTTAAACAAGGGTAACAAAGTATTTCACAATCATTTATACAATGAATTATTTATCTTGGTGTTGAAACTGTTTACAAATGCAGAACTTGCATTCATACATAGTAACTAAAATGGGTTAATATGAATTTGCAGATAACAACAGAAATTGATTATACTAGTGGGTTTTGAAATAGTCAGTAGTATTATTGGATTGTTAATAATCATATTTACTGTTCCACATCCCTGAGCTCAAACTGAACATATCTAAAGTAATCTAAGTAATTGAGATCTTTGTGTTCTAGATTTTGAAGAAGATAAAACTAAAGTTCCTGTTTTTGATTAAATTTCTGCAACCTCTGCAGAATAAAATGGTGTTCTTGGAGTACTCTTGTTTTCAAACTCTCATCATTTGTAATAATCATCTTCCATACTGTTTTACAGACTTTTCACATGTCAATTCTTATAGTAATGGAAAATATAATTTCACATTAAGACAATGTACACTAAGTGAAATTTATGTAGAGCACAATCAGTTACTGCAGGTGTATGTATAGATCCCTAAATTCAGTATTGCCACCGTGTTCTAAAGAAAATACGGAATTATTTAAATGAGAATAGAATTTGAATTTCAGGAACAGTGCAGAATTAATGAGATTAAAAATGATTGATGCTTGAATGCTTTGTTATTCTTGCTAGTGTGTCCACTTTAATTTAGTCCTTTTCAAATAAAGTAATTCCGATGAGACCCATTTTAACAAGTACAGGATGAAACTGATATGTAAACTGAGATTTTTCCAGTGTGTAAATGCAACAGTCTTCCCATGTTTGATGCTGGATTGTGTCATAAAAAGGTGACATGTTTTAACAATGTCCTCGGTTGTCTTCATCAGGCATCTTGAAGGTATCTATCGAGAATCTAGAAATTTACTGTCAGACATCAGCGGGTGGATGTGCTTATATAATGTCATATGCCAAATGCTGGCCAGTGGGCATTGTGGCTCTGTACGTGATTCACCCCCTCATGTAGTGCAGCTCTGCTCATGGTAGCTTAGTTACTGCTGTCAGTTTTAAATTTTCTGTGATAGTGTTTGAGAATTGCAAGTGCTGGTTTCCATGTATCCCTCAGAACAAGTCCTCTGTTAAGGGAGTTGTCACTGAGTAATAATTGCAATATCTTCTTTTATCACAGACTCCAGAAAATAAGTGGTTCGGGCCAATATTTTCACGTTTTTAAAGTCTATTATGGCCACTATAATCACATGTTCTGTGACTGCAGACTTATCTAGTTGCAACAGGTGAAGGTTGTACTTGTACTCAATGCAGCAGGTTTCAATTATGCAGATGGTCCGCCTGATGTAGAATTTTGCACATTCACAGGGTAATCTATAAAACCCTGTTATTCTTAAACCAAGGTCATCCTTCACAAGTCAAAGCCAAACCTGAATTACTGTAGGAGGATGGAGAACACTCTTGACAACGTGATGAGCAAACATCTGACCTATCTTTGCAGAACAATTTCCTGCATATGGGGCCAAAACCAAAGTATCTGATCAGTCTGCTTGCTCTGATGGTTGTTTTATTTCCTTTGTTTGAAGCTCCTTCTCTATTTGATGTTTGGAGAACTTGTTCTGTATGAAGATTTTTTTGAAGGTATTGGAATTCTGCCTGTAGGATTTCTACATATCACAAAATTCTCTTGCTCTGTGTACCAAAGTATATAACACTGCAGTCTTCTGAGCAAAAAAAAATTATTTGTGATTTAGTGCTTTGGTCTGTTCCGTGTTTACTTTCTGTGTTTGTTTACATTTTTGAACGCTCGGCTTAAGTTCAGATTTTTGTCATAGATAAAGCTTTCTTGTGAATTAATTTAGCAGATTTTTTTGTAAGGTTAAGTTCAACAAATTTTGTTTCTCGTATTGTGTACTTTGTTGTTGTTAGTTTCTTGTAATCATGAGTGAAAAGTGTGGACATTGCCATAGATTTTTGAGGGTTGGAATTTTTTGCGAAGGGTGTGAGAAATGGTTTCATTGGGGAGCGAATTGTAGTGGCGTCGAAGTTGGGGAAATTGAGGAGGCTCTCCCATGGTTTTGTAAAGATTGTTTCAAAAGTAGGAAGATATTGGAGCAGGAGGAAAGGATTAGTGCCCTTCAGGCTGAACTGATAGAGGCTAGAAAGGAGTTGGATAGGCTGCGCAGGGAGGGAAACAGAGATGGTTGGGAACTGGTGACAGGGAAAAGGGCAATTAGAACAAGAAGGGCTTCTGATTCTTTTGTTGTTGGGGTGAAAAATAGGTTTGCCCTGTTGCCAGAGTTAGACAGGGATGAGCCTTCTGTAGTTGTAGGTGTAGGTAAAAAGCAGCAGACTTGTAGGAAAAGCTGTGTAGTTAAGTCTGGTAGGCAGGGATTGGGGAAAAAGAAAGTCTTGCTGCTAGGTAGTAGCCATGGACGAGGTGTTGGGCCATTGGTACAGGAAAAATTAGGATCAGGTTTCCAGGTCATGAGTTTCTTCAAACCTAGTGCTAGTCTTGGTCAGGTAGTAGAAGATATAGGTTCTTTGTGTAGGGATTTCACAGATGAGGATCATGTAGTGATAGTGGGAGGAGCGGGAAATAGTTTGGGCAGGAATGATAGGTATAGTATCAGAGATGACCTGGAGAAAATAGCAGAAGCAACGTGCCACACTCGGGTCAGTGTGATTTCGGTCTTGAGACGCTATTGATCGGCCACAGATGAACTCTGCTGTGTGGCGAGTGAATCTGGAACTGGAACGGTATCTTATGTCTGATATTGGCTCTGGCATGGGCTTGGTACCTGTAGATGCTATTGATAGGTGGGGTTATACTAGGCATGGCCTACACCTCAATAGTAGAGGGAAGGGGGTTCTTTCAGATCTCATAGCAAAACAATTAATTGGGGCCACAAATTCACATGAAAAGATTCCTGTTGTTAATGGTGTTAGGGCAGCTCCTTTTTTAGATTAGGATCATGTATTAGGCAGAGAGTTTTAAAAGAAATTAGTTTAAGCAATAATGAGTTTTCAGATACCAAAATTAAAAATTGTGTAGGGATTAATTTATTACATCAGAATATCAGAGGGTTAACAAATAAGGTGGATGAATTGCTAGTCCACATAAATGAATTAGATGATATCAATAGAATTGATGTTTTATGCTTGTCTGAACACCATATAACTTCAGGAATAGGTATGTCAAATGTAACTGACTTTAATTTAGCTTCTCATTATTGTAGAACGAACTTGGAGAAAGGAGGAGTTGTCACTTATGTTAGAAATGGTTATAGTTTTGAGGATATAAGTATTAGCAAATATTGTGTTGACCAACATTTTGAAGCCTGTGCTACACAGCTTAGTTTCAATAATGAAATTTTCATAATAATAACAAGTATATAGAGCACCATCGGGAAACTTTTCTGTTTTTATGAACCAGTTTGAACTCTTATTAACATTTTTAAGCAGAAAAGAAGTCAACATAGTCGTATGTGGTGATTTTAATGTAGATTTTCTAAATAACTTACCCTGTAAAGTCATGTTAGAATCATTAGTCAGTTCATTCAATTTAACTCAGGTAGTTAATTTTCCAACTAGAATAATGAATAATAGTCACTCAGCTATAGACAATGTTTTCCTAGATACCTCAAAATTCAGTTATACCATCAAGCCATCCATCAATGGACTTTCGGATCACGATGCCCAGTTATTAACCATCAAGACTTCAGTAGGAACTAGCACTAAGAGTAATGTCTTTAAACTTCAGCGTGTAATAAATGATGAGTCAGTTACTTGTTTTAGAAAGTGCCTGAATACCACAAACTGGGAACAGGTTTACAGTGCTCAAGGTATGGATGAAAAATACAACATTTTTAGTAACATTGTATTAAATTTCTTTGAAAGTTGCTTCCCCTTGAAAAAGTGTCGTGCTTCTCAAAAAGAACAAAAGCCTTGGATAACTAACTATTGGCATTAGAACATCATGCATTAATAAAAGGAAGTTGTATATTGCCTCTAGGAACAGTGAGAATGCTAATGTTAAAACACATTACAAACAGTACTGCAAAATACTGAAATAGGTTATTAAAGAATCTAAAAGTATGTACTACAAACATAAAATTCATGATTCTGAAAATAAAATTAAAACAAT
The DNA here is from genome assembly GCA_031002005.1 of Vandiemenella viatica. Lineage (NCBI taxonomy): Eukaryota > Metazoa > Arthropoda > Insecta > Orthoptera > Morabidae > Vandiemenella > Vandiemenella viatica. Next base: position 176,187,976 of record JARYHS010011408.1, read on the forward strand.
ATGGGACATTGTAAAAAAGGAAACAGGAAAGAGTAATCAAACAAGTAATGATATTTTTGTCAAAGAAAATCCAGTAGAATCTAATTTTTCAATTGCTGATAATTTTAATAAACATTTTTTATCTGTTGCTGGTAAGTTGACTGCTAATAGCTCAGTGACACACAGTATGGATTTTGTCAAAAAAGGCTTCCAAGAAAAATTTAACTCTATGTCTATAAAATTAGCTACTCCAGAAGAAGTAAGAAAAATTATCAAATCCCTTAAAAGCAAATACTCAAGTGGTTATGATGGGATTTCCAGCAGATTAATTAAATTGTGCTCCACAGAATTAAGTAGTATACTAGGTTATCTATTTAATATATCTTTACTTGAGGGTACTTTTCCAGAAAGGCTTAAGTATGCTGTGGTTAAACCACTCTATAAAAAGGGAGATAAGGCAGCCGTATCGAATTACCGACCAATTTCATTACTAACAGCCTTCTCCAAAGTTTTTGAGAAAGCAATGTACAATAGAGTTTATGAACATCTAAAAAATAATAATATTCTAACTAAATCACAATTTGGTTTTCAAAAGGGTCATTCAACAGAACAAGCTATATTTGCATTCACTGACAATATTTTAGAAGGAATAAATGATAAATTAATTCCTGTGGGAATTTTTTGTGACTTATCTAAAGCATTTGACTGTGTAGATCATAAAATTCTGATACAGAAACTTAAGTATTATGGTATAGATGGCATTGTTAATAAATGGCTTAGTTCTTACCTTCTAAATAGAAAACAGAAAGTGTCAATGGAGAATTTTAAGGCTGCCTTAAGAGGTCCACTGTTTTCTGAATGGAAATTAATGAGATGTGGAGTACCTCAGGGTTCTATATTGGGGCCACTATTGTTTTTAATATATATAAATGATCTACCCTGTGTTTCATCTAAAAACTCAAAATTTGTCCAATTTGCAGATGACACAAACATAGGAATTAAAAACACTCCAGATTTATCTACAGAATATATTTCAAATTATGTCTTTGAACTGATTAATAAATGGTTTACAGCTAATGGCTTGTCTTTAAACTTTGATAAAACTCAGTACATGCAATTCAGTACATCACACAGATTAACACCTGACATAGACATAAAATTTGCAGGCCAGTCAATTCAAGAGGTAGAGAGTGTGAAATTTCTAGGTTTGTATATTGATCATAATTTAAATTGGAAAGTACATGTTTCTGACTTACTAAAGTGATTGGGAGCAGCCACATTTGCAATTCGTACAATTTCAGCTTTAGGTGATCTCCGTATGAGGCAGCTAGTTTATTTTGCTTATTTTCACTCCTTATTGTCATATGGAATAATATTCTGGGGCAATTCTACCCATAGAGACAAAGTGTTCAGAGCCCAAAAGCGTGTAATAAGAATTATGTGTGGGGTTAACAATAGAACTTCATGTAGAGAGCTGTTCAAGAAGTTAGGGATTTTAACATTAGCATCTGAGTATATATACACATTAATGTCCTTTGTAGTCACAAATTATACTTTGTTTGAAACAAATAGTAAAATACACAATTATGGCACTAGAAGTAAAAATGATCTTCACAAGACTTACAAGTCATTGTCATTTGTTCAAAAAGGGGTCCGATATTCAGGGATACATATCTTCAATATGCTCCCAACACATATTAAATGTCTAGTAGATGATAAGAATAAATTCAGGAAAAAATTGAAAGAATTTTTAATTGACAACTCCTTCTACTCTGTCGAAGAATTTATTTCTAAGGTATCTAAAAAATAACTGCCAGTATCTTGTGTAAATATAGTTCACATAATTAATTTACCATATATGCTATGACTGTACATCTCTTGGTGTATGTATTTAGTTTGTTACATAATTGTTTATGGTACCATATATGTTATGACTGTACATCTTGTGGTGTATGTGTTATTTTGTTATGGATTTTTTTTTTTTTTTAATGTACCATATATGCTATGACTGTACATCTTCTGGTGTATGTATTATTTTGTAATGAAAGTGTTTAATGTACTATGACTGTACATCTAGTGGTGTACTTATTATTTTGTTATGCAACTGTTTATCTGTAAATTGACAACTTTCCACATCCCACAGAGCCAGTCTCTTATATTGGGATCAATGGAAAATGAATGTATTGTATTGTATTGTATTGAGCAGGATGGTGATAGCTGCTGTCAACCAAATAGCAGTCTGTGTGTGTTGGTTTGTGGGTTCAGAATTCCTGCTAGTGACAACTGCCTTCGCATATCACAGAGGCAATTACCATCAATAACAGATTCACCAGGGTGTGGCTCATCATTCGAGACACAGCAGTGAAGATGGCCTTAAACAGAATGCAGTATGAGATTAAGACTGAGATCTAAAAACACAAGATCTTGGTTGGTCCAACTTGTTCTCGACTGTGGACATAAGAGATGGATTAGCGTGGTGTACCATGAATGCTCTAGGAAGAATATCATGCTGCTAGTGGTTGGCAACAATGAAATCTGCGAGCCTGAGAAGAAGACTGAAGCAATCGCCGAGACCTTCAGTTAAATATTCAGCCAGAAGAAGTGCCAAGGGATGATAACCACATCAGCCTTGCAGTGGTTTTAGAAGCTGTTCCTCCGGAAGAAGACCTCATTGACGAAATCATATTACACGAGGTCTCACCAATGCTTTCGATCCTTCAGATTTGGAACACTGCAGAGCACAGCTGCATTGGAGGAAGAATCCTGCATCAAATGCCCCCTGCTGCCATCCAATTTATCACTGAGTCCTTCAATGAGGTACTGCAGAGGAGAAAATATCTGCAGACGTGGAAGCATGCAGAGGTGATACTTATAATGAATGCAGGTAAGGATTGGAGATCACCTAAACCCTATGGCTTGATAAGCCTATTGGTGACACTGTCCAAGGTGTTCAAGTAGTTATATGTTACGAGGCTACACAGGATTATCAACAGTGAGGGATTGTTGCCTGACAAGCAATTTGGCTTTCAGAAGCATCACTCCACCCCACAGCAGTTGCTCCACCAAGCAGAAGATGCCTTCTCTCTGTTTGGGCATTAGAAGTACTTTGGCACAGTCCTGCTTGACATCCCTTTTTCTAAAAACATCCTTCAAAAAGTGTTAGAAATACTTTTAAAAAGGATTCAAATTTTGTGTTAACACAATATGTTGTGTGCACTTCCAACCAGTTTTCACTATTTAAGAAATTTGTTAAATGTTTTATGTCATTTTCATTAATATTTCTTTTGTATATCCAGCTTTTCTTTATCTGTATTATAGTGCTTCTCAACTTAATATGAAATAGATGGGCATTATGATCAGAGATACCATTTATTACTGGGGGTATGCTTTAATTACTGTACTGAGAGATATCCACAAAAATTTATCAATTGCAGTATTGCTATTATTTTGTGTTCATATAGGGAAATTTGGAATGGCCTGTAAGTTAACAGACTACATCAAGGCTTCTGTATCTGGTCCCTTACTGCTGTGGTTGAGAAAGTAAAAATTTTTGTTTTTTATTTGTGAAAACATAATAAGACTGAAATTTACCGAGATCTGAAGATTGCTATTACTATGAACTGTTTTTCACCATATTCCAATTTTGTAACACAGCGTTCAAAGCATTAATCTACACAATACCTATTTACAAGTGCACTATTTCAATCAATATTATTTGTAACAAATACGGCAACTGCACCTTCAGATTGTAAGACGCAAAGCTTATGCTTGGGGTTCTGCATAAACCTTGAATCCAGGGGCGTAGCTACTATGGGGCTAGGCGGTGCAGTGCACCGGGGCCCCTACGCTCAGGGGGCCCACAAGCATATGTCTGGGGGCCCCAAAGCGCACCTCTGGGGGCCCCCAAGCGCAGTTCAGATGCCCACGAGCCTTCATGGCAAACTGGCGACCTTTTTTTTTTATCTCTACAGTCGTTTAAGGGTCCTCTCATTGCTCAGGAGGCCCCTAAGCACAACTCAAGGGCCCCTTTCTCGGCTTAGGGGGCCCTTACCAGCAACACAAAGCAGAAAAAGGTCCCCATCTGGCATGAGGGCCCAAAATAAATTTTTTGCACCGGGGCCCTTGTTGACCTAGCTACGCCACTGCTTGAATCTTAACTCTGAAGTGTGTAGCCTTGGATGTAACAGTTTTGGCTTAGATAGAATTATACGATCGCCACATAGATTTTAACCCAAAAACTATGAAAAGGGAAAGGTTCAATAATGATAAATAGTTCATTGCCATTTAAGTAATTATATTCTTCAATTTCACAAAGCCAAAAACAGTACAGGCATTCAGACGACTTTTCCAAAGAAATGTTTTACAAGTTCGATTAACCGTTCGAGCCAGACCACACCGCAATAGTTCAAAGAATTAATCACTAATTGAAGAAAGCTAGTAAAAGTTCGTCACACGCTCCCTCTGTTCAAAAGTTTAGTTAATTTAGACAATCCCGAGGCCTCACTTGGAGAAATACTATTTTAACAGGACATTATGGTTAACTTGAATAAAACAAGCGGCATACTTCCAAAATAAAACTTTCACTGATGTGCTAGATATAAAACTTTCCGGCCTACTGAGCTAAATGTTATCGCGTTCGCGGATCCTGGCAGACTGAGGGCGAACAACTGCACGCACGCATCTACAGGGTGGTCAGAAATTCACTCATCGGCGGGTAAGGGCAGTGTTCGGGACGTTGCACTAACGAAATAAATACAAAAAAAAATCTAGTATAAGTCGTACTGTTTTTGAGTTATTCCCAGCTAAAGTTGGCCAATAAGAGCGCTGCGCGGGCGAATTCAAACAGCCTTCCACCGGCGGTGTTGCCAAGCGTACTCGAGGCATGCGACCGCCACAGAAAACGAAAAGAAAAATTCTCTTCGGAAGGGGGGATCGAACCCGCAACCTTTAGATTGAAAGTTTGCCGTCTTACCGACTACGCTGCCAAGGCACTAGAATTTCCTTGTTTTTAGAAGCCACTAGGGCGGGAAGTCGGTGGTGGGGCTAAAGGACCATGCCAGAAGAAGTCTCGCAGCCGAACGCAACTTACTTTTTTTTTTTTTAAACAGTTTAACGTCCCTTTTTAACAACGTGGTCTTTAGAAACGGGAAAGGATGGGGGCAAGGAATGGGAAGGAATTCGGCCATGGCCTTTTGAAGGAAGCATCCCGGCATTCACCTGGAGTGATTTGGGGAAACCATGGAAAACCCAAATCTGGATGCCCGGACGGGGATTCGAACCGCCGTCCTCCCGAATGCGAGGCCAGAACGCTATCCGTTACACCACCACGCAACTTACTGATAAACACAGTCATCATGCAACGTCATCAATTTTCGTTTGAAGAGTACGCCGATATGCATTTGGCGTATGGCGCTGCTGGACAAAACAGGTCCGAAGCAGTTAAGATTTACACAACTCGATTTCCTAACTGTGTGATTCCATCGGCCAACACTTTTGTGTTGGTTGACAGAAGGTTGAGGGAGACGGGAAGTATTGTTGTCCACAGGCCCGACGCCGGACGAAATCGGTTCAGGCGGAGTGTAGGATTTGAAGACAATGTCCTGGAAATGATTGCTGATAATCCGAGGACAAGCTCTAGGGTCATTGCCAATGCATTGCAGATATGTCCAGTCTAAGTGATCCCTCAAATTCTCCGTTTAAATGCAGCCTTTCAATAGGATCATTTTTGTTGTTTTTTAATTACCAGGTCTCACATGCCACTGTTTTGGACGTCCTTCACGACGAAGGGTTACATCCCTTTCACTTTCAAAAGGTTCAAGATTTGGAGGAAGGCGATTTTCCACTTCGAGTTCAGTTTTCACAGTGGTACCTGCAGCAATGTAACGATTATCCAAACTTTGAAAGGAAGGTGATGTGGACGGATGAGGCTTGCTATATCAGGGAGAAGTGTTTTAATAGCCGAAACTGCCATATCTGGGATGTCGAAAATCCGCATGCAATTTTTGTCAAGTCATACCAACACAAATTTAGTGTTAACATTTGGGCGGGTATTTTGGGCAAGTTTATACTAGGCCCTGTTCTACTTCCGCATCGTTTAAATGGCGCTTCTTATTTAGCATTTCATGAAAACGTCCTTCTGTTGTACTTAGAAGACATTCCTTTGGCAATTCGTAATACATGTGGTTTCAACATAACGGCGCACCGCCGCATTTTGCAGTACCGGTACTTCAACACTTAGGTGCATTGTATCCTAACAGGTGGATTGGTCGAGGAGGCCCAATTCACTGGCCAGCTCGGTCACCAGATAACAACCATGGAGGAAGGAATATATGGAGACGAGATAACGCGAAATCCGTGAAACCTCGTGAAAAACTGTGCCTGCGCGGCGGACATCGTAGGAGTACCAAAACATTGGGCTGTTTGCACTGTGTCAGCTGCTGAGAATATTTCATTTTCTAATAATCTAAAGTTTTCTATAATGCCAAGTTGTGATGAATATGGTTGCACAGACAGACGAGATAGGAAAAAACCTGGAATAGCGTTTCATAAGTAAGTCACATTGTAATTATCGTTCTTGAAGTATCTGACAGGCAACCGCAACATTAGTGCTATTCGCTATAAATTTATTCATTGCTCTCAATAGGATCATATTATTCTCAAATTTTTGTTGGTGTAGTGTAGACAATTAGCATATGTTACTATTTTGCACCTGAAAAGCTAGCCTTATTGTAGACAAATGTTGGAAATTTAATTTAAACGGGTCATGTTTACATCGCGACACAGTGAATATGTTATTCTGCATGCATTACTCACGTTTAAGTTTACACTGAAATTGCACGATGAAATTAATCGTGATAATTTGTGCTGTGCGAACTACTAAACGTGATGAAATAAACTTTGTTGACGGAAATGTAGTTCGCGATGCATTTCTTGGGTTTAGATGTGTCTACATAGTTTGGTTTTGTAGCGGCAATATTAATGGAAATTTAGCAGGTTGAAATGCGGTGTATACCAGAAGAGAACAAACAATTTATTTATTATTAGCTGTTAGCTTATGATTTTTGAATGTACTGATTTTTCTAGCAAAATTAAATAGGCCACTACCAGTACAATATCTTCTAAGTAAGCTTAGAAACTATGAGGTTTTATGAAGTATTAATTTTTTTAAAAGCTCTAAACATTGACTTATGCTTTTTTTTTTAAATTTCAGATATGACTGGTTTCTGTTTGTAAATATGTCTACAAGTATATTTCTATATTTTGAAATCTTCCTAGTCAATTACTGAAATAGAATGTGAAAATATAACCTATTTGAATATCAACTAAAATTTAAGGACTGTAGAAATAAACAGTTTGTTATTCAAGTTAAAAAGAATTACCTGCTCATTAAGTTACGTCCGAATTCATCATCAAATATGGATATGGCGATAGTTTTTTTCTGGTCCAGGCCGCATTTCAACCTAACCACGTCAATTTTAAGGTACAATATCTCGAGAACTAAGCGAGATATCAAAAATTTTATTATTCACTTTCAGTTTCCCTCATCGAGTTACATAAGAATTCGTCATCAAATTGCGGCTCCACGGTTATCGTTGAATCCCCTCATAACCTAACAACCTCACTTTTGAGACAGTATATCTCGCGAACTAAGCGAGATATCGAAAAATTTTATTCTTTGTTTTCGATTTGTATCGTCGTGTTACATAAGAATCTATCACCAAATTTGACTTTGGGGACACGTTTCTTCTGAATTTCAACCAGAAACTCCACTCTTTTGAGACAGTATATCTCGAGAACTAAGCACGATATCAAAAAATTTTATTCTTCATTTTTGATGTGTCTCGTCGAGTTACATAATAATCCATCATCAAATTGCGGTGCCACGGTTGTCATATGATTCCCTTAAGGTTTTTGTGCATATTTCCGTGTTTCTCTGGTCAAGCAATATGGCGGCCTCCCCTCCCCACTTGTCTCCACCCGGTTTCACTCCAGTATGTGGCGAAGGTCCCTTGCGTCGTCTCCATATATTCCTTCCTCCATGATAACAACCCATTGGATTTTTATCTCTGGGGAGCTATCAAGGCCATTGATTGTGAGACTGAAGTAGAAACAGAGGAAGAACTTTTGGCTAGGATAATTCTAGCTTTTGATGAAATTAGAGAAAGTTACAATTTTGGAAGACTCTCAAATTCAGTAACTCAGCGTTGTCGTGCCGGTATTGCATTTGAGGGAGAACATTTTGAGCAGTTGCTGTAAAATGTAAGGACCCGTATTTTTTTGTTATTGTTGTTTATTGGGATACATTTTTACTACGGTTACTGTTGCGGGTTGACTTTTATTGTAAGTAAATCCCTGTTGGCTTTCAATGTTGCGACTGATAAAGTCAAGTTGGAATGAAACTACTGTACAGTAATTTGGTTTTGTATCAGTGACAAAAGGGCTTTCAATAACAGCTTGTTTACCTTTTGCGGCTTGCCGCGCGTTAGCGAGTTGATACACGTTACCAAAATGTACAACTTGTTTGAATGAGAACAGACTTTTTGCAGCAGAGAAAGTTACGTTACAAACGATAGAATGGGTTTAATGTTCTTTTTTCCAAAAGTTTATTGTTTTTTGTTTTATTGTTGCAAAATAGTAGCAAGGATATTCACGTTAATCAATAAAAATGTTGTGATCGAAATCTAGTGAAATACGATTACATGGAATAAACGAAGCTTCTTTGCAACGAATAAATTAAGTTTGGAGATTTTTTTTTTTTTTTTTTTTGTGCCAGTAACTAAACGATTTTTGTACAAAAATTAAAGATTAATCCAACAAGCAAATCAACCAATTAAAAAACAATTCCCATAAAAAAGAATCCTCTAGCCCCACCACCGACTTCCCGAAAAATGTCGCGGATTACCGATCAATTCCGATTACGAACAAACAGTCCGCTCTAGTGGCTTCTAAAAACAAGGAAATTCAAGTGGCTTGGCAGCGTAGTCGGTAAGACGGCAAACTCTCAATCTGAAGGTTGCGGGTTCGATCACCCCTTCCAAAGAGAATTTTTCTTTTCGTTTTCTGTGGCGGTCGCATGCCTCGAGTACGCTTGGCAACACCGCCGGTGGAAGGCTGTTTGAATTCCCCCTCGCAGCGCTCTTATTGCCAACTTTAGCTGCGAATAACTCAAAGACGGTACGACTTTTACTAGATTTTTTGTTGTATTTATTTCGTTAGTGCAACGTCCCGAACACTGCCCTTACCCGCCGATGAGTGAATTTCTGACCCCCCTGTATATTGTAATGCACTTCCTGCTTCTCGAATACTTCTAGCGACTGTTCTCACGCGAAGCGTGGGAACGAAATCTTTTCCTCTTTCACGGGCTGCCTGATGGGAAGCTCGTCAGATATCAAAACGCACGTCTGAAGTCATATTAGCTAATCTGACCTTGACAATAAAAATAATTCATTCTTTCTGAAATTTTACCAATCTCTAGATCTTTGAATAAACGTTAACTTTAGTTATTATACAAAATATCCTAACTTCAATACTTTAGCCAAAAATAAATAATTTAGGTACGAACTTCTACTCCAGGCGAATGCTGAAAACTGATGAAATTGAAAATATTATCTTGAAAGCTATAAAAACCTGCATCCTGTCTCAAAAACTATAAAACTGCTTTCTAACTTGAATAAATATAAAAAATGACTATAAAAATGAAATGTACTAATCTTCTATCCAATCTACCTCGTGGTTCTAAGAACCAAATTTTGTCACGCAGTTACAAAATTTAACAGATAGCTTACAAGATATTATGTTATCTTAATTTACTTATCGTTGTAAAACAGACCAATCAGCCTCGACATGAATTGTCATGCCAAATCATGCTTGGACATGAAGTTTCAGGCCTTGTATGATCAATACATCCATTTTCCATTGATCCAAATATAAGAGACAGGCTCTGAGCGATGTGGAAAGTTGTCAAACTATAGCTAAACAATTGCATAACAAAATAATATATACACCAGAAGATGGAAAGTCATAGTATACATGGTGAATTAATTATTTAAACTTTATTTACACAAGCTACTGGCAATTATTTTGAAGACACCTTAGAAATAAATTCTTTGACAGAGTAGGAGTTGTCAATTAAAAATTTTTTCTGAATTTAATGTTATCTAGGCATTTAATATGTGTTGGGAGCTTATTGGAGATATGTTCCCTGAATATTGGCCCCCTTTTTGAACAAATGACAATGACTTGAAATCCTTGTGAAGATCATTTTTCTTCTAGTGCCATGATTGTGTATTCCAATATTGGTTTTAAAAAAAGTATAATTTGTGACTACAAAGGACATTAATGTGTACATGTACTCAGTGACCAATGTTGATGTCTTGAACAGCTCTCTACATGATGTTCTACTGCTAACCCTGCATGTAATTCTTAGTACTTGCTTTTAGGCTTTGAACACTTTGTCTCTATCAGTAGAAATGCCCTATAATATTATTCCATATGACATGAAGGAGTAAAAATAAACAAAATAATAGATGAAATTGTACAAATTGCAAATGTGGTTGCATCCAATTGCTTTAGCAAGTCAGAAACACGTACCTTCCAATTTAAATTATGATCAAGCCTAGATATTTCACACAATCTACCTCTTGAATAGATTGGACTGCAAATTTTATGTCTATGTCTGGTATTAATCTATGTGATGTACTGAACTGTATATTGAGTTTATCAAAGTTGAAAAACAAGCCATTAACTGTAAACCATTTATTAATAAAGTCTCAGACATAATTTGAAAAATGTTCTTTAGATAAATCTGGATTTTTAATTCCTATGTTTGTGTCATTTGCAAATTGGACAAATTTTGAGTTTTTAGATGCAACACAGGGTAGATCGTTTATATATATTAAAAACAATAGTGGCCCAGTATAGAACCCTGAGGTACTTCACATCTGATAAAGTCCCACTCAGAAAACATATAAGGCAAAATTCTCCAGTGAGGTTCCGTCATACTAATTCTCCGAAGAAGATATAGCTGGCAAGATAAGTATTGGGATAATAATCACTGTTTTCATCCCAGCCAATGTTTGGAAGGAGGCGGTGAGCTCGCAGAGTGAGACGTCATTCTTGGCGCTAGCGGTGCTGAATAAATGTGGCACTACGCCCATACTTCGATCAGCTCGTTCCAGTCTTCAAAAGTTAGTGTAACTTCGTTGTGCTCCAGTTTTTCGAGTACCACAATCAGTTCAGAATCGTTTATGGGCAATAAATATGTTGTCAAACGTTTCGAATCACCTGCGTTCAGCCAATTCACCAGCTAGAACAACTGTGTCTGATGGGCCATATCTGAAGACTGACGTTGGCCTACCGGTTGGGTGGAGTGTAAGGTGTGGTGATGGGTAAGCTTGTTCATTCCTATCTATGGAACGACACCTGCCCCGCAATTCTTCAATCTGACATCTGATGTGATACTAAGTGTGCCTGGATTAGCAACACGGAGTTTACAGGTTTTCACTATACTTGAAAACTGTCGTGTCAAACGCAACGGGAATATATCGTATTTTCTACATCTACATCTACATCCATACTCTGCAAATCACAAACATTGTGGGTGGCAGAGGGTCCAGTTTTTGTGGAGGGAATTGACATAATTTTTACAAGTTTCAACACTGATGGTCGATGATAGAGGATATGTGTACCTTGTCGCGCATTCAGTATTTTTTCGTGATTTTCACCATTTTAGGCGAATTCGTGTAATTTTCACCGTCTTTCTGGGTTTAATCAATTTTACCTATTTTTCACAAATTTAGACTGTTCTTACATACAGGGGTTGGACAAAATAATGTGAACACCTGACATTTACGTACTATTGATTTATTAATATGGCGTTGGGCCACCTTTTGCTTGTAGAACAGCTGCAATTCTTCGCGGAATAAATTTGTTGAGTGTCTGAATAGTTTCCAACGGAATGTTGTCCCATTCTTGTACCAAAATATTCGCCAATTGCTTCAGTGATGTTGGAGGTGGAAATCTGCTCCTTATTCTTTGCTCTAAAACCCCACCACTGTTCAATTATATTGAGGTCTGGCGTTTGTGCTGGCCAGGAAAGATGTTTGATGACATTCTGATGCCCCTCGAACCAGGACAGAACCTTTTTGGCTTTGTGTATGGGCGCATTATCATCTTGTAATATGGCAATGTTTGGCAGCAGTATTCTAGTCATAGTAAGAACTTCATCACTGAGGATGTCGAGATACTCATTTGCAGTCATCCGGCCAGTGATTTGAATGAGAGGACCAGCTTAATACCACGATATAACCACCCAAATCATAACTGAACCTCTCCCATGCTTGACTGTAAGACGCAGACAGTCGATATTGTAGGCTTCTTTTGGTGTTCTCCCTATATAAACTCGGCCATTAGTAGGAAACAATGTGAACGATGATTCATCGGACCATCAAGTGTCCAGTTTTTATCATCGTGGCACCACTTGTTTCGCAGCTTAGCGTTGGTAACCGTTATAAGGGGTTTTGCAATTGCAGCCCTTCCATAAATGTTAGCTTTGTGGAGCTCCTGCCACAGTGTTTTCGTCGGAACAGTATTACTCAGGTGTGTATTGAGTTCTGCTGTCACTTTTGTTGTCTGGCCTCAATCCTTTTTAATATTTGTCGGTCTCTATTGGTTAACTTTGGTTTTCATCCACTATTCCTATTCGCCGACGATGTTTTACCACGTGTTGTGTATGCTGTCATTACCGTGGATACTCGTGAGACGTTAAACAGGTCAGCTGTTTCTGTCACAAACACTCCCACTAAACGAGCTGCAACAATTTGCTCTCCTTCAATGTCAGAGAGATCACGCATTTCACTGATTGTTTGTTGTAACCGTGACAGAATAAAGCGTTTAATACACTGATACATAACCTACAAGATCTGCCACGTCAATTATGCTGTACATTCGCATCGCAATATTCATACGGAAGTAGTGGTGCCCACATGCAACAACCAGTACTCTATCGCATGATGTTCATATTATTTTGTCCAACCTCTGTATATTCACAATAGCGTACCATACTCGGTTCCTATGCCATCTGAGATTCAATAAGATTAAAAAGTACTTTGCAACAGAAATTTTCACGCACATGTACTGACAATATAACGATTTTTGAAGACGTTATACCCCATAACTCTGCTACCTAATGTTGAACACTTTGCTCTGGCACAAGAACATTTGTGCACTTACGGGGGCATGACTGATATTGGATATATCTGCAATCTACACAAGAATCTTGAAATTGCCAATGAAAATATGCCTAAAGCTTGATAATATTTTTGAGGACTCCCACGAAATTAGGCATTTAAATTCTTAACCGCGCAAATTTTAAGAATCTGGTATCTTCAGTTGTAAATTACCAAAGATTTCTTCTTATTAAAATTGTATGGGATGAGCCCACAACCACTGTTAACTTGACCCATTAAAAGTACAGGTTTTGTTCTGGAGAAAGGTCATGTGACTGGTATACAACAAATAAAATAATTTGTATCTATACTCTGAATACAAGTAGGAAAACCTCGCATACATTGTAATTTTGTCATGAAATACTTATTGTTGTGTGTGCAAGCTGCTTTTACGTTAACACAAATGAGTAAAAGGTCGCAATAAGTTTGGATTTCTCATATGTCCAAGTAGTGGGACGTCGGTCATTGCCGCCCTATATATCACATAACTGTGACCTGTAACTCTTTATTCTGCAAGAGAACGCTTGTGTACTTACTGGTTGCCTTGTTCTTTCGTGAAAGGTCTCAACTCTAACTAGGCTACTTCTTATACCGCAACACTATCGTACGCATATCCTATAGTGTACTGAATGAGTTGAATGAGGCATGGAACGACGCTTTGTTGTCTTCAGTGATGAAAGTACTTTCTGTGTGCATGTAAGTTTGGCGTGTGGATTAATATTTCTATGCATGTTGGTGTGTGAGATCTTGTATGACTGTGTTAGTGATGAAGTCTGTTTGATGCCCATGCGTCTATGCCTTGTACTGACTCCAGCACGATTTTGTGGAAAGTACATGTATACGAGGACCAAATTCCCCCTCTTGTGTACCTATCTCTATCCAAACCATATATTCATCGTAGATTTTTTTTTTTTTTTTTTTTTTTTTTGCGGTAATTTGCTTCCTATAAGACTCAATGGCACCATGCTATTTTCTCCAGTCAAGATTATATGAGTCATCAATATCATGTGTGGGATTTTCTGTTGTCTTGCAATAAGGATCTTATAAACAGATGATATCTATTTGTATTTCCTCAGCTAGTTTATTCACTTTACGTAAAACCAGACCGCTTCTCCTGAACTTGACTCATTAAAGGTACAGCCTACCACTTCTGTTTGCCTTGATAACCAATTGCACTTGTTTCACAAGGTTAGGATAGTATATTCGCGTTATGGGTTTATGAAGAGAGTTTACTAACTAACGGTCCTAAGATGAGTTTATCCGTATAGAAATGTGTTTATAACTCCAAACGTGGCCTTGAAAAGCTGTTTCATTAACCTTAAACAATGTTCAGGAACTGTTATCAATAAAATTGGGTGGCGAGAGAAAAAGAACAACTGTTCAATGAACTGTAAGCAGCAATGTAACAACTGCAGTTCTAATCAATCATCAGAATACCAGTAAATAAAACTCAAATCCTGTTTCACTTTTGAACGTTCGATCCCCAGTAAGTTAAATTAACGAATGTGGTCATAAATATTCCCGCAGAGTCTGCTGTGTATGAATGGGTGGGTCGTGAACTAGGAGAAACTTTATGCTATGTTTAAAATCCTGTATTTCAGTAGGGGCCTCTATATTCTCGAAATTTTTCAATCCAGGACTGGAGAATAATTCAAACTAAATTCACACATGTGAAAATGTTTTGTATACAATACATATTAAGTATATCACAGCCTATTAAAGTCAGCAGTTATTTAGCTAACAGGCGACAATTTTTGGAAAGGCATGCATCTCACAAATAGAGCCATAAAGGGCGTGGGGCCTCGAGTGGACGTATTGTGCTCATGTAGTGAGCCGGCGAGTGCTTTCTCATCAAATAAAGGTTGAACATACAATATAGTTATGTGCCAATAGTATCTCACAAACGAACAGAGATATTTAACTCGGGTAAATTGCATTATGTTCCTCACGAAATTGCCAGTTTATCGACATATTACACGATACATCACGACAAAACAGTCATACTGTATTTTATTGTTGTAAGACACCTCGTCTTTGAACACTTAGCGATATGCAGTTTTGTGTGTTTTGTATATGTGTGTTTTTGTATGTGTGTGTGTGTGGTCGCGGACTTCAGGTGGCGGCCGGCCAGAGTAGTGCACTGACTCCACAACAAAAGTGTCGCTTTGAACATACAAATACAACTCATATAATTTAATTTTAATTTAATTTAATTGCAATGGAGCACAGGTTCCGGTGGCAATTTCCCTACACACCCATCTTCCCCCTATCCTGCACCAACCTACATTTGCCCTCTACAAATTTTATCTTTAAATTCTTTCAAAGTTTTCGGTAAATTATTCATCATTTCTCTTGATAACTCATTCCAATCCCTGACACCCTTACCTAAAAAAGAGAATCTTCCCACACCCTTGTGCCTGAAATCGAGTGGCAGCTTGTGGTCATGGTCATCTTTTCCCTTCCATGCACTCCTTTTCAAACCTATTGCAATATCTTTCCATGCCTCATCGCCATTATATGCCCTATACACTCCCATGACCCTCCTCATCCTCCTCCTGTCTTGCAATGATTCCCATTTCAGTTCCTTTATCATATCCGTCACTGATTGCATTCTGCGATAATTTCCAGAAACAAATCTAGCAGCCCTTCTTTGCACCCTCTCCAACTCCTATATTTGATATGTAAAATGAGGGTCCCCTACTACACTACCATATTCGAGCAATGGTCTCACCAAAGTTTTGTAACCAAATTCCTTTACTTCTCCCGTATATCCCCTCATCACTCTCTCCAACAAGTGCAGAACTTTGAAACCTTTTCCTACCACCTGTCCAATGTGTCCACCCAGTTAAGCTTGTTATCAAAAGTAATGCCAAGATATTTACATTTCAAGTCTTCAGCAAGCAATTCTTTCCCCACCTTATATTCATAATTAACCTTTTGTTTTTTATTTGTGTATCTAATAAGCTGACTCTTCCTTGCATTTATCTTCATCCCATGTTTACCAACTCAACTAGATATCCTGTCAAGATCATCCTGGAACTGTTTACAATCCTCTATCGTTTTGATTCTTTTATACAACATTATATCATCTGCAAACAATCTAATTTCAGATAGTAAACAATCAACACAATTATTCATTAGAATAATGAATAGCAATGGTCCCAATACGCTACCCTGTGGCACACCCATTTTTACTTCTACTTCTTTTGATACCACATTTCCTACCCTAAATTTCTGTTTTCTACCTTTTAAAAATTCTTTTACCCAGCAAATCACTTTCTTATCCACTCCAATGGTTTTTACCTTATTTACTACCATTTTATGGCTTACTCTGTCAAACGCCTTTGACAGATCTAGTGCTACACTATCAATTTGGCTTCCCTTGTCCATTTCATCTGAAATATCTTGCATATATCCCACCAACTGAGATTCGCATGAATATCCTTGCCTGAACACATGTTGCCTGCTTGAAAACCACTTACGTTCCTCACATATATTTCTGATGTGGTTGCATATTAATCTTTCCATTAATTTACCTACCACTGATGTCAAACTGATTGGCCTGTAATTCTCTACTGTACTTGAGCCTTCCTTCCATTTGCTGAATTTTTCTCTGAAAAATCTTTTCACATTCGAAACCTGTGCCTTTTTATAATTGTACCTATTTCCCCTTATATTTTGGCAGCTGGTTTACTGAATCCTCTAATATCCATCAGAACTGCTTCATGATCACTTATTCCTTCAGTTACTTGATACCTCAAAAGGTTTTCATCGGGCTTAATTAGAAATATATCCAAAATATTGTGTCCTCTAGTGTTTTGCTCAACCACTTGTGTAAGTCCTCCTTCCCTTATTAAGATATTTGCAAATCTTTGTTCCCTTGTGTTATTAATCTTATTTCCTTCGCAGTTTACACCTGGTAAATTTAAATCCCCACCGATGATGAACATTCTATTCTCACCTCTGAAATCTGAGTATGAATTTAATTTCTCCCAAAGAGCCTCATCCTCTTCTGTCATTCTTCCACTGCGGTAAGCAGCCAACACTCTGATTTTTTCTTTTTTTTTACCCCAGAAATCTACCCCAAGTAACTCATGGTCTTGATCTATGAACGCCAGTGAACTGTTAACTAGTATGAAAACTCCCCCACCAATTGCTCCTCTATCTCTGCGGTACACTCTGTAACCATCAGGAAAAACCTCACTGTCTAGTACTTCTTCTTTTAACCAACTCTCTACCCCAATTATTACTTGTGGTTCGTGTATCTCTATTAAGTTTGCAAATTCGATTACTTTGTTCATTATACTTCTACAGTTTACCATTAACACCCATATTACTGGCTTTACATTTTCAGAATTTATCTCCACTTTCCCACTTTTACCACAGTCAGTTATTGTTTCAGCCACTTCATCTAATACTTTAACATCTTTGACTTTCCGCATCGTGAATCTGCAATCAGTATCACTTTGATAATCTATTTATGTCTCTTCACCAGCAACCCCTAACCGAAAAAAGCAACAGCCCTGACCCCATCATCACTGGAAATGGGCTCCCTCACTGCTTTAGCTAACAACTCAGTAAGTACTCCCTTCCCCCTTCTATTTAGGTGTAGGCCATGCCTAGTGAAACCCCATCTACCAATGGTGTTCACAAGCACAACCCCCAACACAGAACTAATGCCTTTCCCAAGTAGCACTTCCGTTTCCACATTAACCCACCTCACAGCATAGTTCAATTGTGGCCGGTCATGGCGACTTAGGACCTGCATGAGCTCCACCCTGGTATGCTGTGCCTCCTTCACCATCTTCCTCAGGTCACTCTCTATACTATAACTCGCGTTTCTATCAATACTATTTCCCGCACCTCCCACTATCACCACTCTATCATCCTTAGTGAAACTCCTAAAAAGGGAACCTATATCCTCTATTACCTGGCCTAATGTCGCACTAGGTTTGAAAAAACTTGTGACTTGGTATCCTGTACCTAACTGATCCTGCAGAAGAGGGCCTACACCTCTCCCATGGCTACTACCTAGCAGCAGAACCCTTTTTTTCCCCTATTCTTGCCCTGCACGCCCTTATTCCTAAAGATCTGCTGCATCTTATCTATTCCTACATCTACATGAGGCTCCTTACTCAGGCAACAGGTCAAACCTATTTTTTCTCACAATTACTGAAGTGTCTGACTTGTTCATCCTGTTAAGCATGTTTCTCCTATGACCTGTTACCAGCTCCCACCCATCCTTATCAACTTCCTCCAACCCACTATCTCTACTTTTTGCCTCGACAGCATGAGCCTCGACAAGCTCAGCCCCCACAGGCTGTGCCTGTGCAGTCTGAGCCCCCACAGGCTGGACTTCCACAGGTTGAGCCTCCACAGGCTGAGCCCCCACAGACTGAACCTCCACAGGCGAGGCTACCACAGGCCACGCCTGCAGAGTCTGAGCCTCCACAGGACGAGCCTCAAGAACCCTGATCCTTTCACGCAACTCTCTAATCGTTTCGCCCATCTCCCAAATCCTATCATCC
The DNA here is from genome assembly GCA_031002005.1 of Vandiemenella viatica. Taxonomy (NCBI): domain Eukaryota; kingdom Metazoa; phylum Arthropoda; class Insecta; order Orthoptera; family Morabidae; genus Vandiemenella; species Vandiemenella viatica. Next base: position 176,206,709 of record JARYHS010011408.1, read on the forward strand.
CTAAGACAAAGTGAACAAAACCATGGGTAAGCCTTATTTATTTCCCCCGTTTCCTCTTCCCCACATGCCCAGTGAAACCACTTCTTACACCAACTACAACCCATCCCCTTCGCAACGTACCTACGACAGGCGCCACGGTTTGGAGTCATGATTTTCCCAAATACTTCAACTATCTTCTAAACAAACCTTAAATTTATTTGGTAAAGTAGTCTTATAAAGTTTACATGGGCGTATCCAGTGAGGGGCAGAGGGGGGCTGCTGCCCCCCCCCTTGGATGAAAAAATCAAGTTGTCTTCAGTACGCTTCGACGAGTGAAGAACTGGTTCAGGAGCACTTTGGGAGAGGAAAGATTGACCGGATTATGCCTGATGAGTGTGCATCGAAATTTCGTGAAAGAACACGTGAAAATTTTTCTAAGAATCCGAAACGATTAATGTTTACATAAAAAACTATAACTGAGTTACGATCTTAATTAACTACTAAGTGGGTCTTTAGATTAACCTCACCACCGGTATGAGCATCCTTCCTGCAGTATTGAATGTAAGTAAAATATTTGAGATTAACTTCATTACAAAATAATTAAATTTCTCTTATTCATCGCAAATAATTTTCAACATTATAGGATACACAAATGCGCTGTAATTTGCATCTGCAGATGTGAAGTTAATGCAAACCATCTGATGATGGGCAACTTTGCCCGAAACCGGTAATGGTGTAATAAACATATTTACAAATGTGACTGGTTGCTGTTTTCTTTACCATCAATTTTTTTACTTAAGAACCAATGAATAAAACTTAAGCTAATGGATTTCGAAACAAACTTAAGATGGAAGGTCGATACTATTTAGTGCTAATGTGGATGGATAACAACTAATTTGTTACTTATGAAAGTTTTTTTTATAAATATTTATATATATATTAGACGGCAATTAAACACTATTACATTTCAGACAGAACAGGTTAATTATTAGAACGTACGTTTTTGTTATCGTAAACTTGATTTCGATATCCATAGTCGGATTTAAAATAACGTTAATGTGTTAACCTAATGTGAGTAACTAAATGCTATATATGAATACTTATTTTTATTATTTATTATTTCCAGTTGATTTTGTTACTATTCCGGAACTAATTAATTAAGAAACTGTGTTATTTTAAACCTAATAAAGCCTTAATATAGGACAATACAGAAAGCTTTAACAATCGAAATTCAAACGAGTGATTTGAACTATTTTTTACGGTATTTAAGAAATTTAACATTACAAAATAACTTAAACTACGATTTTTTCCTGTGTTATAGTATTATAGTAATCTAACTATCAAGCTTATGCTAAATTAAATTCAGTAAAACATGCAATAACTAGCAAAAACGTTAACAACAATGACACGAAATTTAAAAACTGTTATTTATGGTGTAATCTTAAATAATTTTTCTTGCTAGCAACAATTCTAAGAGTTTAGATGATAATTAAAGATTTTAAAATAATTTAGTCTACAAAAACTTAGCTGATGAATGCAAAATCGCAGTTTGATGAGCAGCTCTCGACAGACAGAGCCAATCGATCGCACAACCAGAACCATAAACTACATTATTTCGCAAACGCGTTAATCAGTAAAACCTAGGTTTGTTGGTATGCAGCGTATAGTAAATTTCCTACCTAAAAATATGTAACAAGATGCAGTTGACGTGAATATAAGTGTTTATGTGTCAACTGGCGCATGATCTGGCGATGTCTGGACTGCGAAATCTGAAAATTTGTATTCGTTACGATCAGTATTTTTTAATATCAAATACAAATGAAAACATTTATACTTGATTAATCAGTTGGTGATTTATTTAAATTAAATGATAACGATTTAAGATTGATTAAATAAGTTTGATGGACTAGGCGTTTATATTAAACAACTGCAAGGTTTTCGAATAAGCATAATAGAATAACATTCTCATTTAACAGTTTTAAATATAAGTATTATTCAATTATTATTCATGTATTATTTGATCCAAATTTTAATCAAATATTATATTAAAACTGGTTATTAACAGTCATATATATTATCGCCAAGAACATCAGAGTTGAAGTAAAAATTGTGCGTACCGTTTGATTTGTCCATGGAGAAGAGGGAACAGGTGTGATGAGAGTGTTCGACCAACCCATCAAACTGTCGCACCTCAAAGGCTGTGGGTAGCTACAGGTTATCTTGACGGAGTGGAGGAGAAGGGGCAGCAGGTAGGCGCAGACAACGTGTTATTATTATGTCTTAGCAACAATAGAAGTGGTACACTTTGTACTTTTTTTCTGCTTTGTATTTAGTTACTGCAATTTGCAGGACATGTGTCTCGTGCCAACATCGCAATTAATGACAATTGTTCCTAACAGGCGCAAGGTCTCTCAACAATCCATTAGCATAGCTGACTGACAATGGAAGGTAATCTCCTTTGTATTTGGCCCACAAAAGCCGGATGAACTCAAGTTAGTGAAGATGCATTCATAAATCTGGCAACAGCGCAATGCGGGTCCCACTAGAACGCCGAATTAAGATTGCCTAATATGCTTAGCAATAGGAGGCGTCGTATGATTGACAGCTCGTTAATCGATTTTTATAGCACACGCCATTTTTTTTTTTTTTTTTTTTTTTTTTTTTTTTTTTTTTTTTTTTATGGCATTCGGCAACGGAGGCCATACAGCCAGCTCAATGTGTATTTTTTCCAATTTATGGACGCCACAGAACGGACAGGACAGTCACACAGACACACAACACTTAACATCCATGCCCGCGGCCGGATTCGAACCGGCGGCCTTCGGCACGTGGAGCTAGCACTCTAGCCCCTACGCTACCGAGGCCGGCCACACGCCATTCTTTCACTGCCACTGAGGTCGTTGAAGGCGGAAGAGGACTGGAGGCTAGAATCAGGAAGAAATTTGGCCATTGCATTTTTGAAGCAATTAATCCGACACTTGCGTGGTGTGATTTCGAGAAGCCACGGGAAAACTGAAATTTGGATGGCCAGAAAGAGATTCGAATCCACGTTCTCCCAAATGCCATCAGAAACTGAAGTCCTTCATTGAAGTGTAATTCTATCTCTTGAGTTCTTTCATAATGTGGAGAAACAATCCACGCCAATCGAAGCAGTATGGTTGCGGTAAACCCGTCCACTTCACCGCTGGGTCCCGCCAACGACTTGGGCCCCCATGGATCTTTTTCGCTCTACTTCCTTAACCCACAAAGCCGACACCTCTCTGCGTTTCAAATGAGTTTTGCTTTAATTCTGCCTGCGTTCCACTCGTTTTGCTACCATTTTCTTACAAATTCATTTTCAAAATGTCACAATTTTTCGAGAATTAGTTTGAACGGTCTTGAAAAGATCGCTAATTGATCATCGCAGTGTATTTCATACGAAATGATATTATTTTGCCTCAAGTCACGCAACAAACGAGCGGGATACGGGTGCTGATTGAAGTCTTATCAACGCCTGGTTCCACATCGTGTGTCCTTACCGCTTTCTGTCGCTCGGCTTTCTTGTTAAGTCGGTAGAGCTGACACCTCGCCGCATTTCCAATGGCGTTTGCTTCAGTTCTGCCTTCCGATGGTACTGCTTCCATTTTTTTACCACATGCTTTAATATTTTTACTTTCAAAATGTCACATTTTTTTAAATTTATTTTTAAGGTTATTGAAATGATCACAAATTGACTGCGATTGTTTATTAAATATGAAATTATATTATTTCCCTCCAAGTCACTCGACAGACCTATGGGGACCGCTCTGTAAGACCGCTTGGCATGCACTGAATCGCCGCGGCCGTTTCGTTACCTGACCAATCCTGTCCTCACCCCGCGTCGTGCGGGTACAGAAGCGGGAAATTGGCTGGGAAGGCGTCTGACCGGAGATCGAAAGATCCTCGGTTCGAATTCCTGTCCAGGCGTGGATTTTCAAAGGCCCTTAACACGACCGTCCCTCTGGCACAGATTGCTGTGTAATGTGAAGTACGGGAAACGCTACCGTGTTTGGGATTTAATGTTAAACTTTAAGTCCCCTGTACTCGATAGGGTTACCAAGCTTGATTAAGGCGGTTAAGAAAGGGGTAAAACCCTTTTCGCCAAGTCATTATGATCACACGAGCTTTTTGGGGAAATGCCGCCTAATATACATGACCTTTTCTTACTTTGTCTATCAAACGCTTTTCACTACGTTGTCCTCCATTCAACAGTCCTTGAAACTAACCGTTTCAAACTGGATAGTTTTCATATTGCTCTGAATTCTGAGTTGCTAGGCAGTACCGAACCTGGAAGTCATGGTTATGACAAAATATTCGAGCAACGGTTTTCATCAGAAACGAAGATGCTAACACCGCCGCAGTAACCCAGGAAACGTTTATCTGCGATCAGAGTGTATAACAGAGTGTGCTTCAATTGAATTGTTTGTTCTTATACTGATAAATACTTGAATATTTATTAATACTTGTATTTTTACTATTTTTTTTCCCAGTCTTTAGACTGGCTTGATACAATCCTCCATTCCTTCCTATCTTGGGCTAACCTCTTCATTTCTACATACCCCTTACAACCCACATCCTCAATTATCTGCTTCATATATTCTAATCTCTGCCTTCCTCTACAGTTCTTACCTTCGTCTGTTCCCTCCACCAGCAAATTAGCCAATCCAGCATATCTCAAAATTTGACCTACCAGCCTATCTCTTCTTTCTGTAAACTTCTTCCATAAACTTCTTTCCTCACCAGTCATTTCCAAAATTCGTTAATTTCTTACTTTGTCTGTTCACTTAATTTTCAGCATTATTCTGTAGCACCACATTTCAAATGCTTCAATTTTCCTTCTATCCGGTGTCCCTAAAGTCAATGTTTCGCTACCATAAAGTGCTGTGCTCTACACATAGTTTTAAAAAGTTTTTTTTTCTAATTCCTAGATCAATATTTAAAACTAAAAGATTTCTCTTTTTCATGAAGGTTCTTTTTGCTAGTGGTATTTTGCTTTTAACATCATTCCTGCTTCGGCCATCGGTTGTAATTTTGCTTCCCAAGTAACAGAATTCACTTACTTCTCCAATTGCATTCGATCCTATTTTTATATTTAATCTACTAGTATTGGTATCATTTCTCCTACATTTCATCACTTTAGTCTTGCTTTGATTTATATTCAGTCCAAAATCTTCCTTCAGTATTTTGTTCATGCCATTCAGTAATTTCTCAACATCCTCATCACTTTCTGCTAACAATACAATGTCATCAGCAAATCGTAGCATACTGATTTTTTTCTCCCTGAACACTTATGCCACAAGGAAATCTTTCTTTTACTTTCTTTATTGTTTCCTTTACATACAAGTTGAATATTAACGGGGATAGACTACAACTTTGTCTCACATCCTTTTTAACTGATGCTTGCCTCTCATGATTCTCTACTTTTATTACAGCCACTTGATTCTTATATCTTATATTCTTTTTTCTAATAAATGGACTAAAAAAAAACCTGATTTTTTTTTTAAGTTTGGTAATTGATGGTGCTATTCTAAAGGTTAATTAATTTAAACATTTCCTATGGCTTGTTATTCGTACTTAGTATTTCGATTTAACTTTTCAGTATTCTCTATTAAGTGATTCTGAATTTCTTTTTAAGGTCAGCTGAAAATCGAGAACTCGTTTATTTTAATTGGTTGAGATGTTTAGTATTCACTGAAAACATCTGGGGAATCTTTAGATTTCATTAAGTGTTAGTGGCTTTGGTGGATAATTAAGAACGATTCACCCAGGCTCCACGTACCTAACGCACCTAGTAGACAGCAAACGTGAAAGGCAGACGCTATTATGTAATCTGCCTGTTGATTACTTTCAGCAACATTTTAATAGGTACTGAAAGCTGGTTAAAACCGGGTATAAGTTCATCAGAAATTTTGAACAATAGCATGAACGTTCTGCTTAAGGATAGGTTGCATTCCAATGGAGGTGGAGTATTTATTGCTGTTAGTAAACACCTGTCGTGTAACGAAATAGATATCGATACTGTCTGCGAAATTGTATGGATTAGACTCAACGTAGCTAAGACAAAACTTGTAATAGGGTCTTCCTATCGTCCACCAGATCCAGTCGTAACTATTGCTGAGGCCTTAAACAATAATGTAAGTAATTTAGCTCATCAATTTTCGTATCATGCAATAATACTGGGAGGTGTCCTTAACTTTCAGTATATCGACTGGACTAATTACGGTCTTGTCACTTGTGGCAGGTATAAAACAGCCTGTGAAATAATTACTGACCTTTTCTCAGCAGCTCGTCATTGAACCAACGCACCGAGCGAGGTGGGTGAATGGTTAACGTTCTGGCCTCGCATTCGGGAGGACGCGGGTTCGAATCCCCCTCCGGGCATCCAGATTTGGGTTTTCCATGGTTTCCCCAAGTCACTCCAGGCGAATGCCGGGATGCTTCCTTCAAAAATGCCATGGCCGAATTCCATCCCGCCTCTAATGGCCTTAGCTGTCGACGAGGCGTAAAATATATATATATATATATATATAAAAATATAAAAATAAAATAAAAAGCTTTCTACAAAGAACATTGGCAATAATTAAGGATGTGGAAAGATGGAGAGGGACTGCGATTTGGCAAACCAAATGTTGACAGTATTTGTCTCTTTATTTTAAAGTATAAATGTGCTAAGTTCTATCGAAATTGGATAAAAACTGTGAGCTTGTTTAAAAATTAGGGGTTGTAAAGGGGAGAGGGGATGGTTTAAAAAAATAGTCAGAAACGTTCTCCATGAAATAATACACGAATATGCCAACTTTTATAGAGATCGGCTAAATGGCGTGGACTGGAGCTTTGTATAAAGAACATTGACAAAAATTTAGGGGTTTGGAAAGGGGGAGAGTGGGTTCAGTTTTTGTAAACCAAAAGTTAACAGTATTTTTCTCTTTGTTTCAAAGCAAAAATGTGCAAAGTTCAATCGAAACCGGATAAGAAATGTGGGTTTATATAAAAATTAAGAGGTGTAATGGGGGAGGAGGAGTGATTTTTTATTTTTTTAGTCAGATATCTCCGTGAAGAAATACATGTATACGCCAATTTTCATGAAGATCGGGTAAATGGTTTCGACTGTAGCTTAGTATAAAGAAAACTGGCAAAAATTTATGAGGTGGAAAGGGGAAAGCGATTGGGTTTCCACAAACCAAATGTTGCCAGTATTTTTCTCTTTATTTAAGTTATACATGTCCAAAGTTCCATCGAAATCGGATAAAATTTTTTAGAATGTTGTGAAGTTTTATCTGTACTGTGAAACTCAGAACACATGTGACTTTTTCACTAACTGCTTTGCGTTCGGGATGAGGTGTGTTTGAACCCGGGGACGTGTATTTCAGTGGATATTCCCTACGTAGTCCCGCATAGGGAAATGATTGCAAACCATTTGGAGCGAGGAGATTTTCTGCGTGAATACCTTTCAAATATTATCATTTTTAACAACTTCCCACACGGGGAATTCAGGCATTTAACTTCAGATTTAGGGCGTGGAAAATTTTTAATAATGCGCTGAAAGGGGTAAAATAAAGGTATTTGCTGCTTCATTTTATGATGATTATGGCAATCATATCTCTTACTCAACAGAGCATCCGAAAGTTTCGTAATTTTTTGAATGTATCCAGTGGTAGGATAAATTTTATTCATGAGCTGGTGAAACTGAAACTAAAGCTATCTAAACTGCTTATATCACTCATTGTTAAATGACTAATTCGTACAGTTTTACGCTACCAAAAAAAAAAAATCTGAGGCAGGATGTGTGTGTGTTCTGGCTTCTGTAAGAGAGTTCGGCTTAAACACACGTAAACTCGCTAACTACAGATAGTCACAGCATTTATGGCTAGTGATGTCAGAATCCTAGGTTCGATTGTGTCCCTTGTATAAACATTCGTATATTCGTTAGTTTATTAAACAAATACGGAGATGGTTGAACGGCTGTGAAGACAAATCAAACATTTTATAAGCTTGTAGAAAAACAATTAGTTTGCGAACCATGTAGGATGTACTGTGATATTTCATGCAACATCACTATCAGCAGTCCTATTGCAGAGAAATCATCGGGAAAGTTTTGGGCAGAACTAAATCACGTTTATTACTTACTAGCACAGCAATAACATTTTTACTAACGGAGCATTTTGCATGACGTACATGTGTGAGAGCTTATTTTCGGCCATGACAAACCTGAAAACAAAACATCACCGCCAACTTCAGCTAGAAGATTATTTAAGGTTTAAAACTGTTTTATATTGTTCATGCCGAAAATACTGGCGGCACAAACTGGTAAATTCTCCTTCTTCTCGCATAGCATCTCATGCTCCCTGGCTCCGTGGGCTTTTTAATCTTTACCTACCATTATTCTCTTAAATCAAAATCACTGCGGTTATAATTAAAGTTAACTTAATGATCGGTGGAAATGACAGCGCCTCGTCTATGGATTGACCTGACCCGACAGCGCGTGTGAATGCTACTGAGCTGATATCCAGAGTTGTGGTACACATTACATAATGCTTGGAGTAGATATCGTGCGCCACCAACTCTCTATCGCTGCCGGCTAAGTCTTGATTACGAAAATTTCTTTTACCTTCTGGGCTCGAATCAGTTAACTCGTAGTAAAACACCACAGTTCCGCAACTAATCGAGGCAACGCGGCGTGCTAATAATATATAGAAGCATTTAATATGTTACGAAATTACTGAACTGGATTCAAGACATGTAAAAATTTGGACATCTGTTGGGGTCAAGAAATTTTGCACAGTTACAGCCCACTTATGTATAATTTTATCCATAATGTTTCCAAGGACTGCTGATAAGAAATGCAGGTAAACAAAATCATGCAAATGTGTACAAACTATGATTTGATTATACAGGTGTTCGAACCAGTGGTCCCGAACATACCGATGTTTCGGTATTTCTGTCCCACCAAAATATAACAATTTTTCCACGATTTTTGAGAACACGAGGAAATTTTCCCGAATTTTTTCCCGATTTTGAATTTTCGAGTTGGCAGCCTTTTCGTTTATGTTTTACAGGGAATCCCTCGATCGATTAAATGATAAGAAGTTATCTATTGCAGAATGTTCTCGATATGTTTTGAAAAATACCCTTGTACCCTATATTTTCGACATTTTTAGAAGATTCCCGAGCTAATTTGCTTGTCTATACAAACGAGAATTCGTATTTTATTTATTCATTAATTTTCATCATTTTGAAGAGAAACTTTCTCCGAATCAAAATGCAGTCAGAATTGTTGACATTTTTAGGGGATTCCCCAGCTAATTCATTTGCCTATATAAACGAGAATTTTATTTGTTCATTAGTTTTCATCATTTAGAAGAGAAGCTTTCTCCTAGTTACTAAATCAAAATGTCGTAAAAAAAAATTGTTGGAGCGCAAACCGTGCCTATTAATAAGGATATTAATATTACATCAGGGGAAAACGCTCTCAAGAAACACAATTCTTTACACTACATTCGTTATCATCAAAGAATATAAAACCATAAAGATATTGTCATTTACTGTGACAAATTAAACAATGCAAAAATATTTCATTGCAACAAAACGAAGTTCCGAATATTTTTATCCTTTTTGCACATGTCATTCGTTTCATCTTTATGCGGCATATGCTTGTGTCAAACTGTCACGCAAATTGTGGTTATTGGATTGTATTTTTTTCATAAAGCGATTTTAGGTACAAATATACCGATCTTAGTGGGCAATTGTACCGATTTCGCATTTTGACATTCGAGACTACTGGTTCGAACCCACGTCTACCCGAGTATAGGAGTTACAGAACTGACAAGAGGCGCGTATGAGATACGTATTTTGAAAAGTATGTACACCAGAGTCCCGATAATCCGAAATAATTGAGACCGGGCGTTGTTTGGATTAGCCGGAATTACACTGACTAGTTTCTAGAATGAAGTATACCAAGCATATAAGTAGGTACACCATGGTAACAAGAGGGGGGACAATGGCTGCTGTGACCCAAGACCAGGTAGAAGTGACTGTTGTGACGGAAGTGACAATGAGGCGGAATGTGACAGAGGAGAGCTGGTGCCACACAGTGACGCGGCAGAAGCCCTTGATCTCGCGCTACGCTATTTGGAGCAACAGGACACTGCTACACCTGCTGATTTAATGTTTATGAGACGAGGACGCAACTTTGCGTCATATAACACGCCAAAAACCAGTGACTGAGTTTTTGTCTTCTAAAAAGTAGGAATAAAATGGGCGCTTGTAAGCATTGTAAATATTATCGTAAGTTTGACAGTTTTTCTTTCATTGGTATGCACTGTTTAATGTTTTCTTGCTAATTTTTCTAATATGTTTGTACTGTACTGAGTAAATTAAAATTGTTTGTATGTTCAGCAGTTAACCGCGCAATAAAATGAGCTGTATTTTCATGAATTGTGTTTTAATTCTTTTACCATTTTTCATACTTGACTAATTTTTTGCCACGTTCGGATTAGCGGGACTCTGGTGTGTAGTTGTTTTTAATTAGTGTGTTTATGATATATCCGAGCAGCATAAGCAACGTTTGTGTCAAAGGATTAGTGATCCAACAACCTACGGACACTGAAGAATATCATCGCACTCCTCGTTCTCATGTCAGTCTACCCCATGTATGTGGAGTGGAGGGCTGGGGGGCAGCGCACGCAGCGCCACCCCTCCCCGTGGCAGGGCGGGCGTCGGCGCAGCATCCCGTCTCGCCAGTCGCGCGCGGCAGCCATGTCGCGGCGCCTCACGCTGCTGCTGCTGCTGCTCCTGTCTTGTGCCTGGGTCGCCGCTGACAAGCTGCCCATAGGTGAGCACGCAGCCGCCACAATCAATTGTTCACGTCAAGGCTTCGCTGAGCAACCTTGTTTTTACATCCCATGTGTCAGTATAAGGGGTTCCATTCCTACTCTGCTAATTAACGTTCTCAGTAAACGTCTTTCCCAGTATTGCATTGTGTTTTCAGAAACAATCTTGACGTTCGACTACTTTATAACATCTTTGCTTCTCTTATAAACGTGGATTATGTACCGCCGAGAATTGGGAATGCAAGAAACTTATTTACTAAGTGTGAAACCAATTAAAAATCTGGCGAACCGGCAACAGAGATTCTCGATTGTTATGAATAATAAATATCGAAATAATTATTATCGCCGTGAAAAATTTTTACATTTGTGATTTAATTTATTTTATCGTTTTATTCGTGTTCTGTCAATAACACAGGTCAACAAAAGAATTTTTTTTGTCTGGTACCTGGAATATTTTAACGAATTCTTAAGTAATTTTGGCTGATAAATTCGAAAACAACTTCAGTTTTTCTCTATCAGGTCTCTTTTTTTACTGTACTCGTCTCATTTTGACTCCATTACATTGTAATACATATTTCCAACAGTGTACAGGGGCTGGTATCAGTTTGTTTTAGGGGACTTAAACAAGTCTGTTTCTTTAACAAATTTATTTTATTAATATAAGAGGCAAATAATATTAAGAGATAAACTGTGCATGACCCATAGAAAGAAACACAAACAAATGTTCAAAATTACAAAGATTTCACCTGAAATATAAAGGAATACAATAACGCTTCTTTGCGCGCCATCGTCACAGTATCCTTTGCTACGGCGGTTTCCACCTACGAGATTTTCAGGAAAGCAATCAAGATGACTAAAAGGAAAATGTATTTTGATGTTTATATTCGCTCCAGTATCATGATAAGTTGACACCATGTTACTAACAAGGTCTTTGTAGTTTTCACTTTTGTGCTTCCCAACAAAAAATTGTGCCTTTTGTACAATGGCTCGCCAAGCTAATGCTTCATGCTCGCGCATTGTTTTCACGAAATTTGTGTCCTTCATCATATTAGGGATCATTAGTCCATCAGAAATCCCTGCCTTAAAATTATCAAATTTGTTTTTTTGGAAACACACTGCAGATATATTTGAAGCACTCTGCATGTTTGTCCAAAGCTTCGATAAATTGTTTTATCAATCCAAGCTACAAAGGTGGAAAGATGATTTTTTTCACTTAACTAAAGTTTCTCTATAAGGAGCCATATATGTATTCGGGGGGGGGGGGGGCAGTCTTTCTGAACATAACGTTTTTCACAGGCTCTACTATACCATGTACAAAGGAATTATTGATATTTGCTATAACCCGATTGCTGTCCTACGAGAAAATTCACCGATTGCAATGTTGGCATTGGAAGGGATTGTAACAAATTAAACTTAGAATAAGGTGATAAATCAACGCAATAAGCATATAATAAGCTCAGAAACATATTGGCTGAAAGTGAGTGTGAGCTTCGGTTTAAACGCGGCATTTGTTGTATATTACCGTGAAAAATGAATTCCAGACAGGCAGCGTAATTAAACACGACTCAAACTGAACACCATGTGTTCCACTTTTCCATGTTAGAATGGAAAGAAACATATGGACTATCAGTCAACGCGTACACTTATAAACATCATTTACTTTGACTAAGACCTAATATATAACAGATAAATATTACATAGCTTAAGCTCTAGACCTGATTTGTCAAAATTAAGCTTGGTATCAGGAGACAAATTTCATATAGAAATGGTGTTTATTTACTGAATACCAAAATCATTGTTGCCCAGTGTAATAATTGTGGTAAGAGTTTTTACCACTTGCGACAAAATCTTGGCCCTAATTTTAGCCAAGTAGTTGGCTAGAATTTTTATTTCAGATGTTTCTACTCCAAATATTTGCTCTTCTGTTATCTTCAAAGCATAAATTACACACAAAAATGGTAACTACCCGATACCTTACACTCCTTAGCAGTAGCTTTCCTCCTTAACTTTTGCGCCTTAAGATGCAGACTATTTGTACAGTTTCTGCTATTACTGCGTTTATTTACCTGCAGGCATGACTTTTATTTGTTAACTAGCTTTGCCCGGCATCCGTTGCAATGCCTTATTCTTTCGTAAGGGGGCACACATATTCAAAACAGACACATTATGTGTAAAAAATAAATGGAAGACAATGATGTTTGTGAATAAAAATAAAAGGGAAAAAGTTTTTTCTAGTGCTTCGGGATGTACAATATTTTTGGTCTTTCGTCTTCTGCTAAAGCAGACACGTAGGTGTCCCCCCCCCCCCCTTACGTTTGGCTTTACCCTCGTCGACGAGGTCATTATAGGCGGGATGGGATTGGGGACAAGGAACGAGAATTCGGCCATTGCCCTTTTGAAGGAAGCATCCGAGGCCAGAGTGTTAACCGCTCACCCTCCACGCTTGGTCGTTGTTTTTAAGCCGTTTTTGATAGTACTTATCAGACCTATATTTAAAAAAAAGCGGTGTCGTAGATCAGTGGTTAAGTCTTTTACTTTCAAAAGTTTCTTGGTCCAGTCCCAGGTTCAAATTGTGGTGGAATCAAGAATTTGTAAGAATTGTATATGATCAATGGCTTCATTAGTTTTTTACTTTAAAACAAAGAGAAAAATACTGTCTTTCTACAGCGTTTCTCGGCGGGTGGGTATGAAAGTTCTGATATTTTATACATTTTGATCGGATTTTAATATTCCATCACAATCAAATTTGGCAGAATTTCCCACCAATGCAAAATAATGGGAAAGTTTCTTGTGTAAATTTGTTTTAAAAGGTGCGAAGGGGAAGAGCGAGTAAACATCAATTTTCATTTATTTTAAAGCATCTGTGCGCAATGTTCTTTCAGACCGGATAAAAACTATAGATTTTTAAATTACAAATTCGAATTTCTTGGTCAGCAGCTCTCCAATCGGAATCAGTCTAACATCGTGTGACAGGAAATATTATGGGCTCTGAGAATATCACAAATATCCCTGTCCTCTTTGCCTATTTTCCTTGCCATTTTCGAGATATTAGCAAAACAAAACAAAAACAAAAAAGGAAAAAAAAAGAAAGAAAGAAAAAACTGAGTAATTCGAAGAGTAAATTTTGCGTAAGGGACATTGATGGGTTTTTCTAAATCAAAAATGTAGACAATATTTTTCTCTTCGTTTTAATGTATGCGCGTGCAAAGTTCCGTCGAAATCGAATACAAACTATGGGTTTGGAAAAAATTAAAGGGTATAAAGGGAGAGAAGGGTTAAATTTTGCAAACCAAATGTAGACAGTATTTTTGTGTTTGTTTTAAAGTAAAAAAAAAAAAAAAAAAAATAAAACTAACTTAGTACACAACCCGAAGGTTGGTTGGATCTTACTGGAGGGGCCATATTAAACCATTGATCAGATACAAAATTCCTATTTCCACTGGAATATGAACCTGGTACCGAATCAAAAAACTTTTTAAACTAAATGCCTTAACCACTGCACTCCCACACCGCTCCGTTTTTAAACAGGCGTGCTAAGTACTATCGAAACCGGATAAAAAGTGTGGGCTTGTGTAAACAATTTTGGCAAAAACTAAGCGGGCGCCCGGGCGGGGTAAAGGAGGAAGCGGCGGGCTTTTACTAACCAAATGTAAACAGTATTTTTCTCTCTGTTTTGAAGTATAAAAACTAACTTAATCCAACATCCGAAGATTGGTTTTCTTTAATTGCTTATGGCTTTAAGCCTCGTCGACGTCGAGGTCATTAGAGGTGGGATGGGATTGGGGGAAGGAACGGTAAGGAGTTCGGCCACTGCCTTTTGAAGGAAGCATCGTGGCATTCGCCTGGATTGATTTGGGGAAACCATGGAAAAATCCAAATCAGGTTACCCGGACGGGATTCGTTCCGGCGTCCTCCCGAATGCGAGGCCAGAACGTTACCGATCACCCACCACGCTCGGTAAGGTTGGTTGAATCCTCTTGAAGGAGGTGTACTAAACTTTTTGTGTCAAAGGCGGAACGGCCATTTTCTTTCATCTGTGACCTGCAGTTTAATGCCGTATTAGAACCACAGAATGTCCCGCCGTCTTGATGCGTCGCTTAGATAATCAAATGCAACTGTCCGGGATTTGAACTCGCGACCGAAAATAGAAATTAACGGAAATAAGTGCCTTAACCATTGGGCTACCAGACCGCTTCATTTTGAAGAATACGTGTGCAAAGTACTATCAAAATCGGATTAAAAACTGTGGGTTTGTATGAATAACGACAAAAATTAAGGAGAGTGTGAGACGGGGAAAGGGGAGGGGGTAAGAACGGCAGGTAGGTTCTTGCAAACCAAATTCAAATAGTATTTTTCTGTTGGTTTTAAATTAAAAAAAAAAAGTTTAAAAATCCAACTTAGTCCACATCCGAATTTTGGTTGAATCCTCTTGAAGTTGGTGTACTAAGCTATCGTGTCAGAGGTAGAAAGGCCAGTTATTTTCCTCTGGGACTTACAGTGGCACGTGGTCCATAGACGTGACGTAACTTATGTGATTGAATACCACTCTTAAAAGTTTCAGCTTCCACCCTGATTTCAACCTGGGAACGAACACAGAAACTTTTTAAAGCAAGCGCGTTACCGCTGAGCAATCATACCGCTCTGTTTTATTGTATATATGTGCTACGTACCATCAAAACTGGTTTAAAAATTATGGATTTGTACACATAACGTCAGCAAAAATTAAGTGGGTTTACGTAAATGGGGGGTTGGTTTTAGCAAATCAAGTGTAGACAGTATTTTTCTCTTTGCTTTAAAGTAAACGTGCAAAGTTCCGTCTATATCGGTTGAAAACTGAGCAAAAATTAAGGTGGGGTGTGTGTAAGGGGAGAGAGGAGCTGAGTTTCTGTAATCAAAATGTATACAGTATTTTCCTCTTTCTTTTAAAGTAAAAAAAAAAAAAAAAAAAACCTTACTTCGTAACCCGACGGTTGGTTTAATCCTGCCAAATGTGGTGTGCTAACCCATTGTGTCAGAGTTAGGATGACCAGTTCCTATCCTTTGGGACCTACAATTTAACGTGGAATTCGAACCACTGAACATCCCGGCGTAGCTCATATTATCAAATACAACTCTTAAAAGTTCTTGTTTCCCATGGGATTTGAACCCGCCCCCGTAGACACAAACTTTTGTAAGTAAGCGACTTGACCACTGAGTTACCAGACTGTTTTGTTTCAAAGAATATATGTGCTAAGTACTATAAAATCGGATAAAAATTGTGGACGGGCGGGGGAAGGGGGGGGGGAAGGAGAAGAGGGGTTGGGTTTTTGTAAACCAAACGTAAACAGTAATTTTCTATTTGTTTTAAAGTATACGTGTGCAAAGTTCCCTCAAAATCGGATAAAACTGTGTGTTTGTATATATATATATGTTTTGTTATGTTCGTTTGAAACACGCTAAATGGCTTCTTGGTTCGAATTTCACATTAAACTCCAGGTGCAACTACGACAGATGCGGAATGCACGGCAACTTACCATAACCATCTAGGATGTAGGATGGTAACTACTTTTCTCCTGATAAATTACCAGTTCAGAAAAAATAATTGGTAATATACAGAACGCAACCTACACGGTTCATTGCCAGATGGTCTACTGAAGTTTAACATCCACGACAGTCGCAGACACTCAAAGTCCTATGTGATTGTAGGCTTCCGCGGCCACCCGGACAGCCAAGAATCGACTCAAAGTCCTGTTACCGGGGGAAAGAAGCCACCCGGAATAAAGTATTACTATATAAGTATCAAATTATGGTATTACTTTATCCATCTTTTTCACCACATAAGAGGATTGAACGTGTAAAATTTTTCGACAGATCTGGATTTTTTTTCCATAAATGAGTGGTCTGTTCAGGGTAACTTGGCTTCAGTTTGACAAATGATCACATTAATCTTACAAGGTCTATGAAAAACATGTATACTAACAAACTAATAGACTACAGTTCATAACTCAGCGCATAAATTTTATTATTAGTTTTATTACAATAGAACCTCCGACCGTTTGTACAAAAATAATTTTGTTCCCCGTAGATTTCATACTACAATATTACCAGTTGAGATGTCCTAAAATTTTTCTCCCAAAATTGTTCGTGTTGCGTTTTAGCCCTAGAAGTAATATTTCACAGCATATACTATTATTTTTCATCATACTTCCTATGAATATCAATACTGTACAATTCTATCCTGCGACTCGTAACTCGAAAATAGGCTCCACTTTTGAAAGAAAACAATGAAGTATTCAATAGCGGAAGCAGTTTACTTAGAGATATCTCTGATCCCTTAATTCAAAATAACAACTCATTGACAGCCCCCCCCCCCAAAAAATCGAGTCCCAAAATGAAAGGAGGCCTCGCAGGCGAACGAAATTTAGAATTGGATATCGAAACACTTTAACGGGTAGCCACAGCAGTCATTCTACAACATAAATAGGACAAGTGATCAAAGCATATCCTTTTCCCAAGAAAAGCAATGAACGTCCAGTGATCCACTCTCTCCTTCTCCAAAGAAAATTAGGCCCCGCTATCCACACTCTTCAGAATCACGATCACTCTTCACTTCCAGTTTGAAAAATGGCGCCTAGTTTCGCCTGCAATTTTTCCCCGTGGTGCAACATTGCAGCAAGTTATCTTGGTCCTGACACTTCAACTTTTTCCACATGACGTAAGAATATCGCGGTATAAGCAATCTCATTATATGCAACAATAACAAACTATGTTTCTCTTTAAATAGCAATCTTCGGTAATGCCACAACATTTCGACATTTTCGTGGGATTTGTTGCGTTTCGGTCAGCTGTAAGAAATGAGAAGAGATTATAACTGAAATACAATCGAAAATATAAGTCGTTCGAGGTATCAGCTCTGGGAATCTTCGTTCGGAATTTCGTGGAAGTCGGTTTATGAATGCTAGGTGTAGGCTCTGTAACATATGTAAATCTCTCTCCCTTACACACACACAAATGTACGCATACGACAGGGTTCAGGAATACAAAATAAATCCAAATGGACAATTTAGTTCATTAATTAGCATGAAAATGCTTTTTTAGATTTTACAAAAGGATTCCTTAATTTCGTTGCGATGAAGCTCATTCTCCGGTGGCAATTTCTCCACACACTCATTCTCCCCCTTTCTTGCACTCGTCTACTTTTGCCCTCTACGAATTTTAATTTAAAATTCTTTCAGCGTTTTTGGTAAATTATTTATGACTTCCCATGGTAATTTATTCCAAACCTTGACTCCCTTACCTACTGAAGAAAATTTTGCTACATCCTTATGCATAAAATCGATACCAGCTTGTAGTGATGTTCATCTTTTCTCTTCAATGCGTCACTCTTATTTCTTCCAGCAATATCTTTCCAAGCCTCATCACAGGTATATGCCTCGTACTCTCCCAGCACTCTCTTCAACCTCCTCCTGTCTTCCAATAAATCCCATTCCAGCTCCTATATCACAGCAGTTTGTGTTAAGCAATAATTTCCAGAGACAAAAATAGCTATCCTTTGTATCCCCTACAATTTCTGCATTTGATGCCCAAAATGAGGGTCCCATATACAAGCAATGATTTGACTAAAGGTTTGTAATCCAATTCCCCCACTTCTCTGATGCAGCCCCTTATCACTATCTCCAGTAAATGAAGAATTTTGAAACCTTTTGCTATCACCTACCTACTGTGTCCTGCCCGGTTGAGTTTACTATCAGAGTCATCCTAAGATATTTACATTTCAAGCAATTCCTTCTTCATCCTTTAATCATAATCTGCCTTTAGTTTCTTGTTTGTATCTATGTACCTAATAAGCTGGATCTTAATTGCATTTGCCTTCATCCCATATCTACCTACTCAGCTAGATAGTTTGTACATGTTGATTGTCTTCTCCCATTTCGATTCTATAACATTATTAGCATTTACCCACCGAGGTTCGCGCATGTGGACCATGGTGTGTGTAGTAGCAAGGTACAGCAATCATGTCGAAGGATAGATAGTTGCTAGATAGTAGCCAGTTTGGTGAAGACTAACAGGTCACAAATTTAGTAAATCTAGCACAACATTGGGTAGGTAATATAGAGTATAAAATCACTTTGTAAGGGTTTCACTAAAAAGGATAGTGATGGTGGGAGAGTTTGGGAAATAGTATTGATAGAAATGAGAGTTATAGCGTAGAGAGTGACCCAGCGTACATAGGTGGAGCTCATGTAGGTCTTGGGTCACCATGCTAGGCCACATTTCATCCATGCTATAAGGGAGGTAAACGTGGAGACCAACGGGTTGCTTGGGAAAGACATTAATTCTTTCTTGGCAGTTGTGCCTGTGGATTCCATTGGTAGATGTGGTTTCACAAGGCATGGCCTACAACTAAATAGAAGAGGGAACTTTCTGAATTATTAGCTATATCTGTAAGGGAGCCCATTTCTGGTTATGATGGGGTAAGGACTGTACCTTTTTTTATTAGATTAGAGGTTGCTGGTATGGAGTTAAAAACAGGTGGCCAAAGGGATACTGAATACAGATCCATGACAAGTATTAATGAAATAGTGGAGCTGAGGAAAAAATGAAAGACGGATTCACTACTTTCTTCAGTCGTAGATAAGCGGTTCATTAGGCTCCGTAGGTGTGCACACACGGAACGTCACCCAATATTATCTACTACTAAAGAAGACAGATGCAGAAATATTGTGTATTTATTTGTTTGTCAGCATAAGTGTTCCCTCACATTTATTTATTTATCGTATGATTATTTATGAGGTACACAATAGGAAATATACATGTCACAAGCTTGTACAATTTCATATCTCGAGATCTAATGTATTAATCCAGTCAACTGCACTGATCCCTCACATAACAACCGTCCACTGTGGTATGTAGTGGGTTAGTTTCTCTTTTCTTCATTATTTATATCGCCTAGAAGCCGCTCCCATTTTCCTTAGTTTCATCAAAAAGTATAATAATTAATATACATTTATATTATTTATACATAGAATTTATATTTACATGAATTTCAATAAACTTAATTTTCAACATTATTTTCATTGTTTGCATCATCATTATCATTAATTTCAACAATACTTAAGTTATTCGTGCTATCAATCATATCTTTATAGTCTAAAAAGGATATAAAAGGCTTATGGTAACTGAAGTAAAAAGTAGTGTACATATTTTCAAGCAGAAATTTGGATAACCCCTAATAAACCCTTAATTTGAAATAAAAGTCAATTTTCAAGTATATTTTTGAATTGAAAAATTTAAAGCTGTTTCGCAAATCCCTCCATCCAAAATTTCGATAAGATTTTCAAAATTCAACACATTTTATTTTCAAATAGCCTATATCTAAACATAACATAAATCTAAAATTATTGTAAAATATTATAGACTATTTAATTTTAAAATCCGCGGCAAAAATATTATTGCACAGCTAGAAATCTGTTTTACCACGCTTATAAGATAACTCCTAAGTCACTCATTTGCTTGATGTATTGCAGAGGTCACGCGCTATAATCAACCCTTTTTTAAATTAAATTTTATTTATTACAAAACAGCACAAAAATTACATAAATCACATAATAGCTTTCTTGAATAATGCAAATCAAACTAACTAAATTATATACTTTCGTATGTCAGCTAAGATTCACACAGTCCAATTATTTTTCTATCTTTTGCTCGATTCGTTTTTTGGCTGCCAGATGGAGGGCGCACCTGATGTATGTTGCAAGCAATATTTCGCCCCAACACAGCTAAAATCACATCATGCCGTTGTTGTCGTTTCAGTTTACTACGTGTGGTTTTTTGTTAAATATATATATCTGAATATGCAGCATGACTAGTTCTACATAGAACTGGCATTCATCACAGGCCGCTCGTCTGAATGGTGAATATTCTCCATATTTATTTAGGGTAGAACATTCTTGCATAGAATGTTTTGTAATTTTGGAGTTTTACGGTTTCATATTAGGTGACGTTCATATAGCCAATGTAATGTTCGAACTTTTTTTCGTTTTGTGTGATATAGACAGTAGTGTTTTCTATTAACCAAAGGACAGTATTTTGTTTTTTAGTGGGAAATCTGTTTTTTTTTCTGGTTTAAGACTTTCATTTATGTTTACGACAAATGATGATGTCCTATCTAGGAGAGAAATTCTTCGTCTTGTCCAGATCCAGATCCGGATCCGTTGATTCTGTCTACTTGTTATTCTGTGTTCCAGCGTGTCTGCGTTTCCACAATGTGGGCATCTGTCTGTTGCCGATAGATGTATTTCATGTAGCTTTTTGTTTGTGGCTATGTTTTCATTATCTACGTCATACAATACTGGACGTATCCTGGATGTTAGGGTGCTGTTGGTTATATTGAGCGATATGTTGTTCCAAGCATAATTTGGGTATTTAAATTCTATTCTATTTTTGTGCCGCACTGTGTTTATTAGCTTGTATATTTCTCTGGCTGTCTTATTGTATAGAGTACATCCTTTGGCTTTGGCATAAGTTTCCTCAAGGTGGTTTTGTCGCATATGTGGAAGGGTGTGCGTCATGTGAAAGGGTATTTCATGATGAATGGGTATGGTTGTGGTGACCAGCTTGTTGGTAAGGCCCGTTGGATCCGTGGTTACCATAGTTGCCATTGTTTTAATAAATTGGGAAATACGTCTTTCTTTAAGCTTACAATTAGTATTCCGCCTTTTTTCGGGCAAGGACAGTGTTTTAAAGGCTTACAAACCATCCTAATGCTTTTTGAATTCTGTCGGCGATTGGATCTGGAATCGACAATACCTGAGAAACGTACGCCATTTTACTTAGGATTGAAATTTGTTGTCTTTTGACACGCTGCATTGTGTCAATTTCACGGTCACAGTGAATGTTTACAACGGCTCGCATTTTTTGCAAGGAGGTTTGACAATTTTTTATTATTGTCTTCGCAATGTACTTCTGCAGGCTAATTCTGAGTGTTTTGTGTTCTGTCACTGTTATATACCAAGGGGCTGTGCAGATTTGAAGTAAGGCCGTTTTCGTTGAGTTCAATTTGGCTCCAGATACTTAGAGAAAATTGAAATTATTTCATTGATATTGAGCCACCAGATCGCTGTCTCAGCGCAACATGTCATATTTATAGCTACAGATATAGTAAACATCAGCATGTCGGTGACACCAACTCATAAGATTTTACCCATCCAAACATCACTCAACGCGCCTAAAAAGTTTTCACTTCAAAAATCTAACTTACAAGGGGTAGCCGCCAACTGTAAAATTCAGATTCGAATCATATCTTGTGTAATAAAAGCTCATTGGCAGAGGTGTATTGTGGCAATGAAGTAACATGCACTTTTTCGCCGTTGTCGATAATATCGGCATTGAAGTATTCCATTGCGTTTAAATGGTTCAAATGCTTTCTAGTTAAAGACACAGTCAAGGCGAGCGTGACGCAACGAGCAAGCTCTCTGCTTTATAAACCGGAGTCGCCGGATCAAATTTCACTGCTAGTAACTTTTTTTATTTATTCAAATGTATATATAGATAATTCCCGGCAATAAGTTTCAACGATTATGTATATAATATTTTTTTAAAATGTCATTTATTATGGAAGAGACAACACTTAAAAAGCTGGTTGTACAAATATTGATACTTTTACCCTTTAAGGGTCGAATTCAGAAAAAATCCTATCTTAAAATATGATTTAACCAAAGCAGGGGTCTTAATCTTTAAAATGATACCTCATCTATCGATTTTGGTTAGGTATCAAGGGAGATAAATGGTTCGTGGCACCAAAAACAAAAAATTAAAATGATACCTCATTTATGTATTTGGGTTACGTATGAAGGGAGACAACGGCTTGTGACAAAAAAATAAAAATCTTTTAGTATTTTTCTTTTTGCCCATGCTGCATGTGAACATAATATTGCTATTAAAAAATGAGTCTTCTATTGCACGCTCATTAATACATTCGATGTAAACTTAGTCTAATTTTTCTTATCTTAGTGCAACAGTGACATCTATGGACAGAGAATATAACTACAACTTCATTGAACGAATATAAATGTACAAGGGCAGTTTAGCTTCAGCTACGAGCGCATGCGGAACTAGTGTACAGCCGAGAGTGAGCCTTTCCTGTTTACGTGTGTGGTTGTTAGTGAAGCGGGACTACAACAGTGTGCGGCATTTGCGCCGAGTGTGTATATTAGTGAAAACCAGACGTAGTGGACATAGCATTAGAATACAGAGTATCTGCTAAATTAATTCGAAGGAAGCGAGTGTACCTCGGATACACATCAATCTATCCGAAACTTTAAAGATCGTGAAGGAGGCAGGATGGCGGAAGCGAGTGGCGGTGCTACTGCCAAAGCAGCAGAGGAGAGGAATGAACCATTCATTTATCAAGCAGAACAAGACATGTCAGAGACAACAAAAAAGAAAATAGAAGAACACAATGAGGACAGTGAAGAAGAAGTTAAATACAATCTTAGAAAGAAAAGAAGAGCTACCGGGAAAAGAAGTATACCTATAAGCAACAAAGAAGATTTCGATACAACAGAAATAGTGCCTAAGTTGAACAAGGATCAAACTATAAAGCAGACAACACCCTCGCAGCAGCTGACATATCACGTCACAGAGACTGCGAGCAGATCAACAAATGACCAACTGAACCCAACACGATCAAGTCAAGAAGGACAAAAGGAAAATAACACAGCACCACTGAAACGTGTCAGACTGTATAACCGGCACTCACAGGGACCATATCTAGTATCAATCGAACCAGAGATGAACTGCCAACTGCCTCACCCTATACAACTAGGCAAAATACTCTATAACAAGATTAATGGTCTTCAGCGGATCAACCAACAGGGGAAAAATCGGATGATGCTGGAATTTACTAAAGCTGAGGCGGCAAACAACTTCGTTGGAAATGATGTCTTCCTACAGTCACTAAGACTAAAGGCTTACATCCCTGCAAGCAGGGTAGAGTGCAAAGGTGTAATCAAGTACGTCCCTACAGACTTGAATGAGGAAGAGCTGATAAGAAACGTTAAAGCTTCCGCTCCCATAGTAGGCGTAAGAAGATTCATGAAAAGTATACATTTGGACGGAAAAATAGAAAGAAAACCATTACAAACGGTTCTACTCACGTTTGAAAGCCAGTTTCTTCCGGAAGAAGTAGAAATCTACTATCTCAGATTCAAGGTTACTCCATACGTGTATCCAGTGACGCAGTGCTTTAAATGCCAAAGATTTGGTCACATCTCCTCCAACTGTAGAGGGAAAGAAAGGTGCACTAAATGCGGAGAGGAGCACAATGCAACCTGCTGTAACAAGGAAGAAGTTAAGTGCGCGAATTGTGGTGGAGACCACAAAGTAAACGACAGAGCATGTCCAATAAGGAAACGAGAAGAGGAGCGAAAGCAGACACAGGCACTTGGCAGTAAAACACCAGCCAGGGCAGGATATGAACACAACCCAAAAGAATTTCCCCCATACAGTCCAAAACCTTTAGTGCAGCTGCAATGGGAGAAAAGACCAACCAATATAAGGAGATACATGAAGGAAGATTACCTACAGTAAGAAGAGAAACAAGTACAGATCAGATGGCGGAGCATGAAAACAAGGAAACGAATGTCGAAAGCATTAGCATCATTGTGAAAATTGTGACCAAAGTCATTATGCAACAATTAAATGGAAACATCCCCAAGGAAGTAATAGAAAAAATTCAGGAAGAATCCACTAAGATGGTCATGCAAGAAATAAAGCAAATGGGAGACAGTGAAAACACAATGGAGATAGGTGATGCTGCAGATAATAATGGATAAAAGGGCTAAACTTATAATTCTACAATGGAATGCCAGAAGCCTGATACCCAAATGGAATGAATTACAGAGAGTTATTGAGGAACATGCTCCCCACGCCCTATTGATCACCGAAACTTGGCTATATGATAATATTAACATAAAGCATAAAAACTATAACATCTATAGGAAAGATAGGGATGACGGATTTGGAGGAGTAGCCATACTAATCAGAAATGATGTGAATAGCAACATCAGAGACATAGTAGAGCCGTCTGCTAATTTAGAAGTGCTATCCGTCGACCTGAAACACAAAGATCCGATAGAAAATGTTACTGTTGTTTACAAACCTCCTCAAGTTAACATGAAGGAAGAGGACTGGGAAGCTCTATTTGATCAGATACCACCCAAAAGCTTCGTGGGAGGGGATTTTAATGCGCACCACCCGATGTGTCAGGAAAGACAGCGGGATCAGCAAGGTGAAGAACTGGCGTCGGCGATAACCTCGTCCTCACTTACCGTGCTGAACAACAAGCACGGAACGCGACTAGGGACGCCATTCCAAAGGAACTCGTCACCCGACATCTCACTAATTGCGGCATGCCTGAGGACCAGGACTAAATGGGAGATGCTACAGGACTCATTAGGTAGCGATCATCTGATACTGAAAATCACTTTTTTTTATTTATAAACGTTTCTCGGGAAACAAGCCGAGTTATATTGTTATTAAAGCACAATATTTCGGCGACTTTAATCTCCGTCGCCATCTTCAGGTGCAGTTGCAAGTCTTGAAGTCTGCCTTGAAGTCAACCTTGAGCGTGTTGTTTGTAAACTGGCATGGCAACGACAGATGTTGTTATGTTGCCTAGCAGCATCTCAGATGTCATTAGACGCCCGCGGAACACAAAAAGCAGAGCGTTGGTGATGAGCAGCCTCAATTACAGGAATCCATGCATCACTTATCTGGAATCCACAATCCCTGTTTACCAAATCAGACGCGAGGCGAATTTCAAATGCTTCTTTAATGACGCTGTCCCAGAAGCCTCTCGCATGTGTCAACAGATCTTACGTGCCGGAACAATGGAGAAATGTAGTAATTGTCCCAGTGCCGAAACCCAATAGGGACAAGAATGATGCATCGGCATATCGGCCTATATCACTAATCCCGTGCATGGCCAAATTAATGAGCACAATGATAAAGAACAGGATGGAATGGCATGTAGAACACCATAGAAACCTCGATCACCGCACCATGGGATTTCGGAAGGGGTGCAGCACAATGGATGTCATTAGCACACTAGTTACGGACATCCAATTAAATTTTGTCAGAAACAACTATCTCCTAGCTGCGTTCCTGGACATAAAAGACGCATACAATAACATACAGATCAATATATTACAGGAAGCCATGGAAGAGATGAAGCTACATAATAAACTCATATCTTGGTGTGGCAATTATCTGGGTCACAGAGTGAATATAATACACACAGCAGAAGGAAAGAGATTTGAACGACACGTCTACCAAGGAATTTCACAGGGTGACCCAATGAGTCCGACCCTCTTCAATATATACTCGGCTAAGCTGTTCACCGAGCTACCAGGAATGGTGACCTTCCTTCAGTATGCGGACGACTTTGTGATATATGTCTCCCATCCCGACAAAGAAAAGGCAAGAGTAATACTACAAGCCGCAGTTACAGCAATCCTTGAAAAGCTGAGAGAGAAAGGATTAGACATGACAATACAAAAAAGTAAAATATGTATATTTACTCATAGACATTATCAAGAAAATGAGCTTAAAATAACTCTAAACGGTATTGGGATGGAGTTGGTGAAGGAAATCAAATTTCTTGGAATATGGCTAGACTCAAAGCTTACGTGGAGAAAACACATAATGGATCTGAGAGCGTCATCTCTAACGCGGATCAATATAATGAAAATAGTTGCTTCAATGAACTGGGGAGCGGATCCTCGCCCATTGCGCAATGTGTACTACAGCGTAGTTAGAAGCAGACTGGACTATGGAAGCTTTATGTACGATAATGCTTGCAAAACCCTACAGGCGAAACTTGATTCACTGCAGGCAGCGGTACTGAGGATAATAGGAGGCTTCATTAAGACCACTCCAATAGCGGCAATGGAAGCAGAGACAATAACCCCGCCGCTACATATACGCAGAAAGAAAATAGGGATGAACTTCTGGTTAAGGGTAAGCTCCAAAAAAGAACACCCACTGTTGAGGAAAGTACAGATATTAGCCCACGAGATTCGAAGCAAACCTCCAGACCCTCACAGAATGCCAAGACTAGTAACATACAGACAGCTAACTAGTAAGTGGAATATCCATACGGCAGAAAACAACGACCTTTACTCGGAAAAACAACCTTGGCAAAAAGTGGATTTAGCTTCACATGTGTACCTGTACATCACATCAGAGCAGCTCGAAAGAAAATACTGGAATCAGGAAGAAGCGAAACAAAGGACGATTGAAACAATCAATACAAAGGTGAAAGACTGGTGTCAAATCTTCACGGACGGATCCAAGGCGGGGGAAGAGGCATGTGCAGCAGCATATGTGGAACCTAGAAGCGACTTCGTAGAAGCATTTCGACTGCCGAACCAATTCTCGACCTTTTCTGCAGAACTTTTCGCCATTCTCAAAAGAATACAATATGTTCAAAGTACAGAGAAAAAGAAAGCAGTAATCTGTTCAGACTCGAGAAGCGCCTTGCAGGCAATCTTAGCAATCCCTAAAGGCAATGGAAAAAACTACATAGCCTATCAAGTGGCTAGAGAAATAACGAAGACAATAGCTAAAGGGATAGACCTACAATTACAATGGGTACCAAGCCACGTGGGTATACAGGGAAATGAAAGAGCCGATAAGGCAGCCAAAGAACAATTAGTTGCAGCCCAAAAGTAGGACTTCGCAATACCGTTCACTGACCTTAGACACACTGAGTGGACCATAACACTGAAAGAATGGGAAATGAAATGGCAAATCAACAAGGATTCCAAGGGATTGTGTCATCGGGCCATTTGCAACAGAATCGAAAGAACGCCATGGTACGAGACCAAAGAACTGAGCAGAAGGAAGATTACATTATTCAACAGGTTACGTACAGGACACTCCCTTTTAAAGGATAAGAAGCATATCATGAACATTGTAGAGTCGCCAAATTGTGATAGATGTGGTGAACTGGAAGATATATATCACGTCTTACTTAGATGCAAAACTTACAGAGACATGAGAAAGGAGCTGATTGAAAAACAGCTAAAAATTACTGATATAATATCTCTAATGATCAACTTAGCAACTCCCTGCACCAAAGCTGTCAATACCATATGCAAATATGTAGATAATACCAAAATTTGTATATAAGTCAAATAAACATAAACCCTAACAATAACAACCCTATGTTTATGGCGTAATTAGCCCAAGGCTAACAGCCAAGAGAAAAAAAAAATGTACAAGAAACAACTAATAACCAATATCTGGATTTAAAGCGAGTACATGATTTTCTTTATTGGTTTGCAATTTCAAACGTAGTTAACCATTAGAGAAAAGTAAAGCGATAACCGAACTTCTTAGTTTGCTACTTTTTTCGCCCTGTCGACGTTGAGGTCATTAGAGGCAAGGAACAGGAAGGAATTCGGGCATGGCTTTTTGAAGGAACTATTCGCGTGGATTGACTTCGGGAAACCATGGAAAATGGAAATAAGGATAGCCATTACGCTACGTAGCTTCATACATCCGTGGATATAGAGTGGAATGCTCTCTAGCCGTTGCTAGCCCACCAAGGTTGGGCGTGGCAGACACGACTACACAGCTGGCCTTTTATTAGCATTAATAACTTAATTATCTGAAAAATTAATAAAAACGGAAGGAAAGCTTTGAAGTAAAACCACGTAAGTTCTGAAAGCGGATTTAGTCAGATTTGCAAATATCTCTGCTAAGCAGTTTCTTTCTCGCTGAACTTGATCGGTACCGGCTAAGTAGCAGGCTTAAGGACGTGTGAAGTCTAGGAGAAGGTAATATTCCGAAATCGAAATTAGGAAGATAGGCTGGATTCCTGGCTATAGAGAAAGCAGTCATCCCAATGAAAGGAAAATCACAAAACAAATCTTGTCTTCCAAAGTAGAGGGGCTGTTTCAGGTACTCACAAACTCCAATCAGAAACGAAAAGCAAGATGGTCTGTAATGGGAAATTGACCACTAAATAAGAACGGCAACTAAGTGTTGCAAAAACATTTCATCTTCCACAAGAGAGAATTAGAGAAAAGATTAGTGAATATAGCAGCTCTTGATGAAACAGAAAATCAGTTGCACTTAAAGCATCTTAATATTATGAAAAAACGAATAGTTGTTAAAATTTGATTTTTAAAAATAGAAAAGAGCCACGAGTGCTTAACAACTTAAAGCTACTCTCATTTCTCCTTTACAAGTATTATTCTTGCCACGATAAAAACATTTGCAAATGTCAAAGACGGTATAGCAAACAGTCCATGATCTAATGACAAAAGCTAGATTTTTCTGTACAGACGTCATCTGCGACTGATTTATTGAAAGTGAATGGTTACTGGTAAACATCCCTTTACGTGTATTTTTTTTTTTTTTAAATTGGTATATAGCAGCAACAAAAGAGTTATTTTTGAAAATTACATACAAATGGTGAAACGCAGACAACTAGTTTCATTTTAAAGTGTGTGAAAAGATGACTGAGTGTCATTTCCTTGAGCAGTTTTTAAAATATTTGTAAATTTGTGTGCGGTAATATCTAACGATGAATTAGTTGACTATGCTTCCTTATATACAGAGCGATTCCGTGACGATGCTACAAACTTTTCGCGATGATTGAGAAGGCTAAATGTATCAATTTAATGTAAGGGACCAAGGTCCGGAAACCACCCACTCGAGATTTATAAACGAAAATCGTTCTGATACCACCTACAGTGTAATACATGCACAAGACTTACTACCCAGGGTCCTGGAACATTTCCCACTTGTTTTTCGTCAACGGACGTGGCTCCAACATATTGGACTGTGGATTCATGAGCACCTGGATCAGACATTCCCCAAAAAGTGGATAGCCAGAGGAGGTCCTGTTCCGTGGCCAGCACGTTCACTTTATTTATTATGTACGAGACGCCTGTCGAGACTAAAGAGGGTCTCCTGGCAAAAATTCTCGCTGCCTGCGCCACTGTCAAACGGTTTTTTTTTTTAACTGACTTTACGCCTCGTCGACGTCGAGGTCATTAGAGGCGGGATAGGACTGGGGACAAGGAATGGGTAGGAATTCAGCTATGGCCTTTTGAAGGAAGCATCCCGGTATTCGCCTGGAGTGATTTGGGGAAACCAAAATCCGGATTCCCGGACGGGGATTCGAACCGCCGTCCTCCCGAATGCGGGACCAGAGTGTTAACCGCTCACCCACCACGCTCGGTGACACCGTGGATATTACGACGGTTACGACAGAACTTGCTGCGACGATGCGGCTCCTGCATTGACGCCAGGGGACTCCATTTTGAATAACTACTGTAAATGAAGCAACTTGTGAAAGTGGTTCAGGCAAATGGAATTCATTATAACTGTACAGCAGACTTCAGATTTTCGGTCCCTCTGACATCATCGCCATTACTAGTCCATTAACAGGGGAAATTGTCTGAATGAATTGAGGAGTATTCAGCGGAAATCAGGGTTCGGAAACTGGGGCCCTTAGTTTAATTTTAATTTAATTTAATTGCAATGGAGCACAGGCTCCGGTGGCAATTTCCCTACACACCCATCTTCCCCCTATCCTGCACCTACCTGCATTTGCCCTCTACAAATTTTATCTTTAAATTGTTTCAAAGTTTTAGGTAAATTATTCATCATTTCTCTTGGTAACTCATTCCAATCCCTGACACCCTTACCTAAAAAAGGGGATCTTCCCACACCCTTGTGCCTGAAATCGAGTGCCAGCTTGTGGTCATGGTCATCTTTTCCCTTCCATGCACTACTTTTCATACCTATTGCAATATCTTTCCATGCCTCATTTGAGCGCTGAGGGAGGCGAAAACAGAACTTGAGTAGATGTTCGCTTATAACTTTCAACTCGGTCGTTTCGGGACCTGGGTCCTTTATCTTAAATTGGTACGTTTACCATTTTCCATCACCCCTGAAAGTTTGTAACGTCATCAAGGAATCCCCCTGTATAGAATATTAAAACATTCAATACAAAAGTAAATTCATTCGAAATTTACTGTGACACGGTTAATGCTTTTTCCTATAGAGGTCATAAAATCGTCTCTGCGGATCATTTATCCGCTTCAGTTTATGTTTATATTGTTCTGACTATTGTAGCAGGCTTTCCAAATTTAATCGTGGAACGCTAGCGTAAGAGGAATACAACACTTAATTAATCCCGCCCATACCCAAGGCCGGATTTGAACCGGCGACCTTTACAATGCGTGGGCAGCGTGTAAGTCCCTACACTGCCGGGGGTGGTGTCGTGAGTCTGTACTGACTAAACAGGGACACCATAGAGTTACAGGCAGGACTGGACTTCCGCTTCAATTATAGCTCTGGCCAGATTAATTGGCGGGTGGCGTCAAATGCGCCGTTGCCAAGCCGTGCGTGTAACAGTTGTATTCACCTCTTTACTTGTAGTAATGGTTTGTAACGTGTTTTAAGTAATTTATGATCACTATTCTGTCATAAAATATTGATGCATGTCATTTCGTTAAGAAAGTTATTCATTGCAGATGCGTTTAATTTAATTGGAGGTTTCAAAGACCTGTTATTTATTATTCTATTATTTGCGCAGAAAAATAAAATTCTCGACAGACTATGGAAACTTATGGAAATACTCTTCTTTTATTTGTGGCTAAAAGTCCACGTGTTACATTTTATTTTCAGTTTGTATAACTAAAATCAAAATTTTATTTTGTCATCCTCTGCACTGAAAAACTTGCATAATTAACGACAAAATTATCTGTTTATAAATTACCACTCATCACTATCGTAAAATTCGTGTAATGTCCTCCTGACAAAGGACTGTCAAAGTCGCTAAGCTTTGTTAGAGTGCTGTATTGTTTCATATTTTTCTTTCGAGAAACAAACGTAGGTTATTTTCCCTCACGACACACGCGCTGGACAGTTCTCAAACCGACAACCACAAGCTGCAGCGCAAATAGCCAGTCCATTCCCTAATTTTTTCGCAATATGGTTCGTTTTGCTGTAACAAATCACTACAGTTTTTTATTTCGTCAATATCAAGTACGTCCATATTTTTCAAGTCTTTTCCTACTAGCGTACATGTAGAAGACAAAATTTCTCGATCATTGTCCACAAGAAATTTGAAATATTTATAAACATTGTGAATGATAGATTTACTATGTTGTCTGCTTCAGCCGCGGTGGTTCTGCTGTCGATGGTTGCGTCTTGTTGGGAGTCGTTAGTTCGGAAACACCTGGAATAGGAGAATAAGTCTCTTCCTAAGTATCCATTTTTAGTAGCAAGATTCTCTTGCTAAATTTCCCTAATTATAAGTTACTGCACTTTTTGTTCGGTAAAATTATTACACTAAATTACTATAATTAATAAATAACCAAATGGAATTATTTAAATCGCACGTAAAAATCGTAAATCGCTAAAAATCAAAATATCCTCTCTCGAGCAAGTTCACACTCACACTGACACTTTCTAATTCCGATTCTCAGGTTCACACATTTTTAATGAAAGGGAGGTGGAAGGTTTGGGGGTGGTTAGCGAGCTGTTGACGCTTGGACTAGGCAACACAGGCCGCACAGCGTTGCAATTTTCAGGTGATAGAAAGAGAGCGCATCGCGAGTTTGTCCCCAAGTACGGCAACAGCGCGTTCACACTGACCCGCCAATTAATCTGTCCACAGCTATAGATCTGATCAAGGGAAAGTAAACAGTATACCCAAAACATGAAATTTTGTGTGACATTATAAGTGACATAAGAAATTTTTTGTTCCTAGTTTTCACAATTGATCCAGCCATCATAGTAATAATGTTTGCATTTTGTGAATGACTGAATGCTGTTCAGATTAACTTACAAGTACTTACAGATGGATTCATTATCACTGTAGCATGTTAAGAAGTTCACCAAAAACAACTATTAAAGTAAACTGATTACGTATTCAAACTGAGGTGATAAATAGATGTCATATTTGAAATTTACTATTTTCAGAAATTAATGAGGTAACGAAAAAAATATTTTTATCTACAAACCTAGTTTTTAAATTAGGTGGTTTATTATCTATGTACACACTCATTGCACGAAACAAGCTAACACTAACGTTAATAGAAACTTTGGTGTGGCAGGTTTGAGATTAGTTATAGAATTAGTGGCCTTAATATCCAGAAATTTGCAGCGAGCCACGTAACGACTCACATTTCTGTAGCTTCCTTTCCTCGCCTGGTCGACTGTGAGGTTCGGGCATATGGTAAGACCTGGTTTTTTCGGTTGATCTCGCAATCGGCCGTTCTCCACCTGAGACGAATAAATTGCATCTCCTCTGTTGCCGAAACTCAACTCTTCCGCTGTTTGAGGACTTCTCTTCCGAGGTGTGGATGAGTTCTGTTGACTTCACCCTCTCATACTTTTAATTAATTCTGCGCTCTGTCATTCCCGATGTAAGGAGGAAGTGGAGGTAATGAAAAACTATCTCACCAAGGGACTAGAAAAGAGTTCCATCCGAATAGCTGCACATAAGAAGCACTGTCAGGGGGCATCCATAAATTATGTGAGGCGTTTTGCCGGATTTCCGGACTCCCCCCCCTTTCTGGTGAGACTTCGTGAGATCTGACCCCCCCCCTTCCCCGCTCTGGTGAGATCTGGTCTAGCCCCCCCCCCCCATAAATCGCCCTCGCAACTTTTTGATACCTTTTTTTTTAAGTCTCACCTTTCCAAAATCCGGTTGCACCCCCACTTTTCGACGAAATACCCCCTAAAATCGACTTTCGCGTAATTTGCAGACTTTTTTTTTTTTTTAGCTCTACAGTCCAACCATTTTTTTTCAAAACCTCACGTGGGATTTCCGTAGACCCCCCCTTTTGGTGAGAATTCGCCGGACCCCCCCCATTACACCTCACGTAATTTATGGACACACCCTCAATGATTGGTGCTGCTAGGCGTGAAAGTGAAGACAGAGATTGAATCATTCACAAGAAAGGGAAAGTCACAATTTGAGCACACAAGGCTCAAATGATAGCGAGAGATTGAAGAAACACGACCCTGAGGAGAATTGAACAAATGTATGGCCATCATTCTGAAGTCAAATACTAACTTACTGGATTTAAATCTGGTCGTGAAATCATGATCTTTTTTGCCTGTCGTACGTTCTTTCTTTTATTTCTCTGTCCGGTACATCTACCGAAAATGATCCACCAATGCAATTTTCCACGTATGTAACAACATGTATTTCATTATTTCGTATCTTTCTGAACGCTACAGTATCGTGAATTTTCGGATGAAAATCATGTCATTAAAGGATCCATTAATCAAAATTCTTGAGAAAATTGTAGCTCATACTTTAAACAAATCAAAGGTAATAAATTAGTAGGACTACTTGATGCGCATGAGGTAAAAGTAACTCAGTTTACCTCGAAGAATGAAACGACGGTTAACTGTAACCTACAAAAATCAGTGTGCTACAAGCTTCCTGGTACAGTTATGAATGTCAGCTTAAACTAGAACCAAAGAATTCATCAGCTACAAAACAATTATTTCCTCAATTTTTTTGCTTAGTATAATCTAAAGCATCACATGTGGAAACCAAATGACTGATGCGTTGATACATTGTCTACTTTGTTACGACATTCTCTTGTATGGGAATTTTCACAACACTCATAACTGAGTCGTTATAAATTAATAATATAGATAAAATAAATTCTATCACGCATCACCCACTGAGGTGAAATGTTGCGTGGTGACTTCCTCTTTGCTGCCTCATCTGCATGCAGTACACTATTTTATATCCTTTTGCATCCACACTGTTCACCCGAGCTTGTTCCTTCTGATTACCATCTATTCTAGAAATTTGGACACATATTTTAGTCAAATGAAGAGATCACACAGAAGGTAAACGAGTGTTTTGAGAGCCGTGAAGAAACCCATTTCTACAATGGAATTACAAAGCTGGAGCAAGTGTGTTACGCTTCGAAGGGATTAGCCAGAGAAATAGAATAAATTTCAAAAGTTAATTTGATCTTCTAGATATCAATCCAAGTTACTTATCAAACCGCTAACTCAGTGTTTAATTCTAATGTACCCTGAAGAATGGACTCACATTTAATTTTCCATTTCGAATGCATCTTAATTAATTCGTAAATATGAAACGCTTTAGGGGGCATCCACAAATTACGTGAGGTGTTTTTCCGGATTTCTGGACCCCCCCTCCCCCCTGGTGAGATTTCGTGAGATCTGGCCGGACCCCCCCCCCTCTGGTGAGATCTGGTCCGTGAGAACCCCCCCTAGAAAGAGCCCTGGAAACTTTTTTTTTTAGGTCACACCCTAACTTTTTTGACGAAATACCCTCCTAAAATCGACTTCGCCGATTTTTTTTGCTCTACTGTCCCCCCAAATTTTTCGCAAAATCTCACGTGAGATTTCCGTAGACATCCCCCCCTCTCCCTTGGTGAGATGTGGTGAGATTTCGCCGGACCCCCCCCCCCCTCCCCTATTTCACCTCACGTAATTTATGGATGCCCCCTTATAGAAATAATATACAACAAACCAGAGGTGAATCAGAATGTGTGTGGGCACGTAGATGAGCTCAGTAATGTAGTTTGCAACTGGCGCTGCTGCCCTGTGTGACTTGTATAATGACCAGCCCACCCCCCTTCACTGCGTATTTATGCTGACACGACGTGTTGAACGTGAGCCAAATTGTTCTCTGCTGCGAAGGGAGCTAGGGAAGTAATGAAGCACTTTTATTCTCCTCAAACAGACTTTGTAGGCTTTAAAGCAATTTAATTAAAAGTAAAAAAAAGAAAAAGTAGCATGGTATTAAATGTAACCGCATATTGATAGTGAAACTTATTTTTTGTTTGAGTGGTGCTCAACATATTTTTTTCTATATAACAAGAGCATATATACAAAGTATAGTTTGGGGCTAAACATAATAGATTAACTTGCTGATAGTAATCGTATCAGTAATATTATATTTGAAACACTAATTTCTAAATTTAAATCTTACTACCAAAATCTATTCCACTCTATTACCGCAGTTGTTTTTGTATCACCATTTGTTGAATTACCAACACGGATGCTGAAGGCTACATTCAACAACTTTTTTACAGACTCCACTTTTTCGTCTTCTGTATTGACGACAGAGTTTTCCGTGCACTGGATTTTTTATTTACTCCTGAGATTGTATCCACTGTTTCGTAATTGTTTAATTGTAATTGTATAAATCTGATACCCATTTATACAATACATTGCGCTTAACTCAATTCGCTACCGGCATATTAATAAGTGAAAGTCGTGTATCAGCTTTAATTTAGTTTGATTGAAATGGAACGTATTGTCCGGTGACAATTTCTCTACACATCTACTTTCACATTTCAAGATTTATTTATTTTTTAATCTCAAATTCTTTGGTGGCAGTTTCGCCACTCATTTTCTTTCGCCTTTTCCGAATTCTAATTTTAAATTCTTCCAGTGTTGATGGATGGGCAGTAGCGCTCTCTGGAAGTGACGCGTGTTAATTACCCGTCCATCAATCTATATTTCTGTTTTACGTGGTTTCCAGCATTCACGCCAGGTGAGTGCTGAGATCGTTCCTTCAAAAAGTCATGATCAAATTCTGTCCCGTTACTTGCCCCTCCCCCTCCTCCCCCGCCAGCCACTGATGGTCTCTATTTGTGAAACTATATCTACAAAGCTTTTCGGAAGTGATACAGAACTAAACTAAAATTGGAACTTAACAATTGATGCTTGCTGCGGCGCTTATTGACATCACGTATCGTTTTTGTAAAAGAAATCTCAGAATGATAGTAAAGATACGCTACAAACAAATCGTCATTTATATTGAAACAACGAAATTAGCATATCTCAGACAATTTGTCGTACAGTTAAATGGTAAGAGAACACTCCCAAACAGCTGGAGAATTTTTTCTGCCTTCATCAAGTTGGTCAATTCTATTTTTAGTCTCCCATATCCTTTCATAATCAAGTTTATTCCTTTGAAGGAACTATTTACTAAAATATGTAATAGCAATACCATGCTTTCAAATCCAAATGATCCCTCCCTGAAGGAAAGTCGTTTTCAAAAAATATCAGTCTCGTATATAAAATACTACCAAATATTATTCTGCAAGAACAAAAAGTGCCAAGCGGTGGCTTAAACTTAAAGCTTGTTTGTAAAGGGCGATGGTTGAGAATATTTTTTTTTAGGTACAGTAACGGATCTAGGAGTTATAGAGCCGGGACATAAACTGTAACAGAGCCGCCCCTTCGAACAATATTTTGCCGCTCCCAATGTTTTTTTTTTTTTTTTTTTTTTTTTTTTTTTTTTGTTTTTTTTGTTTATGGCAAATGGCGAGGAAATTAGAGGCGGGATGGAATTATGGAACTGGGTACAAGGAACAGGAAGGAGTTTGGCCATGGCCCTTTTGAATGAAACATACTGCAATTCGCCTGGAGTGATTTGAGGAAACCATGGAAAACCCAAATCTGGATGCTCGGACTGGGATTCGAACCGCCGTCCTCCCGAATGCGCGTCCAGAACATTCACCGCCCACCCACCACTCTCTGTCCCTCATTGTTGCCCCCCCGGAGTGTCGCCGAAAGAAAAAGAGATCGCCGTGACTTAAATTGCGTCCCTTCAAACACAATTTTGCCTCCGCCTCCCTCAAGTTGCCCCCCCCCTTTTTACCTTAGATCCGCCTCTGCCTAGGTAACACTCCCGCTGATTGCTGCGAGTGCCTGAGACTGAGAATAACTTACAGCTTTTATCTTTACTGCTGTTTCTGAAATTGGGTACCCAAAAGGAATGGTCTGAGCAGGGCCACATTTAAGCATAGGCTACATATGCTGCAGCCTAAAAATTTTTTGGGACCGAATTTCAAATTTAAACCCTCAGTCAGAGGGACCACTGCCGACAGGGGGTCCGCACCACGTGAATAGCGTAGGAACCCACAAAGCGCCCTGGATGTGAGTCATTCTAAAATCGGAGGATTTGTAGAACAAGAGAACCATAAAAAGAAATTAAGAGTGCAGAGAGATGGCGTGCACATAGACCCAGCAGAGTCCTCTTTTATGTGACCAGACAGGACAATGTTACACCACGCGCAAACGGCACAAAGGTGGAAACGTGCGAGGAAAGGGCGGTACGCCTCGCCGACATCAAGTGACAAAATTCAGCATGTGAGTGAGTTCGAATGTTGCTAAGACAGTGATGCTTATGGATAGGAGAGGGCCGTACACAGCGACGCGACCTGTGTGACCGTAGTGCGGGATGAGCGCCATCTTCTCAGCATTGCCGTAACCAACAGAACAGCTTAGTTGACAGTGTTGGTTCGACGTTGAATTACTTTAGTGGCTGTGGACATGTCTGCGCGACGGTCTGGTGTCACGCATGCCATTCCAAACACCTCCAACGTCTCTGATTGCAATGGGTGAGTGAACATCCTCATTGGCTGATTTGCAAAATGTGATGGTTTCTGACGAGACCTGATTCAACTAGTCCTGCAATGATGGTCCGCTACGTTTTAGATGCTATTGTGGTGATCGCAATCGGGAAGACTCTACTGTTGAGCGGCATAACGGACCAAGTGATGAATTCAGTGCTACTGGCTACTGAGGGCAATCAGAACAACGACCATTACATCAGGGACGCTTTAGAACCCGAGGTGCAACCCCTCCTGCAGGCAACTTCATGAAACATTTTTCGGCATGACAATACGCGGAAACATGGGGCGTGGAATGTGCAACCTTTCTTTCAAGAATGACGGGTATCACTGTGTGCAGGTTCGCATGACATTTAACCAATCAGACACACCAGGGGTATGGTCGGTCGGCAACTCGTGTTTTCTGGTGATCCTGCAACCATTGTCGATGCTTTGCGGGCGCGCGATGTGTTCCCCAGCAGCATATCCAGACTCCCTTTGATTCCATGCTACGACGTCTAGAGGCTTTAATTGCAGCAGATGGGGGCTTCATACTGTACTGAGTTCACGAGGTCAAAGAGTGTGTGCAGTTCTGTAAATCTTATTAATTGTGTGTTGCCATATTCCTAATTTGTTGAACAAATTTCATTATAATCACATGTCTCCTTCTTGCTGTAGTAATCTTCTACACTACTGTTTGTTATGTCGAGTGACGGAAACTAAGATGCGTCTAGAGCGTCACAAGTGAAAAATGCTAGACTGGGATTCCTCAAATATGTACTCTGTCTATCGATTTGGATGTATCCTTCCATTTAACACGGACCGGATGTAATAGGTAATATGTGTCTCCGCATTTCTCATAAAATGTACCAATACAATACTAATTACTGCCTTTGACTATGAAGTGAGGAGAACTATGTAAGGCAGAGTTACGTAGCAGTAAATCATTTACTGAGAGAAGGGAAGATGCTCTGCGCATGGAAACACATCTGGCTCCACTACTAATACCACGCATAACTCACGAGACTCTCTTGAAGCATTTTTGTTTTGTTTAATGGCATTCAGAATTTTTAAAGAGTCGACACAAGTAACGACTATGGCACGGACCGTCCCACACAGGGGTATTTTACCCAAAAAGCCGATCAAAAGTCAAAAAAAAAATTTCAAGCAAATTTCAAGATCCCTTATCTACCTGACTCTAGGCAAATGTCAAAAGAATAATAGCCCGCTATGTTTTTTATATAAGCTTCATTACCCACCCCATGAACAGTTGTCTTCTGAGCACATTGCAAGATGCACGTACTGTTACCAAGCAAATACAAGAAAATTATAAGTTGTACCATTTTAATTTGTGAGTGATGTTAAGTGAGTAGTGGTGATTTTAATCATGGATATTGTACGGCCAGGTACCTAGAATTGAAATAATAATAAAATACATCCAAAAGTATCGCACATCTGTATTTATGTACCTTTTTGCAAGATGACTCGTTTTGTACTCTTTTTTTATTACGAAAAGTTTTAATGAGTGATTTTGTTATATTTCCCGACCTTTCCCGAGTCTGATTTCTTGTAGGGTTTTAGTTTAGTTTACTATCTTGGAGTTTCATTGAAAACTAGGTGCCAAAAAGTACCAAACATCTATTTATTCGGAAAAATTCTCACTTCTTTAAAATAAAACTAACTTACTTTTTTCTGCCACATTATTTCATCTAAGATTTTCTTTGCTATGGGCTCTTCTAATATCAAGCTCTTGACCCGAAAAGTTATTTATAATATGAGTAAACACGAGAAAGGAAATGATTTCGTGCAAAAGTTGGAATTAGTAGAGGAAAATATTTTAAATCACCCGACATTTACGGCCGAACAAACGCAACAGTTCGAAGAAACGTTTTCAAGTCTTAAATTGTACGCTGCTAAGAGAACTTAGAGTGTATTTTTAAACAAATTGGTTTCTATGATGTATCGAAATTCCTATAAAATCCAATCCATCCAATGTGGGTCTGCCTAGAAAATCTATCGATGATTTGACTGATTGTATGAAACCATTTTCGCAGAGATTACAGGTATTGACAAAACATTGATTGACAGGTTTTCTACTAGCGGGAACAAGATAGACACAAAAATAATTTGCTCCCCACTGCCACAAACGGGTAAGATGTACATTGAACTGTACTCCAGTGTCACCTATCCTATACGAATTAGTTAATTTAAAGCGTTAGGCCGGATTCAATCGGTGACCCTCCCAACTTTTTATATTTGTCGTAAATCTATAATCAAATAATACAGTGAAAAAACAAATTATAATTCAAAATACTCTATCTTAACACATACACATCTCAACTTGGATACATAAGTTCAGCTGCTGGAGATTAACGAATGCAAAATCTAAGTAGTTAGTGATATACCCGCAAGGCAGAAGACAGCATTTTGCACACTAACGGTACCCCTCGACTGTAGTTACAAAGTCCTGATTTTTTTGTTTAGTGCTAAGTCTTTATTTGTTCAAGTACGAATTTCT
The DNA here is from genome assembly GCA_031002005.1 of Vandiemenella viatica. Classification (NCBI taxonomy): domain Eukaryota; kingdom Metazoa; phylum Arthropoda; class Insecta; order Orthoptera; family Morabidae; genus Vandiemenella; species Vandiemenella viatica. The sequence goes on from JARYHS010011408.1 coordinate 176,247,463, forward strand.
ACTCTGATAACGAAAGGACCCTCAACTGGAATTCTCCCTTAAGCTCCAAGTCCTCTGAACTCGGAAGGATTATAGGATTACGTTAAGCCAGAGCTGAGGCGGAGCCTGCGGTATAAAAACGTCTGTCGTTTTAGCGACCAATCAGTTCCTGAGGTTCCTTTAAACGTAAAATTAAAAGCGAAGGATTCACAATGCGTAATGAAAAAAGTATTGATATAGGAAGTATATTACTAAATATCCATAAATTAGTACTTACGTAATTTTTAATGCCAAATATATCACTTTCACTTTATATACAGCTATCTACGGAGTACAATATTATTCAGGAAAACAATGTGAAATCGAACACTCTCTTTCTAGATATTCCCTATCAATCAATCAACTTGGCTTATAAATCACCAAACAATATACCTGAATATTAGTTTAATCTTTACATTTTTTTTTTATTTTCTTTGACGTAAATATAGGCTAGTCATACAATTCATGAGATCAAGAAGACATGAGTGTGGTATATTTCAGACAAACGATGATGATTACTAGAGTCCGACCGAAACAGGATTTTCAGCCGAAACCGAAACGGAATCTTCGGCCTCGGTCTTAGTTTCGGCCGAAACCGAAACCGAAACTTATTCAGCCATGTTAAAATTTCTATTGTATACTGAAAATAATTATATTTTTACTCGTGTTAAAGGAAATTAAAATGATTAATGAACTATGTAACAAAAATACAAAATAATTATTTATTTATGATATTATTACAATTAACAATTTAACACAAATAAAAATAATAAACATGTTAAAGATATGCTCTTGTGAATAAACTTTGTTAAAAATCAACACATTTATATAAAGTACAGACTCATTATAAATTATTTTAATTGTGTTGACAATATTTTTATAATTAATTCATTATTTTAAATTATTTATAAAATTAATAACCAAGTGTAACGTATAAGATATCAATAAATATTTTATTTATTAAGATTTTTTATTTGGCACTTGGTGATTACCTAAATATCAGTCCCAACGAAGAAAGAAAATTACCTATTATCAGTCTCAACAAAGATTAAAATAAAATGTAGTCTTCACGGGTTTTCCGCCGTTTGTTGTTGAAATGCGACAACGAGCTTAATTTGTTTGACAGTCAAGTGTTTAATTAAAAAAGTTATAAAATCAAAAGGAAAAAAACAATTATTATTATTATTATGTTTCTAGTTAGTTTTAATATTCGTCATTCAAAAATCTGATGTTGTACGATAAGAAAAGCAGTTTTTCTACATTTTCACCAAGCAAATGTAGGGTCGGTCTGGTAGCTCATTGGTTAAGGCGTTTGACTGGAGATCAAAAGGCCTCTGGTTCGAATCCCTGTCTCGGCGGAGAATTTCATAGGCCCTTAACCCGACCTTCACATTTGGCACAGCTTGCCGTGTAATGTGAAGTACGCAAAAACGCTTCCGTGTTCGTAGTCCACGATAAACTATAGGTCACCAGTACCCGGTAGAATTGCTGGACTGGGTTAAGGCAGCTTCGACAGGGGCGAATGCGCAGCCAAAAGAAACCCTTTCACCAGTTCATTACGACCACAGGGAATTATGAATACCAAGCTGATAACTCCGACGATATACGTATATTTGTTCAGCAGCACTAATGAGTTGCTCGCTTCGAACACTAGTAGGCGGAGCAGAAGGATACCATACGACCACATTTCTTAGGGTAGGATATGGACTTCTGTTCAAATAACAATATATGTCGACATTAACAGATCAGATTTAAATCTTTGTTTCAAAACAGTTTTTTCATCTTCAGATCCAATTGCTTCCATCTGATTAGGAGTATTATGATGTGTATCCCAAAGACACTTCGTTTCTTGTTGTATGTTGGAGGGAGGCAAGATCAGCTCTGTAGAAACCGAGCGAACATTTTCTCCGCCAGCGGACAGTACTCCGTCAAAAAATATATTATTTCTGCCGCTGCAACATCCACTTATTCCGGAACCGAGATATTTATATTTAATTCTTTGGTCCAGTATTGTCGCAGCGATCAATGTAGTTTGTCTTTTTCTAAAAGAGAATTTCATGTTCACGTTTGTCATCATCTCATCTTCGCTTTCGGATCGAACTTGCAGTTTGCGGGTTAATAGGGCATGCGTCATCAAATTATAAATCAAGTATATCAAAACGTCTGCGAGGTTCTTTATAACATCCAATTCACTAGAGAAAAAGTATCAATCTTACCATATTCAACTCTGTACAATTTTACCTCATTCTTTTGCTCTAAAAGCCTTTGTAACATCAATTATGTGCTACCCCTTCTCACATCGACAACTTGCTCCAAAGAATGCTTTGGCAATCCGCATTCTTTTTGCCATTCTGTCAATTTCCCAGCTGCTAGCTCGTTATGGTTGAGTTGGCCTACGATTTTTCAGTATTTTTTAAGTAAGTCTTTGGTTTCATCGTCTGAAAATAATGCGTTTTTTTATCACCAACTGAAGCGTGTGTGCCACCCAAGCTACATATTCATATTGACCACGCATGGAGCAAACCATGTTTGCTGTACTGTCACCTAGGACCTGAAAAGTCTTGCCGTTTAAACTCCATCCATTCATTCACTATCTCTGTAAAGTTTTGATCAATGTATTTACTGGTATGATCCTGTTCCAGAACACATGCACCCAATATAACTTTAAGGCGTTGATGATTTACGATAAAATGAGCTGTAGAGCTGAGAAGTTGGTACAGATAGAACTCACCCTTTCACTTTTTGCCATTGAAGTCTTAATTTTCTCATTTGTTTGTGGCATCAGTGATTTTCTAAAATATTTATTCAGATTCCATCCCACATTTGTGAACTGCGTGGGGATCAGTGAAATTGAGTCGCCGCAATGTTTTGCCTTCCAAAGCATAAGGCAGCACATCCACAATTATTACGTCCACAATTATTACGTCCATTATTTCCTCGCCAACCCTTTCTGCAATTTCATGATCATAAGTCCGTTGAGCAAGTTAAGATTTAGAGGTCAAACTCGAGATCGTTGATTGAACAAGATTCCGCTGGTCAATACTCAATACTTTTAGTGACTTCTATGCACCCACTGGCTTTAATTTAACTTAATTTAAATAATTTTTCATTTCGTCTATTGCTGACTGTTGTCTTAACACCTGCCATGAAACTTTGATAAATGTTGCTTTACTCCAATACAATGTTTGTTTTTTGAGTTCGTTGCTTAACAATGAATATGATGTATTACATTTTTTTTTGTAACTGCTTTACGTCTCTTTTTAACATCGAGGTCTTTAGAGACGGGAAAGGATGGGGGCAAGGAATGGGAAGGAATTCGGCCATGGCCTTTTTGAAGGAAGCATCCCGGCATTTGCCTGGAGTGATTTGGGGAAACCATGGAAAACCCAAATCTGGATGCCCGGACGGGGATTCGAACCGCCGTCCTCCCGAATGCGAGGAGAGAACGCTAACCGTTACACCGCCCCGTTCGGTGATGTATTACAAATTTTGCAGACATCTTCAGATGAACCGGTAGGTTCTTTTTTGAAAAACTACCAAATCTATTTTTTTTTCTTTTTCTGATATTTATACCCGAAAGAAAATATTGTAAAATAAATAAATCATATCTCATAGATCAAATAAAAAAAACTCTGTAATAAAGCAGGCATACGGCATTCATTCTAAATTAGGAAATTTAATTCAAGTAAATATGAATTCCAAATAGAAAACAAAATTTACACGCACAGTAATACCCGTCCGAATTTACTAGGCACCTCGCTCAGTATGCGGGAAAGGGGTCGAGGTGACAATTCGCACGAGCTACAAGAGCTTTCTAACTGTTAAAATCAAGTTACTGAAGGTCACACAGCAGGTAGTTGTCTGAGAGGTTAAAATTAAAAAGTACGGGTACAAAGTGTAATCCAACAACAATTACCTAAAAATGTAGGTAAGTAATATGTGAATCAAACATAACCTCTTTTTACTTTTACATAATAATCATCATAAAAAAAAAACCCTGGTTAATAGTTTCGGCACAGCCGAAGTTTCGGCCATTGTTTGGCCGAAACCGAAACTAGATTTTTTGGCCGAAACCGAAACCGAATCTTCGGTCGGACACTAATGATTACTATAAAAGATCGTTGTAATACTTACATGTACTGCCACGTGCAATTTTTTTAATTCCATACTAGCTGTGCTTACCTTTCAGTCACTGTGCTAACGCAAAGGAAAAGCTTCAAACTTTTAATTCTTATAATTAACCTCTAATATTTTACTTGAATATAATTTCGCAGTGAAAACGGATTTTCGATATTCATTGGCATATTCCGTCAATACATTAAACTGCAGGTAAAGCACACTGCTTAAATCGTGGAAACTCATTTAAAAATTATTTCTATGGCTAAAAATAACAGACATACATTTCAAAAACTAAACTTTTTTCCTTGTGACTTCACTCTTCTTCTACGACAAGGCCATAAAGTAATTAGAGGCAGAAAACTATTGAAGGCAAAGAACGGGAAGGAATTCGGTCATGGACGTTTGAAGGACCCATCCAGGTGTTCTCCATAGGAAACCGAAACCTGGATAATTAACTAAACTGATTCGAAGTGCTGTAAAGCATAATCGTTTATAGATAAAATACACTATAAATGATTGTTAATGTAGTTACGATCAATAAGAAAATATTCAACTACGTATACAGAGAAAACGATTAAGAAAGAAAATGAAACATTTGAGTGTTAGAATGAGGATGCAACTGCTGTACCTTGCTGACAGTAAAGAATGATGGCTCTAGCAAATGATACGCGAAGAAAGGAGTTAGTGGAAGAATCTCTTAAAAAGATGTTAGATCAGAACCCAAGAGTTTAGTTCATTGGTTAGCAATGGGAAGAACTGTGGCTGAAGAAGACAACAATGCACACACGTTGTAATGAGTATGTCTATACGATTTAAGTTCAAGAAACAAAGGAACTATTTGGAGGACTGATGACGGTAACTAATTACCTGTCTTTGGTACAACTCCACTCAACCCACTTTTATTAACATCAATTGATCGAAAGATCAAGGCATCTAACGGAAAAAATGAAAGATAGCGGTGTCAATGGCCTATAACCAGCACAAAGTGGTCTGTTAAATTTTGTTTTCGGATGTTAGTATTTTCACCTCAGAGGTTCCTAGAGAGTCAGAAATAACTGTGTCTGATGATCCAATGAACTTTCCGACGTTGAGATTTTTTTAGATAACAGGCGGCAGTACATGTCTCTAGAAGAACAAGACAGCTCATTTGTGTGGCGTACTAGGGGAGATCATTTATTGTGGGCTTAGAAAGATTCGGATCTTGATCTCTATTAGGTCATCTAATAATACAGAAGTGGATATCTTATTTGATAAATTGCTGCAATGTATCACTCTTTATTTTTCAGTAGGCTGGGATTGTTTGGCGGACAGACGACGTCGTTTTCGTTTAAATTTGTTGGAGAATATGCGAAAATCTCTAATTTACGAGTGCAACGAAATACTTCTTCCGCCAACCTATTTAGGTCGCAATGACAGAAGGGATAAGATTCGAGAGATAAGATGCCGTACTGATACATTTATGTATTCTTTCTTTCCTCGTTCTATTCGGGATGGAATACTCTAAAATAGGATTGGTGCTTAGCACCCTCTGCCACCCACAGTAATTGTGAATTGCAGAGTATAGATGTAGATGTAGAAATGAGTAGAATGTAACATGAAATAAATCTTTCGGATTCGATCATAAAAATAGTGCAAATGATCGATGAATTGGTGAGACGGTATCACTTTTATCCCTAATGTCAAGTTTTCACATTACAATTGCGAATAGAATAACTTATATTAAATGCTAATAGTTTCAAGTTTAGAATATTCTAACCTTGAAACACTACCCCGAAGAGTTGCTTCCGGGAATAAATAGTAGAAATAGTAGGAGAGCCTGGTCCTGTTTTTCTCAAGCGACATTTAAATTCTTGAAATTTGACATCCTGTTGACAATGTATGCCAGTGACAGTCAATATGTTTCTGCAAGTTTTGTCATGTGTGTTAGTTTACACTATTTCTGAATGCATATGTCTAAGACTCAGGAATGGGGACGTCAGAAATGCGGTTAAACTCCTAAACGCCAGAACCAGGATTATCGGCACTACAGATCTGAACTCATATCTGGATTCTAGCTCACCTCTTAATGTTCAATAGATGGATCCCGTAACACTGGTAAGGTGCATAGTCCTTAGCGCAAATTATGGTTTGTGTTGTAAATATATTTGAAATGTAGTGAGATGAAGGCGCATATATCTTAACTTTGATAATTTAGTTTAAAGATCAAAGACGCCCATAAAGACAATGCGGAGCATCTTCGAAAAATAGATGATGGGAAGAGACTAAAAAGAAATGGTTTTAATTAAAGCATGAACGGACAATGAATTAAATGGAAGAGGAAGATTCGAAAAAGAAACTATCAATGAAGTTGTATTTTGACAAGTAATGTGTAAATGTTAAAGTATGCAGCCCGAAGAAGTAATGAAAAAGAATTAATGTATGGTTTGTGAGACATTGTGCCATAATAGGAAGAAATCTATCATGAAAATAACGGAAGATAAATGTTAATTGTATATTATCTTGTTAATATGAATTACAGCAATAAATTGTATGCTTAATGATCTAAGGAAACTGAACGAATTATTCCAGAAAGTAAATAAATGAATGAAAATTTCAATGACATTAAATAAAGATTTTTCAGATGTTAAGGTGTCGGATTGAACCAGATATTTAACGCCAGCAAGAAGCCATTCGAATAACGGCAAATATCTAGTAAGTATATAGAAGAAAGTAAAATAAAAAGGATATGTGAGGCTGCGTACGGATATACTGTCACGTACAATACTTTGTAAGGAAGGAAGTAGGAAAAAAATAGTGCGACGCACGAGTAGCAACACCTTGCACGCTCTTAACCAAACTGATTGGGCTCGAATATTCGCTATGTCATCAAGCTTAATATAAAGCTATTGCTTGAGCTGATATCGAATATAGTCGGTTCAATCACGGAAAAATTTTGGGGAATTCCTGGCAAAAATCCTCTAAGTTTATTGCGGAAATCTTATTTCATTATACACAAACTCATTTTTTCATAAATACCGCAAAATATGCACATAACACTTAAAGTATAAATTAATTCTCATTGCCACCAATTAATTATTAATATTATCCGTTGGTGTAATTTCGAAGTATCGCATCATGTCTTTATAACTGTGCCATAAACATACGACGCTCAATGTGATTATGCCTGTTTTTTTAATTAATTTAATTTAATTGCAATGGAGCACACGCTCCGGTGGCAATTTCCCTACACACCAAACTTACCCCTATCCTGCACCTACCTACATTTGCCCTCTACAAATTTCAACTTTAAATTCTTTTAACGTTTTCGGTAAGTTATTCATCATTCCCCTTGGTAACTCATTCCAATCCCTGACACCCTTACCTAAAAAAGAAAATCTTCCCACAACCTTGTGCCTGAAATCTAGTGCCAGCTTGTGGTCATGGTCATCTTTTTCCTTCCATGAACTACTTTTCATACCTACTGCAATATCTTTGCATGCCTCATCGCCAGTATATGCCCTGTACACTCCCATGACCCTCCTCATCCTCCTCCTGTCTTGCAATGAATCCCATTCCAGCTCCTTTATCATATCTGTCACTGATTGCATTCTGCGATAATTTCCAGAAACAAATCTAGCAGCCCTTCTTTGCACCTTCTCCACCTCCGGTATTTGATACTCAAAATGTGGGTTCCATACTACACTACCATATTCGAGTAATGGTCTGACCAAAGTTTTGTAACCCAATTCCTTTACTTCTCTCGTGCATCCCCTCATCACTCTCTCCAACAAGTGCAGAATTTTGAAACCTTTTCCTACCACCTGTCCAATGTGTCCTGCCCAGTTAAGCTTAATATCAAATGTAATGCCAAGATATTTACATTTAAAGTCTTCAGCAAGCAATTCTTTCCCCACCTTATATTCATAATTAACCTTTTGTTTTTTATTTGTGTATCTAATTAACTGACTCTTCTTTGCATTTATCTTCATCCCATGTTTACCAACCCAACTAGATATCCTGTCCACATCACCCTGCAACTGTTTACAGTCCTCTATCGTTTTGATCCTTTTATACATCATTATGTCATCTGCAAAGAATCTAATTTCAGGTAGTAAACAATCAACACAATAATTCATTGGAATAATGAATAGCAATGGTCCCGATTAATATATATACTGGCATATTGACGTGTTGTTCAGATAGCCTTACAGTAGCATAAAATCTAGTTGAAAACCAAGATAGAAAGAGTAGGTCGTTATACCAATGCATACGGGAACGATGTAATAGACTGAAGTAATAAATACTGCCTCATGTATACTCGCGATTGTTTAGTGTGGTGTCGTGTTTCGAGCTCGTGGTGCCCCGCCCAGCGTGACACGGCACGGGCGTCGCCTGCCTCACGGAAACATCAACAAACTGTCATGAACAGGTTACTTACCTGTAGCTGAAGTACAGTACTCTGAAATTATGACGAGCTCCATCCCCTGTACTTGAACTTTGCCACCGACATATTTGGTAAGGAACGTAATTCCATGAATGATTGTGTTGATGGGTTAGGTCAGAATTTAGGTTTTTTTGGCAGATGATATAATGGTATACAATGGGATCAAAACAGGTGAAGACTGTGAACAGCTGCAGGGCGACCTGGATAGAATATCAAATTGGGAAGTCGGCTTGTAATGAAGATAAATGCCAAGAAAAGTCAGCTTATTAGATACACAGATACAAAACTAAAGGTTAATTATCATTATAGGGTGGGGTCAGAATTGTTTGTAGAAGGCTTGAAGTTTGGGAACGTCGGCTTGTAATGAAGATAAATGCCAAGAAAAGTCAGCTTATTAGATACACAGATACAAAACTAAAGGTTAATTATCATTATAGGGTGGGGTCAGAATTGTTTGTAGAAGGCTTGAAGTGTAAATATCTCGGCATAATGTTTCATAATATACTTAACTGGACAGAGCACATTGGGCAGGTGGTAGGAAAAGGTAACAAAAATTCTTCATTACTGGAGAGGCTGATGAGAGGATGTACCAGAAGTTGCAGAATTGGGTTACAAAACTTGAATGAGAACCATATTTTGGCTTTCAGATACAAGAGTTTGAGGGTGTGCAAAGAAGAGCAGCTAGATTTGTTTGTGGAAATTATCGCTGGAACCAGTCAGTAACTGATGTGATAAAGGAACTGAACTGCGAGTCTTTGGAGGAAAAGAGGATGGTGAAGGGAGTGCTGGGAATGTACAGGGCATATGTTGCTGACGGGGCTTGGAGGGATATTGGTCAAAGAATCAGGAATAGTGCATGCAAGGGAAAGACAAGCTGGCTCTCGATTTCATGCAAAAGGGAGTGGGAAAATGTTCTTTTGTTGGTAAGGGTGTCGGGGATTGGAACAAATTACCAAGTGAAGTGATGAATAATCTACCAATAACGCTTAAGCAATTTAAGATTAAAATTTCTAAATAAAGTAAATGGGGGAGGAATTTAACACTTCAATTAGAAAAGATAATTTAAAAAATAAAAAGGGGTAATTAGATGATTAGGGGAATTGCCGTGGGAGCCTTAGCTTCATCGCAATTAAAATTAATAATAATAAATCAACGACGCACTGCATTTTTTAATTAAATCTCTGCCTTGCATTATATATATTTTTTTTATTTTTTTTTGTTTCCCCCGCAATTGCCTTTCAGATAGTATCGCAGTTACACTTTCTTTTAACAATGTAAGTGCAAATAAAATTAAATTAGATTATTTATTTGAAATTTACACTTACTTTTAGCAATATAAGCGCAAATAAAATCAAATGCAGTTAGTTATTTGATATTTCCGGTTAGCCAAGCAGCGTTGTGGTAGCACTCAGTGTAACTAGCACTTCTGGCATTGTCGAGACTTGCCGAGACTTGCCGAAGTTTGCCGATCTATTGAGGTGTGAAGCCTGCAGTCTCAACGCATTTAATTAAAGAGGATATGGAAGTGCTTCGTGAATTCAAAAAGTAGAATAAATTGTGAATAACAATACTGTCTAAGAATTTTTGGAAATTTAGGGCATATGGCCCTCTCACATTTCGTGAACTATTGTTTTACGTGCTTCCCGCTGCCATAGTATTATTTTGAAAAAGAAAAATTTGTCGGTTAGCTTAAAAAGTATTATTAATCATATTAGTGAAGAAATACAACAATTTCATTATTTGTCGTTTTTCCTAAGCATTTTTATGTATTTAAATAATTATTCATTAATAATTACGCCAGTACAACTGTTTTTGATAATATTTATTTGACGGACGCGTTTCGCCTCTCGTCGAGGTATCTTCAGCGTACAATGTTTTCTGTAATTCGTGATATTTTAACATAATGGTTTTTTTTTACATATAACGAATTTTTTCTTACATATAGGAACCATAAAGATGACTTATATTTACATATCAGTTTTGAATTATCAAGCAGAACGTCTTGTATACATAGATGTAATGCGGTAGATTCATATTATCACTTACATTTTACATTTCTGTTTTAAGGTGTGGTTGTTGGTCGCCTGTGACCTCAACCAGCATGTTGTTTACACTATTGTACACAATTGGTATCTTATGAATGCACTTTGAAGCACAGTTTTTGTGCACGACATTGTCAAACTTCAGTTTTTGTGTGCGAGTTAGTGTTGTTCAGCTGTTTTTCCGGCGGTGCGCTGTCGGAAGTGGCGTGAGCGGAGAATCTGAAATTTCGTAATTACATTTGTGTGTGTGTGTTTGTGTGTGTGTTTTGCTTTGTTTTAGCCAAAATGTGTATGTCTTGTGGATGAGGGAAATGAAATGTGGTGTTAAATTACTGTTGTGGTGAAATTTGAGTGTTTAATGCTGTTATGTGTCAGTTTCGATGTTAATTAGCTTGAATAATTATTAATTTAACAAACAACTGTGGAAGAGATGGCGTACAATAATCACATATTTTTATGTATGTTTCGCTGCTTAACACGCCAGGTTGATAACTCCGATCCAGGTGGCTGAGCTGTAAAGGCCTCGGCCTGGCAGGCGGGAGGATGCCTCCTCCGGATACCTGGTATCTACATTTCGGTTTTGCAAAGTTTCCCAAATAACGGCAGATCAATTCCGGAAAGGTTCATTCAAAACACTCTGGTCTAATTGTTTCCCATTCCTTGGCCCCAATCATTTGCCAGCTCTAATGACCAGGATGTCGACGAGCGCTAACAGCACTCTTATGAAATTATCAGCAACTAGAATGATATATTTAATTGATAGATTAAGTAATATGAATTCTTATGAAACATAAACGCTTATTTAAAGGAGAAAGTAATTTTTGGTGACGAATTATTGTTGATTTTCGAATAAGACTCGAGTCGATGAAATTAAAGGGCGTATTTAAGTATCTTAGATTTCGTTCAGTTTGCTTTTCGTAGCATTTGAATTTAAACATTTCAATTTAATTAAAAACATATGATAAATTTCATGGCTGCTAAAACGTGGAGTAAAATTGTTTAATGAAGTCCCTCGCATCGTCGCCATTTTTCAGTCACTCTTTTCGCGTTGTAGGCCATCTTCATTTCACATCAAACTTGAAGTTATGGTTATTACAAGTATAAACGTGCGTGTATTTTTTTTTTTAGTACGTTTTAATTGCTTTTTAAGTTGTGTGCGTGTTTTAAGAGTATTTCTCCATTGTGTCATTTTGTATTTATTGGGATTTTTATTTATTTATCTAACTAATCGATTTGAGCTACAGGCCGCATATATAGCGATAAATGTGAAACTATTTTAGAGCCGTGACAATACCTACACTACTAGCCGTAACTCTAATCCCATACATTCTGCTTGGTGTCGTAGGCGCCATCTTCGAACAGGGCTCAGAGGACGTCCAGACAGCGTTCAAGTTCGCCATGCTGAGTCACAACCAGAACGTCACTGGACGGCTGTTCGAGCTGCAGGCATATGTCGACGTCATCAACACTGCCGACGCCTTCAAGCTGTCCCGCATCAGTGAGTACGCTCTGCTTCAGTTCTTTACTTGTAGCTTTGTTTTTGTCTGTTAAGTCTATGCATGTCGCATTATTGCACTAACGGCCTGCAAAGTAATGAAACTGGAGTGATCATGGAGTGTCTTACGTGTTTCAATCCTCTGACAGGAGTGCGATTGATGTCACTATTTTTACATTTAATACGGGAAGTCTGCAGTAATTATTTGTAGTCCGTTTACTAGCATCTCCTCTATTTTTTGCCCTGAAAGTAAACCTCCAAGGTTAACCCAGTGCTCAAAGATATTTTATAGTATCAAAAATTAACGAATAAATAGTGAGGTCTTATTTACGGCAACCTATTGTTCGTTTCCCGCAATTAAAATATTAATTACTGTACACTTTTCACTTCCAAACAGCAAAAGAAACCAGATCTCAAATATTTCTTTCTGTGTGCTTGGAGTTTCTCCCTGTTAAATCCCAGAAAATGACACCACTTAGAGTTCTCTCTTAATGAGGTGCCCGTAACTACTTTGTGCCGAGAACTTTCGTCCACAAAGACAGGAAACGTATTCGCCAGTCACGACCTTTCGAATGCTCTTGCGCCGTGGTAGTTATGCTGTACGCATGTCTCAGTGTGAGGAAAGATGTATCCTTCAGACAATTCTGGAAAGCTAATTTTCTAGACTCGTGAGCATGATTGCTTCAGCTCGTTAATAAACATCTCTGAGCATTGGAAGAATACTGTTAATTAGTATCTTCGGTAACCATATCTGAAGTATTTTCCTAATGACGTAAGGCTTAATTATAAGAAGTTCTGAAGGTCATTTGATATTTCATCCAGAATAGAAGATTAAATTCGATGTTAAATACCTTTTCTGTTCCGGTAAAAGTTTTTTTCAACTTTTAGAGACTTGTTATTTTTGAAAGGGTTCAATACCAGTACATGGTATCAAATGGTATGATACACCAATGTCTAAAACTGGTGTTAAAGCGATACTGAAAAAAGATAGCATGTCTCAATGATCAAAATAAGATATATTGCCTAAAAACATAACTTGATATGAAAATATTACCAAAGTAAGAGTTTTTTGTTTTATACAAATACGTAGGCAGACGAAAGATCGTTAAAGATGCTAAGCTATACAAAGTCTGTATATCAAGGCGCTGCGCTTAAAAGCAGATTGTAATCCCTATGTGAAGTTTGAATATTTTCCTTCCACCTCTAGTTGAAGGGGGTAGATTTATTAAATATCTTAAAAAAATCAGAACGTATACATTTTTTTTTTGAACTTGTAATTTAATTGCCGGGATAAAATTATTCGAATTGCTCCAAGGACTTGATATGTAATTTCTACAGTAACCTCAAATGTTAATATTATTTGTTTGACATGATCCTTTATAAAATTCATGGAAAGTACCGAAATTTAGTTAATTACATATATATTCTTTGGAGCTATTCTAATTCCAAATGAGTTCTAGTTTTCTTTCTACGGAACAATTCTTCAAATTTCTAAGAATATTTTTGCTTCTTAGTCATGAATCGCTAAAAATAATTGTGTTTCCTTCGGAAGATAATACATGTGTTAAAATTCTTGATATTTCTGAGAATATGTTTGCTTCTTGATAAACTAAAATTCATTAAAATTAGTTGTATTTCCTGCGAGAGATAACATATGTGTTAAATTCTATTTGAATCTTCCGTGTTTCTATTTCAATTTGAATAATTTTTTACTTAAACGCCATTTTTACAGACAACAGTCCCAAACGTGGCTAAACTTGTTTCCGGGGTCAGAAAATATGTCAATCGCGCAAAATATTCACCACTAGGTTTAAGAATTTTGCTAAATTAATTTCCTTTGATTACACATTATTATTTAACATTCTCTGTATCCAAGTTTATTTCTGCACTGTATTTATAGTGTTTTTCTTTTTTTGGAAATCCATTTATTCCACAAGTGCAGGTGTGTCGGATTCTGCCGCAAGAAGCATCAAAGATAAAAATGCCAGGTTTTCTTCCTCCAAGACCTAGAGTTAAATGTGGAGTCCGAACCACGGAGTAATCACAAAGTATTTGATATTCACATAGAAACTTTTGGTATAGGAACAGATCGGATGTACTGTGTATGGAAACCCTACTTGGAATGGAACGGAGGGCCTTCAGTACCCAGAAACGGTATACAGGACCACCACTAGTGATCACTCTTAATACGCGCGACATTATCCACAACTATGCGTTAGCATCCAGTTCACAATATGGTTCAGCATGTAAGGTATCATATACCAATATTAATAGCTACAGAAGTACTGTAAAGCTTTACTATTACTACGTATTTTACAAATGTTACCTTTACTAACAGCTAAGACGACAACTGAAACGACTGAAGTGAAAACTGTATGATGGCAATCGCACCTTGTGACAGACATACATTCTCAGTTCAATTGCCGTGTTAAATAGTTCATTCTTCCATTTGAGCTGTTAAAATCATTCCTGAGTAATACACCAGCTGGTCTTCATCTCTGCCGCAGAAGAGTTGGGATCTGAGACCGATGTTTGTAAATACTGAGACGTCTATGAGCAAATCATCAGAAAGAAACTTGTGCAACTTTTTACTAAAACGACTATATATAATAGTTTAAATTTTCTCAGCAGAGCAGTTAATGCAACATAATAAAAGCATTATCTTGTCATGACAACATAACTTGCAGAAACAGCTTACATATTGGTACTGTGAAATGAAGAGACTTATCATTATGTCCTATGGAATTGTGTACTAGGATGCTCATATGCGAGTCCACAATTTCTTAGTACTGACTCATAAAGAATTTTTACAAACCTATGGGCGATAAAAATTTGAGCACCCTGTAGATGTCCAAAGGAATAAAACTTGATATAGATAACAATTACAGCGATACTAATAACTGATTACAATTTCAAACGAGTTGAGTAGTCAATTTGGGCAGTAAGCAGGTACCTGCAGGTACAGTCTGGCAAGTAGTTATGAAGACGTCTAATGTAATCTTGTGGAAGATTACTCCATAGTTGATGTTACTGCTGCTAAAGATTCTGTGGATCCGATGATAGCAGAAACCACCATCCCATAAATTTTGTTTGAGTGAAAGGTCTGTAACTGGCGGGCCAAATGCAGTCCGAAGATAGTCCTTAGAAACCCGTGCTGCATATGGGCCAATATTATCCTGTTGAAAACTGTCCCTTTGCATTCAATATATCAAAGGAAGGACTTATAGCATAATTGTGTCTTAAATGGTCACACGATAACTGTCACGAAAGATCAGACTCGTAGCATATTTCATTCCACATCCATACGGCACCAGTTCTGGAAGTGTCACTCCATAATCAACTTGTAAATTGTGCGCCGTCTAGTTCCCCTCTATACGTGGGTACTGAGATCATCTATGTCCAAACAAAAACTGGTTTCATCATTAAAGAAAATGCATCGCCATTACACAGATTTCCATGTCACCCACTCAAGACAAAACTACAGCAATGGAAGCAGGCCTAAGAGGGGTCGAGAATGCAAATCTTCTTTCGCAAGTTGCCTTGCAACAGTGCGTGTGAAAATAAAGGCCTCTACTTATGCCACTGCTCATTTTTGGAAGATCGAAAGAAACACCCATTGCTCCCCACACCGTCCCACAACATGGACAGAATTTTTTTGGACGATTATCCTGCCAGACGAAGTACAACGATCCATCCTTCCTCAAGCTCAATGAGTTGTACATAACTGGGTTGACTGTATTGCCAAGACAAGATGTCTACGGATCACTCACTGAGTATACTGCTGACAGATTCGTGCTCCTATCGTTCACGTTAACAGGTTTTTAGCATATCCTAGTGACAGTTCAATGCCTCTATTGCAGCCAAATTTAAATTAGTTTAGCTGTTATATTACCCACGACAGTGTCATGTGCCAACTTTCGAGCTCATTTGGATTATTCTTCTGTGAGCGCCAATTTGTAAGAGGAGACGTTTACCAGACATGCCACAGGGAAGAGGAAGGCTTGAATATTCCCACTCCTTTTTGAGTGTAGCGCCAGAAGTTCGGAAGGCGGTACAAGACTGCTGTCTCTGTGACACCCGTGATGGAGTTCTCACCTTAACAAAAACTCGATTTATAACAGACTAGTTTGAGAGTTGTTCTCCACGCAGACCCACGGCTTTAGATTTGCTCTTAAAATACATTCTGGAACAAAACGTTCATTATAATAATAATTTCATGTGGTCGTAATGACCTGGTGATAGGGTTTCTATTGACTGCGCATTCCGCCCCTGTCGTAGCCGCCTTAACCTAACCCGGCAATCCTACCAGGTACAGGGGACCTACAGTTTAATGTGGAATCCGAACGACAGAAGCTTTCTGGCGTACTTCACATTACACAGCAGGCTGTGCCAGAGGTGAAGGACGGGTTAAGAGCCTTTGAAAATCCCCGCCGAGACAGTGATTCGAACATTCGATCTCCAGTCAGACGCATTAACCACTGAGGTACCAGGCCGCTCAAAACGTTCATTATTATTCTGATGGTATATTGTGTTCATTTTGACTTAACCTATAACAGGAACACTTCAAAAGTACAACCTTATTCGTACAACCAATGTGTTCATGACCAGTTATTGAAAATACACTGCAGCGAGAGATGCCGTTGTTTCCTAGATCAATTAAATGTGCCGCAAAGGAAGGCATGCAGCCAGTCTGTGTATCAGATATGCTCTAAGTGTGAAGACAATCCACGCCGCAACTATTGAACTTCGCTACTGCCGAGCTAAAATTTAATGCGAAGCTGTAACGATCTGTCACTAGGTCTCTCTCAAAAACTGGGATATAGATTTTACCGCGTTTCTTCCTAGACATATAGCCAGTTTACAGCAGAGAAGAAAGGATTACGATATAATAATGATTTATGTCAAGTGGGCCGTTAACAGACAAAATGTATTTGGGGCTACACTAATACATTATGGTGTGTCTTTATTTATCGTTTACCGGTCCACAGGTGGTCTCTCTCGCCTGTTAAACGGGTACAACAGCGACAGAGGCAGAACTAGCGGCTGCTCCAAGCTCCGTTCGTTAAGCCACACGAATCTCATTTACTGAATGTTACTTTCATTACGCAAAAAGGAGATAATTGCTTTAAGTTACCAAGATCAAATTATTGTGGTCATATATCGTTACGTTCCATTAAATATACAGTAGCAGTGAAGATTGTATGCTTCCATCTTTACTCCTGGCTTATGTTTAATCTTGCTATATGGAATGCTCCTTCAGAAGTATTTGGTACCAAACGAGACTCTCAAAGTATAAGCAAGAGTTATTAGCTGAGCAGGTAAAGATGGTGAAATGTAAACTGCTACCTATCGCGAGACGAGATTTTTGATCCGAAACATCAAATTGTTCTAAGCATATCAGCCAAATTCAGGAACATCACTATTATCATGAACAAAGGGTTATTGAGTATGAGTTGAGTTTGTAATTTTAATATGTCAGTTTAACAAAACACAAAAAAATTATGTCCAATTTTGTGATGTTCCGACTACCGAGGTGAAGAGAAAAGTACAAGGCACAGTACCGGAAGAGCTCCAGTGGTTTCACTAGTCGAGGATACGCAGCCTTGGGGTCGGATTCACTTATCGAGGACTCCGTTGCCGTAGAGGGTATGGTTGATAAATTTTTTCAGTTTATTATTTTTTTAGTACATTGGATAACTTCGAAAAATGTTTGAACAGTCGCATATAGCATTGCAGAGATATTTATTCAGTGACAACATAGCGTTTACCGGATTAAACGGATTAAACAACTGTTTCAGTACCTATCGTTTTGCCAGCAAATTTCCAAACAACAACCTATGCATTTTCTGACATATTTTTAAATAGTAAAGTGGAAGTTGTTGCCTTCAGTTGTGCTATTATGAATTGTAAAAGACGCTTTCCCAACTGTAACGAGAGAACAGTTCTCTTTGATGTAGTTCTTATCAGTTTGAGATAGTTATATAATGTCCAATATTTCTGATAATAATTCTCCTTTTTGAGCAAGTGACAGTCCTATAGCATATAACCAGCATGGCATATGTTATTTATGTAATGGCAAAATGTTTTCCTTTCAGTTTTCTTCAAGCAAGCAACATAGGTGTTATTTGGCACCATGTATAATGAAAAGTACCACGTTAAACTTTTTACACCGTTGAAATTAAACTGGCCCTCCTCAGAGGGGATCAAACAGAACAGTATCTCTGGTGACAAAGAAGGTGTAAAGTTGTTATGCGGTGAAGATGCGCACGAGGAAGCCACTGAGAATCTCTTACTTGCACCTTTTATTAGCTGTTAACTCCAGAAAGCCTGAATGTAAAGGCCTTCAAGAGTCCTCAAGGAACAGGAGCGCTGTAGTCTCCTCTTGTTGCTCACTTTATTCAAGGCGAACAAGTTACAGGCGTTGATGTTTATATGAATTAGTTTACTAACGAAGAAAGAAAAATGGTAGAAAGCCTAAATTCGAATATACCTACCTGTACCTCAGAGTGTGGTTTTTAGTTTTAATTATAAAAATACATCTAAAGGCAAGACACATATTTTACTTCCTCTCTACAGAATAGGCTTCCAACGACATGTTAACAGCAAACGAAAGTCGTTGTTTTAGTTGAACATGGTAGCTCTGCAGAAATCACTTTACTCTTTTATATTAATCAGCCTGTCATCTATAATGGACGGTAAAAACTATAGGACCTATAATTTCAACTGAAAAAGCTAAAGACTTAAACTGTCAAAGTACACCTAAATTACGCTATTTAGTTTTTCTAAAGTGCAAGCATTGTTTAATAATAAGTATAATTCCTCGAAAATCAAAACAAAAATTGTATATAATAACAATTATAAGCTACTATCGTCAGTGAGCTGATTTTATTATTATTACTATCTGCGATGGAACTTAAGCCACCGTTGCAATTTCATCGTGCACCTACTTTTCACTTTGAATTCTTTTACTCTTTGCGTTTCATCATTCATAAAGTGCCTCGAGAACTTATTAACAGTCCCCAACTCCCTTACCTGTCATACGAGTCACCGGTTGTGTTACGGTAACTTCCTCTCCACATGACATCGACCGCATACTACTCGTTATACTCAAGCAACACCTGAACGAGTTTTTGTAGCCTGACTGAAATATTTTCCAATCTCCCCGGCAGTGTGGTTCACAACAGCGTTATTACCAGGTTATATATCGAGATATTTGAATTTTTACCTTTGACCAAACCTTTACTGTTGTAGTAATAGAGAATCAACGCTGAGGCATTCGCGGCGATAGTAGGTCAAATCAGCGTAAATTGTGTGTATAAAATAGGTCGTAAGGAAGTTATTCATTGTTTACGCCAAGCCGGGCGGTTAGCACGGCTCGAGTCTTGGGTTGCCAACCATAATTTAAAATAAAATACCATACTTTATTTTTGTTCCTTATACTTTATTTGTGGTAAAATGTACAATACATGGAACAGAACGCTCTTGTTCGTTGTTAATTTTAACGACATATTAGTGGTCATGACAAAACGCACACCCTGGAATCGTCTTTTTCTGAGAGGGACGAAAGACGTTACTGATCCACAACACTTTTCAACTTGAAAAGACAGCAGACAATTTATCAAATAATTGTTTCTTACCTGCTTCCGTACCCTACCGACAGAATAATTACAGGAAGAGAGAAACAGAGCGTCCTTAAATTAAAATTGAGTTGTTAATTTAGTTATTTATAATTTTAATTTTAAAATGTGGTACCAGCTATATAACACGTTGAATGGATACAAAAAAGCACGAAAACATATGTATTTAATGCAATAAATATCGGGATTAAAAAACTTTTTTTCTTTCATAAGATTTTTAATTTCCTCTTCCCAAGGGAAATATACTTTTTTTTCTAAAAAAAAATAGGCAACCCTAGGCTCGAGCACAGGACTCCGAGAGCCTCGCCCCTGCCTCAAGCTCTGCTCGAACCGTAATCATCGCAATCATTATATCTGAGACACTGAGTATCTTTATCAACAATCATTTCTGTGAAAGGGGTGTAAATATACTTGAGTACCCTCAAGCCTTGTTTCATTAGTAGATGGCTCTGCTAGTGGGCTATAAGCCATATCAGGTATTCACTCCCTTCGAGTATGCAAACTATTCACAGGCCTAGCCACTCGAGGGCGGATAGGTATCCATTTTCCTACTTTACTGCCCTTGGAAGAAGCGCCTCCAAGAATTCTTAGAGAACGGGAACGCGACAGACGTAATTTTCTGGTATAAGATGTGGGACGTCGATGACTAAATACAACACGGCACACATCATTCCTGGTGACAGTCATTGTGTCTAAGGTAAGGACAAAGATCAGACGATTTCTGGCAGCAGCTAGAGATGTTTAACCCTAGATAGACCATTCACACTATCATTTTTGCAATTTCAAAAGCATTGCCACAACACAGGAGTTTTTGTGTTAAGCCCTAGTCAAAAACAGGCAATTTATGGAATCAGTTTGTGGTTTTTAATACCGTTTCATCTCTTCATCTCTTCTCTTATCCCTTACGTTTTTCTTTCGATCTTACTTTTCTCTCAACACATTCCTTATTTCGTGATACAGACTCAGCTCTCGTTTCAATTTCTTCTTACTGCTTTCTTTCGTATTAAACGCATATTTTACCACGTCATGCATATTCACTTGCCGATCTTGCTTCTCTTTTTCTCCCTCGATTTTCTTCTTATTATAAAACATCTCACTTCTTCTTTCAGATGGCCCCTTTTCTTCTTCTGATATCTCTAAATTTGTAGCAGTCATTTCTTCGTCTTTCACGACCTCTTTTTTTCACTCATTTCATCTACTCGTTCACTGGGTACAACACAGTTTTCGTTCTGACGGTTTTTATTATTTTACCTCTGCTATCTCCATTTTTCTGTCTACACCAAACGCTTCACTTCTTCGCCCATTAGTTCTTCGCGTGCAGGCAGACAACCATAATTCTTCGCTATTTCCACTTTCGCGTGTAATCGCAAACTGTTCAGATCCTGTTTTGACACTCGAAACTAATATTTTTTTATTTCCTTTGCTCTTGTTCTCTGCTCCGACTCATCTTTATTATTACTTTTTCCTGTTTCGATAAGATATCTCTTATTTCAAAGTCTTCCATCTTGCTTCTATCTTTCGATGTTTAGTCAGAAAATTGCAGGTTCTTACTTTACTGGACCAGTTAACGATCGGCACAAGTAAATCTCGTATCGGACAGTAATTGAAATTCTAGCGTCTTTTTAAAGTCGTTATAAACATTTTATTTATTTATTTATTTTCTTATATCGTAACGCAATTTTTTCAGAAGAGTAGGTTAAGATAGTTACAAATGAATACATCTGATTTTCTGCAAAAAATGTGTATAACTCTTTATTTTAGATGAATGGTAAACCATTTGGGCCAATGTAATGAAAATAAGAACAGTAGAAATATCTTAGTGACAATTGGTTTTATCAGTGAAAATATTGTACACTCCATAAAAGCATTAGGAAAGGGAAAGAGATGTATCACAAAAGACTTTTCGAGTAATTAACTGTGCGGGAAAAGCAGATACATTACGAGACAAAAAATAGTATCGAAACAAGACTAGTATGGAATACGAAGGTTTATCATGGCTCGTTCCGCCGGCGTGGAGAGTGCTCAATCGAGAACTGTGGCTCAATCGATACGTCCGCCCACGCCCTACGAGTTTTCGTCCGGAAGAGTCACGGAGGAAGGATCCCCTCCCCGGAGATGCAGGAAACGACCTCGTTTGCTCTGCGCAAAATCAAACTTCCAGTCGCCTCCACTGTGATGTTACTACACAGTAATGTTTGAAGGTTCCTGGTCTGATACACAGGAGGATTTCTTAAGGAAACTGTAAATGTCATATGAAGTTACAGATTCCCTAAGTAATGTAAACATTATCTGGATGCTTCTAATTTAACAAATAAAGCATCTGAAAAAATCAAAACACTATAGTGTGAATAAATGGAGCTTTGGTAGTGATCTTTCTTGTATCGTTGAAAATTATTGGGCACACATTATAGATATCAAGTACAGTAAGTGAAAGGGATTGCATAAAGATTCTGTTGGAATTACAGTAGAACACTGTAACTGATAAGATAAAGGAGCTGAGTATGGAATGGTTGAGAGATACCAGTCTCGTGAGAAGAGTAATGGCCATATTGGTCTCGATGGATATTAGACAAAGCATTAACATTGGAGGGCAAAAGGTAGCCATCATCAAAAATCAGCATTTCATTTCAAGCATAAGGGTGAACAAAAGTTTTAACTTGTGACTAAGGAAGTCATGCCCTGATTGGTAGTAGTAATCGATTAATATGAAATAAAAACGGGCGGGGCGCCTATGTAAGTGTATAGGACAGTTGACATCGGGACGTAAGCTACATCGCAAATTATAATAATGAACATGCCGGTAGGAAACAGAGGTGTTACAGTAAAACGGGGAATGTTATGGAGATGAAACGACGTTGGAGGACGGAATTTAAATCACCAGTAGCATCGGTGACGAGAACAAAGCCAGGCAGTGAGGTCACGCTGAATAGCAGTGAACCAAATAAGGGGGCGCCCATTAATTACGTGAGGTGTTTTCCCGGAATTCCGGACTCCCCTCCCCCCTCTCTGGTGAGACTTCGTGTTCGTGAGATCTGGTCGGACCCTTCCCTATAAAATGACATGAGATTTCACCAGACCCCCCCCCCCCTTATTTCACTTCACGTCATTAATGCACGCTTCCTAACTATAGAGAATAAAGCTGCTCCAACTGCTCTGATTCAGGCTCCACGACATTGTTTAGATAATTCTCAACAGTAAATACTGCAAGATTTGCGCAGTTACGAAATTTTTAGTCACCGTATTTAAACTTCTACGGGAGCCAACTAGTGCGGGTTATGGAGTTTGTTTAAACTCCTCTTAATATTTAGATTCCCAATCTGGGGGAGGCGGGGTATTAGGTAGCTTCGCTACCCGTATGGACAATACCATAACAGTGGCGGATCTAGGATTTTTCCGAACCGGGGCAAAAACTTCATGCTGGCGCCCCCCCCCCCCTTACGAAACACCACACTCAGTTGGGTACTATTAAATTAACGTGATAAAAAAGACAAAAAAAACATAATAGGAAATGAGTTCTTTTATTGCTTGCATTATATATAATACACACAATCAGAATACATAACGCACGAGGCAGACTGTACTCACAATTGCAGTCTTTAGGCCCTAGTGTAGATTCAGGGTAACCCTAACTCTACACCGTCGGAAATACACTGATCAGCCAGAACATTACGACTACCTATCTATATAAACCCGTCCAGGCGATAGCAACGTCACCTGGCAATGACTGCTGGTCAGACACACGCAAGGTACATGTAGTATGAAGTGGTCAATAAAAAACGATAAAATAATCATTTTAAGTTAAGAGAAGAAATTATTAATTTTAATATAATTAATTTTTTATGAATTTATAATGAATACCTTGAAGGGATTTCTTTGCATTTACAAAAAGCAAGTTTGAAGTGTCACAGTTTTAAGAAATAGTAAAAAAAAAACTACATTCTTGATTGGAAATTGTAACATTAGAACATTATGAACCTCTTTTATCACGCAGGTCTCACTGCCAGCTCCGCTTCAGGTCCAACCGAAACCGAAGTGCAATCAGTTTTTGAGTTAATCAACGATAATTACCGTCATTGCAGCCATTCTTCACAAGCTGCAAAGGTCCACACAATTCCACCAGCCGCGCCACTTGAAGGTGACCATCCAAGAGCACTCTTCACTGACCTAAGCAGGTGGACTACCTGCCGCACTAAACAGCTGGTTCCCCCTCGCAAGTCCAGCCTCCGCGGCGTCTCCCGCCCGAATGCCGCTCTTTCCCGAGGTCTGGCCTTGGCTCCGTTGGTTTCAGACAAAGAAAAGAAACAATCTTAGAGTCACAATATTTTGGCACATGCTAATATATCTGAGGCTCATTCACTTGTCTTTTCCACAAAGCTATCGCAGGAACTTCCTCGCCTGGTCTCAACCCCTGCTGCGCCCAAACACTTGGCTCCCAGGTGAGCAACAACACGACCATGACCTCTTGTTCGCACATGCGCGCCTGCTGCCCCAACAGGACTTTCCTTCAGTTGTATGGCAGCTACCAAAATATAGTTCTGTTCTTTCTTACAAAATGATTTAACTTTTTAAGCTTTTCAAGTATCAGTGAGCGTGATATTCGTGTTTTGAATGACGAAGGTGCGCGATCTATCTGAATTTGACCGACGGCAGATTATGAGGGCCCGGAGACTCGGCACGGGCATTTAGGAAACTGCACGACTTGTCTGGTGTTCGAGGAGTGCTGTGGTGAGTATCTTCAACAAGTAGCGAAACCAAGGTGAAATCACATCCAAACGTCGAGGGCTAGAGCGGCCACCCCTCATTACAGATGTCGGACGACGTAGGCTGGGCAGATTGGT
This sequence comes from Vandiemenella viatica, assembly GCA_031002005.1. Taxonomy (NCBI): domain Eukaryota; kingdom Metazoa; phylum Arthropoda; class Insecta; order Orthoptera; family Morabidae; genus Vandiemenella; species Vandiemenella viatica. Next base: position 176,272,035 of record JARYHS010011408.1, read on the forward strand.
AAAACAGGATAGGCGGCTAACTGTGGTGGAACTAACATCAGAATTTAATGCTGGGCAGAGTACAAGTGTGTCCGAACACACAGTGCACCGAACACTCCTAATGATGGGTCTCTGCAACCGACGACCCATGTATGTGCCAATATTAACACCACAACATCGGGAAGTACGACTTAAATGGGCACGTGACCATCGTTACCAGACGTTGGCGCAGTGGCAGAGCGTTGCATGGTCTGCTGAATCCCGATACATTATTCATCATGCCGAGAGAATCGGCGTATACGTCGTTTTCCAGGCGAACAGCTTCTTGACACCTGTACTGCGGGATGGATACAAGCTGGCGGCGGATCGATTATGCTCTGGGGAACATTCACGTGGGCGTCCATGGGTCCAATGGAGCTTGTGCAAGGCACCATAACAGCCAATAAGTATCATACACTGGTTGCAGATTAAGTACACCCCTTCATGACGACCATGTTTCGCAACGGCAGTGGTATTTTTCAACCAGATAATGCGCTATGTCACAAGGCCAGGATTGTGATGGAGTGGTTCGAGGAACACAGTGGAGAGTTGCAATTGACGTACTGGTCCCCCAACGTGCCAGATCTGAACCCGATCTAACACATCTGTGATGTGATTGAACGTGGCGTCAGATCTCATCACCCCCTTCCCCGGAATTTACGGGAATTAGGTGAGTTGTGTGTGCAGATGTGGTGCCAACTCCCTCCAGCGACCTAGCAACGCCTCATTGCTTCCATGCCAAGACGCGACGCCTCTGTTATCTGTGCCAAAGGCGGACATACCGGCTATTAGAAAGGTGGTCATAAGAGGCGTCCATTAATTACGAGAGGTGTTTTCCTCAATTCCAGACCCTCCCCCTTTTGGAGAGATTTGATCGGACCCCTCCCCCTCTAAAATGGCGTGAGATTTTGATGGAGAAACCCCCCTCCACTGCTAATCGACCTCGTAGTTTTTTAGACCATATACTCCCCCCCCCCCCCGCTGAAGTCAACATTCTCGTTATTTCTTTTTTTTTCTAGCTCTACCTTCCTTCAAGAATTTCAAAACCTCCGTTGATCCTCCCCCTCCCCCTTGTTGAGGTTCGTGAGATCTTCTCAAATGCCAGAACCAAGCGTAAATGGCCCATATCGAATTAAACACACCATCAACATTTTTTTTTTTTTTTTTTTTTTTTTTTTTGCTGTCGTCAGTCTTTCAACTGGTTTGATGCAATCCTCCATCCCTTCCTATCCTGTGCTAACCTCTTCATTTCTACATACCCCTTACAGCCCACGTCCTCAATTATCTGCTTCACATATTCTAATCTTTGTCTTCCTTCGACTGTTCCCTCCACTAACAAATTAACCAATCCTGCATGTCTCAAAATATGACCTACCAGCCTGTCTCTTCTTTCTGTAAGCTTCGTCCACAAACTTCTTTTCTCACCCATCATTTCCAAAACTCGTTCATTTCTTACTTTGTCTGTCCACTTAATTTTCTTCTGTAGCACCACATTTCAAATGCTTCAATTTTCTTTCTTTCCGGTATTCCTAAAGTCCATGTTTCGCTACCATAAAGTGCTGTGCTCCACACAAAGAGTTTTAAAAAGTTCTTTCTAATTCCTAGATCAATATTTGAAACTAAAAGGTTTATCTTTTTCATGAAGGCTCTTTTTGCTTAGTGCTATTCTGCTTTTAACATCGTTCCTGCTTCGGCCATCGGTTGTAATTTTACTTCCCAAGTTACAGAATTCTCTTACTTCTCCTATTGCATTCGATCCTACTTTTATATTTAATCCACTAGTATTGGTATCATTTCTGCTACATTTCATCACTTTTGTCTTGCTTTGATTTATATTCAGTCCAAAATCTTCCCTTCAGTATTTTGTTCATGCCATTCAGTAACTTCTCAATATCCTCAGCCCTCTCTGCTAACAAGACAATGTCGACAGCAAATCATGGCATACTAATTTTTTCTCCCTGAAAACTTATGCCACATGGAAATTTTTCTTTGACTTTCTTCATTAGCTTCTTCTACATACAAGTTGAATATTAACGGGGATAGACTACAACCTTGTCTCACACACTTTTTAACTGATGCATGTCTCTCGTGATTATCTACTTTTATTACAGCCACTTGATTCTTATATAGTTTATAGAGTATTCTTCTATCTCGATACTTTAGACCTGATTTCTTTAAAATTTTAACATCTTGTCCCACCTAACATTATCAAAAGCTTTTTCTAAATCAACAAATGCCATAAAAGTATCTTTGTTTTTCTTGATCCGCCCTTCAAGTATTAATCTTAAAGACAGAATTGCTTCCCTTGTACCACGATTTTTCCTAAACCTAAACTGTTATTCGCCTACTATCTCTTCTACTACCCTTTCCATCCTTCTGTATATTATTCTGGTCAATAATTTTGAAGCATGTGTTGTTAAACAAATGGTGCGATAATTCTCACATTTGTCGGCTTGTGCTTTCTTTGGAAGTATGAAGATGATATTTTTATTAAAATCAGTTGGAATTTCTCCTGTTTCATAACTTTTTGATATCAGCTTGAATAATCTTTCATTCCTTCCTCTCCTAGAGATTTAAGAAGTTCTGCAGCAATCTCATCAATTCCAACTGCCTTATTTACTTTCAAGTCATTCAGAGCTTTATTAAATTCTGTCCTTAAAACAGAATTTCCTAAGTCATCAATGTCGACACCGCCTTCCTTTTCCATTACACTATTTTTCAAGTCGTCCCCAACATACAGTTTCTCAATGTATTCTTTCCATCGGTTAGCTCTATCTTCTGAGCTTAAAAGAGGTTTCCCATCGGCAGCTTTAATGTTCATACATTTTTTCTTCATTTCTCCAAAATTCTGTTTGATCTTTCTATATGCAACATCTACTTTATCTACGACCATTTCCTTTTCTACTTCTTCACATTTTTCTTGTAGCCATTTTTCTTTTGTTATTTTGCATTTCCTATTTATTTGATTTCTAAATTGCCTGTACTGCTCTCTTCCTGTTTCATCCTGAGCATTTTTGTACCTTCTCCTCTGATCCATGAGCTCCAAAATTTCTTCTGTGATCCAAGGTTTTCGGGCAGCTTGTTACCTCAAGCCTAATGTTTCTTTATCAGCTTTCATTATTTCGGTCTTTAATGCATTCCATTCGTCCTCGGTTGTACTCCTTTCAGAGTTACTTCTAAGACCTAAGTCTACCATTTCTGCAAATTTTTCTCTTGTGCTAGAATGTTTCAGTTTATTCACTTCCAGTCTGTTCTGTTTATACTGCTTCTTTATTCGCTTAAATTTCAGCCTGCACTTCATTATTATTAAATTATGGTCAGACTCTATGTCTGCTCCTGGGTACGCTTTACAGTATAGTACTTGATTCCTGAATCGCTGTTTGACCATGATATAATCTAGCTGATATCTGTCTGTATCCCCAGGACGTTTCCAGGTGTATATTCTTCTTGCATAGTTCTTAAACAGTGTGTTTGCCACTACTAGCTTATATCTTTCACAAAATTCTAGCAACCTGCTTCCTGGCTCATTTCTTTCTCCTAGACCAAAACTTCCTACAGTATTCCCCTCTTTTCCTTCTCCCACTATTACATTCAAATCACCCATGATTATTAGATTTTCCTCCCCCTTCACATATTGGTTTAATTCTTCAATTTCAGCGTATATTTTTGGTATTTCTTCCTCATCTTCCTGTGTCGTTGGCATATACACTTGTAATAATGTGGTTGGGACGGGCTTAGTTTCTAACCTCATCAAAATAATCCTGTCACTAAACTGTTCATAATAACTAACCTGTTTCCCCACTTTCTTATTCATTACAAATACTACACCAGTGACTCCATTGGCAGCTTGTGTGCTAATTATCCTGTGTTCCCCAGACCACAAATCCTGTGCGTCCTTCCATTTAATCTCACTAATCCCAAAAACATCTAACTTATGTTGCTCCATCTCCCTTTTTAAGTTTTCTAACCTACCTGCCCTATTCAGACTTCTAACATTCCACGCTCCGACTCGTAGAATGTTTCTATCCATTCTGATGACTCCTCCCTGAGCAGTCCCCACCCGTAGATCCGATTGGGGGGCTATTTTACCTCCGGAATATTTTACCCAGGAAGAAGCCATCATGATGTATGTAATTTGAGAGGATTACGTCATGTCCTCGGGATACCCTTTGGGTCTTTAATGCAGTGGTTTCCCGTTGCCTTCTGCATCCCCATGCCGTTGATCATTTCTGATTCATCCGCCTTTAGGGGCCGTTTCCAACCCCAAGGGCAAGAGGGTGCCCTGAACCACTCCCCGCTCTTCCGCCCTCCTTTCGGAGGCCGTTGGCAAGCAGGGGTGACTCCTTATACCGGGAATCTTTCAGTCGCCAGAGCCTCGTCCGTGCAAGCAGGGTGCACCACGTGATGTTCTCTTAGCCGAAATTTAAATTCGCAATCTAAAAACACTTATTTTTAAAGTAGACAATAATAAAGAACATTTTATGTTTGATGCGTTGCTGCTGCTTACGGTCTTACTGCTGCCGCCTTGATAAGACCCTCGCTTGACAGCAGTTGTAAAGAAACTTTTATTTGGCGATCGCTCAAGAAGAGATATAAACAAGATTAGCTGCATCACCAACACAGAAAAAGTGTTGTTGGAAGTGATCGGGTAGGCAAAATAGTGACACGTCTTTGTAAAGCATGTGCTTTTTAATATTGAGCCAGAAATTCATCAATAATTTAAATTGATAAAATTTATATAATTTTCATATGTCAAAAAAAGAAACAAGTGTTTTAAATACATTGAAAAGCAAGTTATTGTTTTAAAGAGGATTTCAGTTCTCGTAACATATTATAAATCTCGAAACAACAGAACTGTGAATTTTACTACAGTTCATGTAATAAAAATCTATGATATTTTATGTGGAACAAAAAAAAATATTATCAGGAATTTCAAATCTTTAAGCCATGAATGATTAAATAGAATAATATAATAAAATAATATCGATTTCTTCAATGTGATGTGGTCGGAAATTTATTGAGGTGATTCGTATTCCAAAACGAGCTTATCTTATATACAGTATAGATGTAGTGGATGCAAGACGAGCCTGCAAGCACTGCCTGGTGAATCAGCAGTGGGAACCAAAGGCTTTTCCTTGGTAACTTTAAGTAAGTACCGACGGGATGCCCTCCCAGGAACAAGACACGAACTCAAACTTTGTTATAGCGAAACATTAAACAGTGATCCTTTCTACACTTCCCGACGCATCCTAAAGAAAATGAAGTGCGTCTTCTACTGTCGCCCGCCATTGAATCCAACCGTCCAGTCGGCTTCAATCGTCATCAGAGCCGCATAGGTCCTGACTGATTTTTTTGTTTTGCTTTCAGCGCTGAATTTAGCTGTGATGGTCAAAATAGCGAAATTACATTGATGTCTCAGCGTTGCAACTGTTGAGTCTGATACTTCTGTCGAAGCACATCATTAATCTCAGTGACATCAGGAGGCAGAAACAATTGAAATCTGAAGATATTTCGTTTCGTAAGAAAGCTCAACCCTCCACCATGCAACGAGAGAATAGACGTTCTCACGTCAAAAAGATGTGACTCGTCGATTCAGTTGATCGGTTAACGCTAGGGCCTGCTATTTGGAAAGTCGCGCGTTCGATTACGCGTCCGACCATTTTCATGAAATCAGCCCAGGTGAACGATGCGATAGTTCCTTAAAAATGACAAGACCGGTTTTTTTCTATCCCATTTTTTGTCTCGAAAACTTTCCCGGTTTTAATATTCCCAACGAATCAATGAAAAAAACTTGTTTTAAGCCCCAGTGGACAGAGGCTGACCTACCATGTAAGGTAAAGGTAACATCTTATTCCTCTTAAACATTGCTCGACTTACTTTTATCACAAAAATAAAACTCCATGTAAAAAATTTTCTGCTTTTTTTGCCGAATAACTATTTCTAGGGATTATTAGTGCAGTTAATTTTTCAGATAGCTTTTCTACTATTTCATAAATTGTATTACATTAAAATACGAATGAAACAGAACTCTCGCACATCAGTATGAAAACCGAACCTAAGGTAATAACTAAAACAAAGGATAGTTTTGAGAAGATATTTACAATTCATGCCTCTCCACGTTAATATTTGGTAATAGAATAAAAACGGTAAAGAGTTTTTACACATACCGAATCACACCCGCGCGAAGCAGCGTCCAAATGCTAGTCTTGAATGAAACTGTCAAGTTGCGTGCCAGACAAGAGGCCAGTTCCCAGAGTGACTTCAACGAAACATTTGTCACCCAGAACTTTCGGCAGGCACTTTGCAAATACTGTATGTATGAAACACATTGAAATCGTTTCCTGTCGGAAAATTCCACGGATCACCGATGTAGTGTTCCAGGAGTTGGGTATTCCATCCTGTAAACGTTGTGTTATATCCGTATGAAAGAAAGGTATGTCAAGAAAAATCGTCATTGTTTATAACGTGACTCCGTTGGGTGACTGCAGTGTGTTCTGGTACTGGGGTACTCCACCTTCCTTTATTTATTGAATTTACTGCTTGTATCCTGTTTGTTACAGTCACTCCCCTAATGCGTGTTTACTGTCTGTGTGTTGCAGTCTGCTCGCAGTTTGGCCGTGGAGTGTACGCCATGCTGGGCACCGTCAGTCCAGACGCCTTCGACACTCTGCATTCCTACAGTAACTCCTTCCACGTGCCATTCGTCACGCCGTGGTTCCCGGAGAAGGTGAGACACATTACTGCAATTACGTCACAGCAACGAAAATATCAATCTAAAGTTAAAATCATTGCTCTAAAATCTTCAGTAATATGCTATACTAACGAAACATAGATTCAAGTTCAGAAATTAAGGTTTTCAAAATACTACGAAAAACAGGGAACAGCGATAATGTGTGCACTAAAAGATGTCCTGCCAACAATTTGGTTCATGACACCTTGATAGAGGAGAAGGTCCAAATACGGGCTACCACTTTTATTTTGGTCCTTGTGATTTTCCTGGTCACTCAATATGGATAATTTTGATGTCACTTGCTTCTATAAACAATCATGGAGGTGATATTAGGGTTAAAACGTCAATAATCAGTTTTAATTTTCCAAAATCAAAGGATTAAAAAAAATGTAAAATGTCTGATTTTCAATAGCTGGTCCAAATACGGGCTACTTGTATAATAAGGGAAATTTATCTGCCAATAAATCAAAGAACACCGAATTTTGTCCAAAAACTTTACTAACTTGACATTTTGCAATCTCCTCACTCCTTTTTTATTATTATTTGCAGAAGTTATAGATATATTTCATTTTCCATTCCAGCAAATTCAGTCTCTGCCCAACCTTCACACTTGTAGAACTAAATCCACACTCGAATCTGACACCATCTGAAAAGAGTCCATCACTGAAATTGCATGCTGCAATGTGGTCACCGCGTTTATCCCTCAGAGAAATCGTCATTGTCGTCATCGTCAAAGTCGTCATCAGTAGGAGGGATCCTTTGGTCTTCTTCCAACTGCAACTCTTCTCTGAGCTTACCTAATGGGCTTTTTGGTTTGTCTTGGCAATTTTGAATTATTTTTCTTTGCTGAGCTAACTGATTACACGTTTACAGTCGTCTGACAATTGTTCAAGGCTGTACGCTTCACACTTTTCTTCAATCATTCGCTGTAAAGAGATCAAGTTATGATGCAAGTCTTGGCGCACTTGCGTACAAAATTTCTTTTTCTTTGCAAGGGTGGGGATTGAAGGAATATCAAATGGATTAACCCTTTTGGACGTTGAAGTTTGATCAGTTGGTCGTTGATCCAGGGTGCTGAAATCTTCGCGTTTGCAAGTCAAGAGCTAGCCCATTATTGGACCACTAATGGTAGCCCGTTTTTAGACCATGCGGTACTTCAAGTTGATGGTCTCGGCAGTCATTACAAAACAAACAAATCGAACAGGATAGGTGTCCTGTATGAAGCACAGGTCATGTACTTTGAGATTTGGTGGAAGCCATTTAATTTACTGAATAAGTAAGAAAGAGATAAATTAATGTTGACATACCTTTAAAAGTTTTGAGTTTCTCAAAAACAAGTTTTCCGATAAAACAATTTGGGCAAAAGCACGTGTGTCACAGACCAAGTTTCTTTGCTCACTACTCTTCTCTTACCACTTGATGATCTTTTTGGTGCCATTCTCATGCCTGAGCACAATCCCCTTCCCCCACTTTCAGCACGTAGCCCGTATTTAAATCCTAGCCCGTCTTTAAATCCTAGCCCGTCTTTGGAAATTCTCTTCTAATAACAATAATTTCATGTGCTCGTAACAGGGTTCCTATTAGTTGCAACTGTCTTAACCTAATCCGGTAGTCCTAACGGGTAAAGGGGACCGACAGTTTAACGCGGAATCCCAACTACCGAAAATTTCTGGCGTACTTTACGTTACGCAGCAAGCTGTCAGAGGTGAAGGTTGGATTAAGGGGTTCTGAAATCACCGCCGTGACAGGGATTCGAACCGGGAACCTTCCAATCCTCAGTCACACACCTTAATCAGCCATCAGAACGCTTTTACTATTGATGAAAGGCATACAGACATAGACAGTGGGTTACACTGACCGTGTGTGGATTCCCTCCGTCAGTGGCACACATATACAGAGGATGACGATCTCGCATAAACATACAGGATACACTGTAGAACGGTTTCCCATACTGTGGATCAGACAGTCCAACATGGCTTGCGTCAACGAACCCCTTTGCTCGACAATCGCGCGTTGGAGGTCAACATTAATCCGCGGTGGCAGTGTTATGGCTGAAATTCTTCGGCCGTGAGCGTCCATGCATGTTCAATCCGAGCTGTGAAGTGACCGCACTAGACCTGTGATATCTTCCTGTTGCAGGTACTCAATATGCACCACGAAAAAATCGCACATATAGTTGCAGGATGTCATCCCCATAAACAGCAGCCGTCACATCACTCCTATTAAAAACATACAGTGGGGTACGTGCTTCCAACATAATGTCACCTCAGACGATAACACCGACGCCGCCATATCGTCCCCTTTGCAAAATATTGGCAGTGCTGTGACGTGTCCCAAGGGCGCGTCACTCTCCATGCTAAATCACGAGTCATCTGTGAAAAGGACACTATCCCACTGTTCCTGAACCCAAGCAAGACACCACATTCAACGAGCCACGCTGTGTATTTGTGTAAAGGGAATGCATCTGGCTGGTGTCGAGCATACAGAGCAACATCTCGAAGCCAACGATACACTCTCTGACCCATAGGCTGCTGCGAGGTCTCTAGCCACCACTGGTGCTGTGCTGGTTGGACGTAATCGAGCACTTAACGAAAGATATCGAAAGTTGGGTTGCAGCACGTGGTTGACCTTGTCCTTTCTCCTCTTGGAAGTTTCCCTACAGCCATGATATGACGCCACGCGTGATTTTCAACTCCTGTCCCACATGCCGTTGACTTTAGCCGGCCTCTACTATACCGATGATCCTATCATGCTTAATTTCATCCAGGTGTGTTCCTTAGGAATCAAATACTGTATGCCAATTGCACACAGCTCGCTTCTCCACCCAAGACCTATTCCAACACGAACTGTTCCCGCAAGTCTCGAACTGAGCTGCCAGGTTCATCACGTTTTTGTATACTGTGCAGCTACAGTTTAGTCCACACATTATCGCCATGTTGCAATGATTTCTCGTGGATCTCTAAGATCCCTTCATTTACGGACGTGAGTATAGACATTATCACCAACATTTTATGTTTTGGAAAATATAATGCTTTGCTTTTTTCTTTCAGTAAGATATAAAGGGAGTTTCAGTGATCATATTAAGAACTCTCTGAGTTATGGAGCGAATTTATAATATTTTAAGGACATTTAGATGTTATCCATGTTCCCATTTAGAACTAATGCACAGTTGTCACATAACATGAGGAGCATCATGTAATCTGACTCAAATGCAACCAAAGACTTCCTTCAATCTTGCACACGGTGGGAATGTCATCCCACATCCTGAAGGTGCTACAGCTACAATTATAGCATAATTAAGCCTAATTAGTGACTGAATGAACAGGGTGTTATGATAGAGGGCATATGAGGTTAGGGTTGCCAACCATACTTTATTATAAAGTATCGTACTTTATTTTTTGCTGTTATACTTTATACTATGTACAGACCATTACCTCATCAAGTTGACTGCTGAAATTCCACGATTAGAAGTAACTCGAGCAGCATACTAAAATTCAACTGGTCTGCCAAGTCGTTTTTTGGTGGAAACAACCTGCAGACCCGATTTTAGTGGTTAATTGGTAGGCTTATCATTGTGTTTTACTTCACCCCAATATATGAATATATAGAACACTGGGAGCCGGAAAACACAATGGTAACTTGGGATGTGTAGATATGACTTGACACATCAGTTGCATTTTCCTGCTTTGCTATTAACAAGGATATTTGGTAAGACGCTATGGTAGACTGTTTGTTGGCCTGACACTGACTTTTCCATTGTAGATTTGGTCGAAAGATAATGTCTTTTTTTTAAAAAAAAAAAAAAAAGAGTTCAAGAGACTTATTTGTGTACTCAGGATGCTTGGTTGACAAATGCCTTGCAAGTTTTGATGGCTTCATGTTTTCATTGGAAAAATTTTCACAACAAATCACGCACTGAGGTATTGGCTCCTCTTCAGTGCCCGAAAACACAAATCTGTATTTCAAATAATCCGGATTATACTTTCACAGATACGTCTTTTGATTTTTCTTGCTGTCTGCATTGTAATTACAAATACTTGGTTGGATACTCTCTTTTACGGCACGATCTAGTCCTCAACAAACTTTCCATAATCACATTAAATCTACTCTCAATCAAAACAAAACGCAAACAACAACTCACTCTCACAAGCAGAGAAAAACTGTTTGCATCAAAGACTTTGGTTTCGATTCAAGCATAAACAATAAAATGACAATCAGAGAAGTAAAACTGCCGGTGGTATGCGCTCACATCTCCACCTTAGAGCGGGACGGGAGAGGAGGTGTTCAGAGGTTGCCATAAGGATTGAGCGATTACTGCCGCTGCTATACCTCACAACGAGGTTATTGCATAATACCGGCTGACTGTTTAAGAAAACTTTTTTTTCTTACAAAGCTTTAATTTAAGCTAATAGCTTTAATGATTACCGCACTGGTAAAATATCGTGTTATATTTTTTAAATAGATGAAACAAAAGATATATTTTTGGGGCAAAAACCTCGTTTGTCCGCGACCCACCAGTGGGTCGCGACCCATAGGTTGGGATCCGCTGCCTAGAGGCAATCCCGCTGGCTGTGTTACCCGGTTGTCGGTAATCTTCTAGATAAATGCTTGCATGGTGAGACACGAAAATAAAAACATAAAAACACGGTGGACATTATTATCAAATTTTCTACGCATGAATTGTGTCTTCGATACTGTAATGAGTGTGTTGTGTTTTGTGATAGTTGGTGGTTCCGCCAGAGGGCCAGCTGGACTACGCGGTGAGCATGCGGCCAGACTACCACCAGGCCATCGTCGACGTCATCATGCACTACAAGTGGAGCAGGGTCATCTACCTCTACGAGTCCAACGACGGTCAGTACGCTCACCGCTCCTCTCTCAACTCCTATCTGGTTGCTACCATGCGTATATCCGTCTTGCTCTGAAATCTGTACCTTCCTTTTAATAGTAAGAATAGAAATAAAATTAGTTACAAATTTTTGTAATGTTCTAATATTTAAATTAAATACGTATGGCCCCATATTTATCAAAACCACAAATTCTTGGTATAACCATGATCGCTTGACATTGTGCGAAAAGTCTAGGAAAAAGAAAAAGACGTGTGCCAAGCAATTATATTTACAAAAGGCATACGTTCAGTCACATTAGATGTGTTGGATGATGAAGATTTCGGGAATTTCTAGCAGATGACACATGAAATTCCTCGTTTCTCGCGTCTTTGTTATGATAGAGGGCATATGAGGTTAGGGTTGCCAACCATACTTTATTATAAAGTATCGTACTTTATTCTTGGCTGTTATACTTTATACTATTACCTACCAATAAAGTATGCGAAAATACTTTATTTCGAGCAAAGTATGCAGTACATGTAACTGAACGTTCTTCTGCTAGTTTAACAATCTCCCACAAGAAAAAGTGCCTATCGGCCAGGATTTTTTTTGCTCGCTCGCATCCTTTGATCTGGGTACTTAGTATTTACCATTTCGGAGTCGAGGCATTAATAGCGGACCATTCATATTATTATACTCCAGTCCATTCGTGTCCGCTCCCCGTTATTTGTGAACGGAACGGTGGATTGACATGTGGAGAATTTGTTTTTTATCTGTTTCTAGTATTTTTCAGGTTGGAGTTTTTAGCTGCATTATTTTTCTTTTACAATGTTTAAAATGGCAGATTCTGTTCGCGATAGTGATAATTGATACACCACTAACTCCAAAGGAAGCAAAACTGAAGAAACCTAAAGAATTTAAAAAATATAAAGATTTATGGGAGAAAACATAAAAATGTATAAGAAGATTTCCTTAAAATAAATTATTTTCGAATTGCTGTATTTGCACTTTGAGTTTTACTATTGCGTCACCTGGTAATAGACAGTTCAGTCAGTCAATACCGATTTTCAGTAATTTTCAGAGTGTTGTAAGAATGATCTTCTGTTGAATAATTTGTAATAGGCTATAATGTTAAAACGTGCCGCACTGGTCGGAGGTGTAGGGTTGCTAACCTTACTTTAATACAAATATAAAGTATCATACTTTATTTTTGGTCGGTATTCGTTATCCTAACCATAAAGTATGCGGAAATAATTTATTTTTCGTAAACTATACAATTCAATTAATTTACAAACGACGTGTTAATGCTTATGATGAAACGAAATAACTGCAAGATGCTGGGAAAGGAGAAACAGAACGTCCTTAAATTAAAAAAATGTGTATTCATTTATTTGTAATACCAGATTTAGAATGTGGCTCCAGCTGATACGAAACGAAACCAAAAATTAATAACTGCTCCCGTAAGTCCGAAAATATATGTATTTAAGGCAATAAATAACCATTTTTTTTAAAAAAATTCCTTTCATATACTTTTTATTTTCCTCTTCAAAAGACAAATAATCTTTATTTTTTTCTAAATATGTTGGCAACCCTATGTGAGGGGTCCCATAAAAATTTGTGGGTCTTCTACACCTCCAACAACTCTGTCAATACTTCTTTTTCTTGATTATCGGATAAATCCATCTAAAAAAAAAAAAGGAAACTGGGAGCCAGGCAGTGAGAGTACAACCGGGCGAGGCTTTACACGACCAGTTTTCAGGGCAGAGTGGTGGGGACCCGACTTACCCCCACCTTTTCACCCTAAATTGGATGGAATTTTCATTCGATCTCCCTACCTGGTCTCGCCGCAAAAAAAACGTGACCAGGAGTTAACTTTAGACGACCCGATTTCAGGGCTGAAGGGGAGTGGCCACGATTTAGGAAGACCAGGTCGGGTCGTCTAAAGGGGCCTTAAGCCATGCCAGAGGCCTGACTCGAGCCGTCAAGCTAATTAGGCGAGTTAATTCAATAAAATGTCGAAATCACTTTTACACTGATTGGCATGGGTAGCAGCCCAGTGTAGCTTTGGAACTCATATGTCGAATAAACCGAAGAGTTTCGTCAAATATGAAAGATCAAACCCATTCATTGTCCTGTGAAATGAGTAACCGTGTCGTGATGGAGGTGAATCTGCCAGAGGCTGGTGCTGATGACTTTAATGCCGAGGAAGTGAAAAAAAAAAAGGAAATTTCTCTCTCCGTCCGTCCAAGCCTACAGGCGATCGTTTATGAGTGCTGGTTACATCTTGGTTCCATTTCACTTTCTCTATGTTAAACGTCTGTTTGGAGCTAGAGTCAAAGGAAGTATACATAATGACATCTTCGTGAGTGGGCAGTAGGGGTGGTGGGGCGTGTCTGGGGGGCTGTGATCGATGGCCGTGCGCCCTTCTTGTAGCAGGCAGGGAATAGGGGTTGAATAATGGCTGGCTGCCGATGTCGGACAACTGTAACTGGTCATCATCGCGTTGTGGGGCTCCAGGTAATGTCCGTCGCGTACAGGCGTGATTTAGCGTTATCGCCAAGCATGAAAGTCGAGAGATTAGTTACGGAAGAGACACTTTCTTACAATTCTTGGAACTCTTAGAAGCGCCTACGTAGTTCAGAGATTATTCGCTCGTGTCTTAGATCACGGAGGTGTGGATAGTTCGTTCAGATCTTCTCAAAGGTGTCAAACACATGACAAGTTAAAAGCTCATTTCCGAATCATTGCAGTGTTAGTTCTTCCGTGAAGTTACAAGTTTCATTTTTAAATATGACGCTTCACCAGGTTCAATAGATACGTGCGTCCATTAATTCAGATCCTAGCACTGGTTCATCATTATTCTGGAGGTATAAAAAGAGCACGAATCCAAGACCCCAAGCGTTTATAGATGTGAAAATCCTTATTAGTTTCATACAGGAACTGTGGCCAGGAATCTTCTTATTAGAATCTCCTTCTGGAGACAATAATTCATATCCTAGGTCTCCATGTTTCAATCGTAAGTAATCTACTGACGCCATTTCCCTGGATGCTACGTTATAAATTCTTAAAAATAAACCACTCAGCTTTCGCATCAGTCCTTCGCTACAACTAAGTTAATCCGTGGATCTTCGTTGAAAACCATTCACCGGAAGATTTCTTATATGATTTTGTCACTCTATCCGTAAGAGAAGAATGGCTAAAAATTAAACGATGCATATTATGTAAATAATCATTCAACAATTCATTTACTTCAACATTTTCGTAAATTTCTGTAACACAACCGTAAAAACGTTTGTAATTGTGGAATCCGTTATTAAGAACAATATCAGGGACAAATATTAGGTGAAAATTACACTGAAATGCCGAAGTCATGGGACAGGAAGAGGCAAATATCCTGAGTTATCAAGAGTTTCTGGATATTTTCACGCGATATATATTCTATGGGTGAACAATCTGTCAATTGTATTCTGCACTGACCTAGATTTGAAAGGTAATTTTGTGAACAATATGCTCATGGACTCAAAAATGTATTGATATTCATACCGACAGTTCTATGCTACAGCATGAGAGTAGGTTCAGCTGCAAACTACATTAAAAATCCTTACCGTCTAGATCATTCGTTATTAGTACCACTAGTCGGCACCTCAGAATAAAAAAATAAAAAAAACTTTTTAATGTGTGGAAAATTGAAAAAGACTCCCCGACAGATGGGAGTTACTCCCAGCGGTCTTCATACCAGTGCGGTATTATTTCATCATCCGTATAACACATTGCATTATCTATTCAGTGCTAGCAACTAACCTTTTACTTCATGACTTTTGACCCTTCACCTGTTCACTTTTGTCATTTGACCTTTCCTTGACGACTGCACCTTGACTGTGGTCAGAGCATAACGCGTGTGTTTACACGAGTGCTTACCTAATGAGCTCAAGTGATTCGAACCTGAATCCTAACGTGTATTAACGAGTTACCCATCAGGTCTAGCAGTATATCCATAACATACGGTAAGGCTAGTTGACTTCAGTTTCGTTCTTGAGATTCTGCACAACTTTTATACTACCAATCCACATGGAGGATGTATGGGATATTTATATGGCCAAAATTAATCCTTTAAGTGTTTCGTAGGTAAAGTTACGTAACGGTTGGCAGCCATCTGGGGAGGGCAGGTGTCAGATGGAGGGTGAGAAACACCCCAGGCAAAGCTATTACAACTGCATTACTAACGAGGCAGCTGCTAGTGGGAAGCAAGGAAACGGATCCTCGATGTGCATCGAAACAAAAATGACGATGCAATCTTAGGATCCCGGGGAAGGTACTCCTACAAAAAAGGGTTGTTGACGCTGGTGGTGCTTGTGGGGAGAGAGGGCAAGCAACGTGGGTGGTCCTTGTGCATTCGCAATGACCTTGACCTTTCACCCCGGCACGTGTCTCCGATGATTAATGTGGTATAGAGTCATACTTGTGATATTACTACCTTGCGTATAGTTTAAGTACAGGGTTTTCGATAAATTTTATGTAGAAATTTTTCATTCGAACGGATAATTTGTGATTTTTTTCTGGTTTAAATAAATTAAATATATATGCTAAATGGTTACTAATTTTCTGAAGTATTTGTAATTGTTGTTGATTCAAGCCCACTATGGAGCGCTTGATGCTCGCCTTCATTCCCAATACCTTTCAATCCCAGCTAATAATTTTTCGTTTCTCTCCTCTGAGATGGGTTTCCGAGTTTTAGTAATCTTTGTTGGAGGGAACCTGGAGTTAACCATATTGCAAAATTTGGAGCAATCTGCCACATCAGTATCGGAAATCCTAGTAGATTCCAAACGTTTTTTACCTTTTTGATCCACACGCTTCCTGTTTGGTAAACCTGCTGATGTCCATTCTCATAAGGTGCCCGTAAAACTTCAGCCGCTTCTGACGCATGCTAGTTTTAGGCGTTTCCAACTGTTGGCACACTTCGCAGTTTGCTTTCAGTCGGTAAGTTCCATCCGGGAGCATTCTACTCCGATGGATTTTCCTCAGGATATGTCTTTCAGCTTTTTCCAGATCATCAATGGTGCCCTTCCTGTTCATTAGCAAGGCTCCGCAGCATATAAGAACTGAGGTCTAACCACAGTTTTGTAATGATAGAGTTTGACATTCTTCGAAATACACTTCTTGTTGTAATGATTTCGCGACAGCTGGTATGCTATCTAAGATGGAGGTTCTATCTCTAACACTGGCGTGGACCCATTCATCAAGATACCAGAATAGACCGACTTTTCCAATCTTGCCATGTATGGTCATCAAAGGGGCTTTTCTGAGATGCCGACTCTCGAAGTACTTGGTATTTTCGTAGTCTATAGCCATGTCTTCGCAGCTCTCTCGTGTAGTGTTTAAACAGTAATGGCAGCATCCTTAGAGTCATTGGTTTGGATTGCAATATCATCTGCCAAAGCCTGGCTGCTGATTTCGATCTTTCGTGTTCCGGCTCCAATAGTGAATAGTTTGATACCGATATTAGTCAGTGCAAGTTCCCAGGTCCTGATGACTTTGTCGAGCACAATATTAAAAAGAACGGGTAAGAGGCCATCTCCTTGTCTGACTCTTGTTGTGATCTTTAATCCTCGGGACAGTTCTCCTCTGAATCTCACCTCGGAATAGATGTCTGTGAGAGTTTGTTCGATGAGGGTGCGTGTTTTATTATCCGCACCACGCTCTCTCAGCACTGCGAAGAGTGACTGGCGGTAAACCCAATCGAAAGCCTTCTTGATGTTCACGAATACTACAGCGACTTTCACGCTTCTCATATGTTTTAACTGGAAAATGGTTTTTAGATTGAAGATCTGCTCACTGCAGGAGCATCTTCACCGAAATCCTCCCTTATATTCACCAATCATATTGCCACACTGATTTTCCACATTGTCCTGTAGAATCCTAGACAGAACTTTGCAGGCTACCGGTAACAGCGATATTTCTCGATAGTTCTTCAAATCGCCTCGGTCTCCTTTTTTGCGCAATGGATGTATTATTGCTATCCTCCAGTTATCGGACATTCTTCCGGCGTCCCAGCAGTCAGTCAGTGTCCGGTGTACGGCCTTTGCGATAATACTTCCGCCTGCTTTAAAGTCTTCCGCATTGATGCCATCTTCTCCAGGCGCCTTGTTATTCTTGGGGCGTTTGATGGCGGTAGTGGTTTGCTGTAAACTAGGTGGTTCAGATAGAGTGTTGACATGTATCGTATCTCGTACAGGCAATCTTTCCTTTGGCACGTGGCAATTGAGTAATTGATCCAAGTAGTTTACCAGAAGTTCCACATTCCCATGGTTACAGATGACCAAATTCCGTTCTGGATTCTTGAAGTGAAGGCATAATGGAGAGCTCTTCTTTGAATGCCCAGAAGAAATTTCTTGTGTTGTACGGCCTGAATTATTCATCCAATTTCTCCAACCTGGAACTATCGTTAGATTTATGTGGTGCTACAGAAGAATGCTGAAAATTAAGTGGACAGACAAAGTAAGAAATGAACGAGTTTTGGAAATGATGGGTAAGAAAAGAAGTTTTTGGAAGAAGCTTACAGAAAGAAGAGACAGGCTGGTAGGTCATATTTTGAGACATGAAGGATTGGTTAATTTGTTAGTGGAGGGAACAGTCGAAGGTAAGAACTGTAGAGGAAGACAGAGATTAGAATATATGAAGCAGATAATTGAGGACGTGGGCTGTAAGGGGTATGTAGAAATGAAGAGGTTAGCAC
Source organism: Vandiemenella viatica (assembly GCA_031002005.1). Lineage (NCBI taxonomy): Eukaryota > Metazoa > Arthropoda > Insecta > Orthoptera > Morabidae > Vandiemenella > Vandiemenella viatica. Next base: position 176,290,348 of record JARYHS010011408.1, read on the forward strand.
AGGATAGGAAGGGATGGAGGATTACATCAAACCAGTCGAATGACTGACGACAGCAAAAAAAAAAAAAAAAAAAAAAAAAAAAAAAAAAAAAATGGGCTTAGCAGACAGTCTTTGTACCTTTACGAAATCTTCCCTGTCTCCCTTTCGCATAGTTGCGTTCCACTTCGTCCAGGCTGTGGCTTAACGTCGACTGCACGGTCACTATCGGTATTCCACCACCTGTGACGTCGCTTCCTTCATGGCTGCCAGAGATTATTCATGATCTCTCATATTGCGGAATTTGGTTGGTTCCAGTCATTTATTTCTCTTTGCAAGGTGTCAGTTGCAAAGCGCTCCGTATTTTCATGTAGGAACTGAGGATCAACCCTCATTGGAGCCGTGTTAGAGGGCACCTGTCGCTTAGGCAGTAGTCTGGCCTTTATTTGGGCGATGAAATGATCAGAGACAACATTCCATTCTTAGCGAACTCTCACATTCATTATCTCTTTCCTGATTCTTGCACTGATCGTGACGTGGTCTACCTGAAATAAAACAATAGCAGGATTCAGTGACTGCGAGGTGGTCTGGTACCTCGGGTTTTTTAGGTAAAGCTATGGACATGATCTTAGTCTGATACAACTTACACAGTTCTATTATGCGCTTGGCGTTGGTGTTTGTGCACGTATGTGCTGTATCTGTACCTTTGTTCTTTCCCCAGTTGGACATTGAAGTCGGCTACCAGAACTTGATGTGGTGACCGGGGATGTTGCCAATCTCGTCCTCAAGCATCTGCCAGAATATGAGTCTTCTGTTGTTGTCATCGTTTATGGAAGCATGTGTATTTACAATAGAATACCCTTTGTTTCCACAGCTGAAGAACAGCACAGATAGGCGTTTACTAGATGACGTGAAATCAATGCTGGAGTTCACTAAGTCACGTCTTACTAAGAAGGCCGTTCTTAGGCGCTGCCTTGTCTTTAATTATTCTGTAATCTTCCGACTCGAAGGCCGCATCATCAGCAAATCTAGATTCTTGGATCGCTGTTATTAAAATCTTGCATTTATGCAACACATCTGTCAGATGCTTGAGTTTTATAATCTTACAGAGAGTTTTGATATTTATAGTACCAAACTTTGTGATGGTTTTGGGCTTAAGTTTTGAGCGGGTGTTATTGGGGAACACCGACTTTCCCCGCACGATGAGTTCAGGCCATGGGGGATACTCCCGAGGGTAGTGACATCCATGTCGCTGTTTACCATCGTAGAAAAAGCTAGTAAAGGAATTTTCTAGGATTAAAGAACCAGGATCTTCAAGGTTGGCGACTTCGAATCTTATTCAAGAGCGTTATTCATGCCGCTCCTAACCTGGAGGACCGACGCTGCCTGATAGATGTTAGTGGCATTTCCTCCACCAGGGGGCCATTAACCCACCTGAAGCTAGCTTCCGACGGCCCTTTGTTTTGTAGGCCGTGCCATCAGCCGAACTGTACGGATGAGCACGCGCCACAGGCTAGCCCCCGCCACCTCGCAGCCCCCTCCCCACCACGTTACATAGTGTCGTTTCAGCCTTTGGGGGACGGACAAGACGCGCGCCGTCCGTGCCAGCACAGGCGGGACCGTTCCCAAGGCCCGCTGTTGATTGCTGGACCGGCCTGCACGCGTCGTGGGAAGTCACCTCCTCCGCCCTATGCCGCTGGCTCCGTTACCTAACTCTCGGCGATGAGTCGCTGGCTATACGGTCCATTCCATTGCCGTAACGAGGTAACCCGGCCAGATGAACTATTTATTAATATGTATTTAGTGCTGATACATTCATAGTGATTTTGTCCTTTTCTGTTTGCTCTTAAATAGGATGAAGCAGCCCAGTTTAGCTTCCAGATGCTGAGTCAAATGTAAAAGGCAAAAATGCTATTGCATTCAGTTCTCGACTTTTTATGTTTTCTGTACAGTGTCCATCATGGGCGTATCCATCGATGGGCAGGGGGGGCTACTTCCAACCCCCCCCCCCTCCCGTAGAAGAAAAATTAAGTTGCATTCCGTATGCTTCGATGAGTGAAGAACTGGCTCAGGAGCACTTTATGAGAGGAAAGATTGACTGGATTATGCTTGATGAGTGTTCATCGAAATTTCGTGAAAGAACACCGTGAGATATTGAGAAACAAAGTTATTGAAAAATTTTCTAAGAATCCGAGACGATTAATGTTTACATAAACTATAACTGAGTTACGATCTTAATTTACTACATAGTAGGTCCTTAGATTTAATAGTTGGATTACTATATTAATCAATAATAAAAATAGTTTCCTCAATAGATTTGAGTTTCATTTTGCAAGAAATAGTTTTGTTTCAGTCCCCCCACTTCATCGAAACCAAGAAGAGTTTGTTCCCCCCCCCCCCCCCCCACCTCGGATCTTGCACCCTCTAGTTCTGATCGTGGATACACCCTTGGTATCCATCCATATAATGAGCCATTAAAGATGTTGCTAAATCGAAGCCTCAGACTGTTATTCTCCGTTTAAGAGCATTACACGATTGATTGAAAAATATTAAGTGTTTCGTTTCCACTGTTAAACCAGTAATTCGTCAACATCGGCGGGAAGAAGGGTCATTGAATATTGCGTAACACGTGTTCCCGAATGTTACTGTAACCGGTGTTCGTATCTGCGGTAGCCTGTTACAGGATGCATCACGCAGCTGTTCGTCCGACAGTAATTGGTGTGCTCAATCTGCCGTTCCCATAAACCTCTTAGCTGTAATCCCCTGGTACCATGTCACGCTCGGGCGAGCTAGATGTCTCTGCTCTCAGCACAGGACCGCTAACGATGGCTGGTGCACGGCGAGCAACTAAATCAAAGTATCTCACATGAACAGCGGTGTAACTATAAAATTAGATACACTTTTCCATGCAGATTATACCCATCAATGTTTCTATGCACGTTAAAGACAGGAATTCTGATTAAGGCGGTTTCCAATGATCATCTAGACAAATGCTGAAACGATCCCTAATCTCCACATCAAAAACTACACATTTCGCATACAAACCATACGCATACAGATCCCAAAAACAGATGGCCACATTTCAGCTCCTCAATTGGGTTAGTACTCACGGCAGAGACGGAAGAATGAACAGTTGAAACTCTGTCACTAGGTGGACGAGTCTGCCGGCCATGACAAGCCGTACGAGGAAGAAAGCGAAAAAAGGTTTCTTACCATGTTTATCAAATTTATCTGAACTGTGTGGACTAAACTGTAAACCCACGGTGAAATAAATACTTCTCTGATATGAGAATAGTTATAACCCGTTTCTTTATGACTTCCTTATCTAACAAAGTATTTACATGTTCGCTGTTAAACCATTATTACCACAACTATCTCACCCGAAGCACGATATATTTTCACCAAATAAACAATGCAAGATAATAGAAAGCATTATACCTCAAGAACAAATGAATCGATTAATGTGTCCATTGCAAGGGATGGTTCTTGGTGCAGTTTCCTATTTTTTTTTCCAGGCAACAGGCGGTTTAAATCTTTGCCACGTATTCTGCGAGTGTGCAGCTGTAATGAACTGAAGTGAGATTTCAATTTTCAATGAAATGACGACACGGTCCTACTTCTCACAAGTGAATTAGACGTTTGTGGTCAATCTCAAAGTTCATCCGATCCGCCTGACTTCTTACTTTTCCTGAATAGATCGTTGTGAGTTTTGGTTTTTTGCCTTCCGAAAACTCTCTGTTAACCAAACCAGTTCATTTCATACTCTACGTCTTGTGTACGTTTGATTCAACATATGTGAGAATGTGCATCAAAGGTGAGTTTCCTTCTGAAGAAAGGAGCTCAAAAAGTCAATTAGGAATTTCAGCCATTTCTATATTCTGAATTGCATTCACCATTTTTACTAAAAACACTTGAAGTGCTTTTGCGTAAATTTAATTCCGTTTTAATGAGTGTCCGCACATTTTCACAGCTTACTCCATTGCTGCATTGGTTTGATGGGCATTTAGTCGTATGCCTGTTTGAATTTATAAAGTTGTCCACTTCGTTACGTTCATTCTGGGATGACGTGCGTGAGTGACGTTAGAAACAATTGTCAGACTTTTAAGGAAGACCTCGCTTCTTTTGTAGGCTTCTAAAATGTATCATTGTCCAAATAAACTGCGAAATTTCTGATAGTTTAACACTATCATGAACTAAAAACTTAATAATAATTCTTTTCGCTTCTGATGCCTGAACCTTCGGTTGACTTATTGTGATTATAATTATAAAAATTAATGTAGGAACGAGGCAACGCACTTACATCAAATGTGCTAAATGAGTGAAGTGTTTTCAGGAATTCCGGAACCCCCTCCCCCAACCCCCCACCTCAACGGTGAGATTTGGTGAGATCTGGTTGGACACCCTCCCCCCCCTCCCTTAAGATGACGTGAGATTTTTTAAACTTTTTTTTTAGCTGCCTATAAGAAATTAAGAAACATAAGATTTCTGTCAACCCCTCCCTCCCCCCCCCCCCCCCCCCCCCCCCCTCCCCCGGGTGAGATTTCACCTCACGTAATTAATGGACGCCCCCAAATGCTGAAGTATCTCGCACATTATCTAAAAGCCTATTTCAGAAATGGTAATATTGGTGATTGAGACTAGTAGCCAGCGAATAGTAGAAACATAATGCGTCACATGGGGAAAACTGACTGTTAAGTGATATGTGGACACATATGTCAACCAATGGAATGAGTCAATCTGAGAGGCCTCATTATCATATCAGAGCTCTGTCGCTAAGATTAGTTTTTCTTCTTTTACTGAACACCAGAGTTCAACAAATCATAATCATTTGACGTGTCACAGCGTTTTGAACGGTTAAAACTCATTGTAAAATCTAATTCCGATGTTACCTCCATCTCCCATCCTGCTTCATTGACCCCGGGCACCGACGTAGTCAACAGAGTCCTACCTCCGTCTGAAAATTTGGAAAAGAAACTTTATATTTACTTTTTATTTATTTATCATACTTTCACTCTATAAAATAGATATTTATTGAATGTTTTATAATGTTTCACACTATTCTACAACATTCGTCTCTTTCCCAGGACTTTCGAGAACTTTCTGCGCGCATACAGTATCGAGATATATGCTTTAAAATTCTCACAGTGCTACCCTACCACCGATCACTAAACATTTCCAAAATATTCTGTGTTACGGGATTATGTTGTAAAATCTTAAGACACCAAACACTAAAAATGTTTAGAGAGTGAAGTCAAGTGCGATAGAAAAGAAACAGAATCATCCTGATCATCACAGATCGCTCCAGGCGAATGCTGGGATGGTTCCTCAAAATAGCCGAGGGGTGCCTTCTGCCATATCTCGTATATCCCTTCCTATGCAAACAGTTACACATTAGGATAGGTGCAATGCATCCTCCGCCACCCACATCTAGTTAATTACGGAGTAATAATAATAATAATAATAAACACAAACACAGTGTTAATAATTAGATTATAAAAAAAATTAACTATGATCGATTATTTTGCATTTACTTTGAAAAAAAGGCATTATTTTCCCTGTCCTCTGTGTTTCAGTTTTTCCTGTGGCTGCTGTTTCCTCCGAAACTGCGGTCCAGGCAGTTGCCTCGTTTGCCTCTTCTCGGATAAATTGATATGTTTCAAGTTCTTAAGCCTTAGTATAAACAGATAGAATTATAGGAGTAGCAAAAATCACAAGCATATTTCAGGGTATTTCAGCATCATTGCTAACTTGAAATCTTTTGCTCCGATCAGTAGTGTGACCAAAGAAAAATGAGTGTTATTCTCCAGCGATCTTTTAAGCGGGTTATTGCATCGCATTTATTTCTGTCAACAAGCTCTCTACTGGTTTGATGCAGTCTCTTCTCACATACTTATTACAACCTACATCCTCCTTTGCCTGCTTCATACATTCCAATCTTCCTCTATTGCTCTTTTCTTCGACTGTTTCCTCCACTGTCAGATTAACCAATGGTGAATGTCTTAAAATGGGAGCTGTATCTTCTTTTGTGGAGCTCTTTAACAAACTTCTTTCTTCGCCCACCATTTGAAAAACATGTTCACATAGCACTTATCACATATCTACTATATAATTTCGTAAGGTCACCCACTCACCTCGATAGCTATTGGCTGGAGAACGGTGTCACGTGCCAGCCTTCGCTCGCAAAACACTGACCAGAGATACCATTAGAAGAAATTCGTGATTATGTCCACAATTTCATAGCAACTGCTACCAAATTTATTGCCATAATACGTACATTAAGTTTGTGTTTCGTAGCGTTTCATAGTTTAAAAAAATCGGTAAACTTTACATCTGAATAAACGTGGATGTGCTTTTGAGTAACATGCTGCTAATGAAAGCAATTTAAAAAAAAAAAAAAAAAAAAAAAAAAAAAAAAACTTTAAAAAAATTAATTTACTTTCGGTCTCTGCTGTAACCATGAATACCAATTTTCATTACGGCTTAGGATAAATTTTAGTTTAATTAATACTTTCACTAATGTTGTTGCTTGACCAAAGTTTATGTATTACCGTTTATTCGGTTTTTAGGTATTTTACTGACAATTTTCGTTAATGTTCTTTGTTCATGTTCGCTGTACGTAAGTTATTGGGTTAAGTGGACATCAGACCAAATATGTTATCCAATCAACTATTCTGGCAATTAATTTCTTAGGAGATGCTCAACTGTTTGATAATATGGAATGTGTATTAAGTTCTCTGGCCATTACAGATACTGTGACCAATGATTACATTATGAGTGTTTGCCCCGTCACAGTAAAAAAACAACGTGATGCTTTCGAAGCAAACAAGAAATTTTTAAATTTTGCAGAGTGAACTTTAAGGATCAAATTCAAGTCAAGTTTGTATTTAAGCAAGTTCAAGTCTACGACCTTTGAAACAATTAAACGATTGCACGATCTTACCTGTCCGTGTTTAATACCTACGTTTATTAATACTTCTGAGTTCTTCAAGGTCCAGGGATTTTATTTACCCTAAGGGTGAAACTCAGGTCAAGTTCATATTTTGTCGGATCAGGTCAACCTTTTATAATCTTTGACCCTAAAAACTGAAAGTTTTCTAGACCCGTGACGATACCAAAAAAGGGTCACGGGCTTACACTAGTACGAGGTATAAAGCAATAGTAATAATTGCGAGAGGTTTGATGGGTGGTTGAGACTGTGCACTGTGCAGGTAGTGGCGGGTTCTCCCTCGGGACTCTGCGCGTGTCGCTCGCTGGCCAGGGACGGCGATCAATACTCACGTGACAGGGAGCGCAGCCCAACTGTACTGGGAGCAACGGAATGCTGTCTCAGCCAAACACTGCACCGTGTCCTCTCAGAATACTGCCATCAAAGTAGCTTTACCTCCAACAACGGAATCTTCAAGCTCACTCCAGCTCTTGAGCCCCAAACATAAAAATAACTTTCGCTGGATGTCTGATTTGATGCAGAGGGAGCGGCTAGGTGACTCAGTGGTTAAGGAGTCTGACTGGATATCGGAAACTCCCCGGATTGAAACCCTGTTTCGCCGGGACTTTTCAAAGACATTAATCCGCCACTCACGTCTGCACATCTTGCCAGAGCGCATACGTGGTTCGTATTACACCTTAAACTTTAGGTCTCCTATACCCAGTAGGATTACCAGGTTAGGCTAGGGTAGTCCCAACAAGAGTGCGCATGCGCTGGAAATCAAAAAGCTCCTGTCACTCGGTGGATATCCCGGGCAACAGGGCCGGCGTTAGGAGGGGGTAAGCGGGTCAAAAGTACCTGGGCCCCGCGGGCTGAGGGGGGGCCCGATCACCGACTATAGGGGCCCTCAGGTCATAATGCCAAGATTACGCCCATTGTCGCCTGGCCATTTTTAGAGCTATAAAAAAAAAAAAAAAAAAAAAAAAGGTTTACCCCGGGCCCGAAATACCTAGCGCCGGCCCTGCCGGGCAATAATCCCATACGCATGTAATATATTGTTTTACATGCAGGGAAATGTTGATTCTTGAAAGATACAGGAATACATGATATCTTTAAAAAGAAAAATAAATAAATAAATACATGGTGGCACATATTCGACATGGCTTTGCACGTAGACCAGATAAAGCTAGGTACAGGTTAAAGAGAGGCGTCCTACCGTAATTCACATCAACAAATTAATAGTCCTTTAGAGTTGACGGCAGTGTAAAAATTCCGGCCGAGATAAGAAATCGAACATTAATCTCCCGACATCATCCACGAGGCCATCTCATGCATTGGCGGATCCAGGGGAGGGAGCACCCCCCCCCCCCAAAAAAAGACTCTAGGTCCACCCCGACATTTTAGGATTTTTTTTTGTTAGCTCTAATGATTTTTTAAGGGGCGGCATGAGTATAAAGCCTACCCCTGCCATACTTAAACCCCCACCCCCAAAAACGAAATCAGCTCAAGCCCCCTCCCCCAACCATAATCCGCTCAAGCCCCTCCCAAACCAAAATCCAGGATTCGCCACTGATCTCATGGAACCATTCAATTTATAAGCACCACTTCATTTGGTTCTCTTATAATGTAACTCACCTCTGAAAAATATTTCTGCTCTGTACAAAAAGCTGAAAACCAAAAACAGGTCACACAAAAACAGGTGGTTGGAGTCATAAGCTCATAAGCGAATGCTTCACATTTATTTTTTATTATTTATGTTCGGAATGGTAAGTGAGTAAAGTAAAAAATGTACTAAGCAAATTTTTAAATAATCAGCGATGTGACCATATTACATATACCGAACCTGGTGGGTGAGCAGTAACGCTTGCGCCTGGCATTCTGGAGGTAGGGAGTTCAAATCCAGTCCAGCCATTCACACTTCGGTTTTCCACGATTTCCCTAAACCACTCCAGGAAAATTCCTGGATGGTTTCTTAAAAAGGACGTAGTTAAATTCCCTCTCGTTGTGCGTCCCCTCCCCCCTCCCCCCAAAAAAAATTACCTCCCGTTTCTAATAACCTCTACTTCGTCAAGTTGTAAAGCCCGAAACAAAGATAAAATAGTTCAGTCCATTTTAATCTTTCCAGTAACTGCAAATTTACTTCCGTAATGTGGATTCACATTTTTCCTTGTATGAGAAATGTGGTGGTGATATTTCAGTTATGGCCATAGATATTGCATGTAACCAATACACTCGTTGGTAGCACCGTATAGATTTAAATAACACTGTAATATAAGAAAATAAGTCCCGTTTCTGATTGTCACAATGGCGTTGCAACTTCACGCATGTTCTGCAATTCCGTTGACTCAATGGTAAGAGATTGACGCCGACTTGAGACGCCTCAGTACTGTGTTCGATGTGCGATGGGTGGTAACAATATTCAAGGAACATCGGCCTCCATCAAAACACCAAAAAAAGGCAATATAGTATGCAAAGTAACGTTCAAGAACACTGAAAAACCCACCGCTTGCAGGTTGATATCTGAATGGAATGAATTTAAAACCTACTGAAACATACTTTAAACCATTCCTTTCTGGCCAGTAGTTTAGTGAACATAACGGGATAAAAGAAACTGGCATCGCAGGCAACATCCTTCGATTGAGGACGCAATACAGAAAATATCAGACAAATATATAAAACATGGTGGAAACTATGGAGATGTTTAGTGTAACCTGCGATAATTATTCTGCAATAAATTTTATTTAAAATACATTCTGGTTTTGTTTTATGATTTACGAAACAGGATATAGCCAAGTTGTTTCGCAAGTAAAAACGTACTAATACGCCAAAGGCAATGATTTGATTGTCCTACCAGGAAGTCAAAAACTGAATTCTTAAGCATGCTTTTATCTCCCTTTAGTTGATAGATTTTTTTGTATTTGATCGATATTTGCTACATCAGCTGAGAACGAAAAAGTTACCCTAAAAATGCTTGTGAGTGCCACAGTTTTGAGACAGTCACATGATTGTTGTAATATAGCGTTCATTTAAAAAAAAAAGGTTTTTAAAAGATAAAATATTTATATAAACTACTTTGTAAAATAATCTCCACAAAAATTGGTTCAGGATTTCCGACATATGAAATCGATTATATCTCGAAATATGAGTGTGCTGTACTCTCTCTGAATTAGCGATGTATATGGCTAGTAATTCGATTGGATAAGTTAGATTTTTTTAACGTTTGCTTCTTGCTATAGTTTACAAGTACAGTACATCAGGCAGATGAGCAAACGATTATTAGAAAAAAAGAATTTTTTTAGGATAAGCTGAGTGGTATGGGAAACTATTAACAATCAACAGGATTTACGGTTATTGGAAATGAGGCGCATTGAGGAGAAAGAGAGAACGGAGAGAAAGAAGCTGATCTTTTCGACAATGTTTAGTGTGGAATTCGTCTTGATGTCCCGAGGTTGCTCCAAGCTCGTTCTCCGTATGTTAAAAGCCACCCGGCCAGTTACAATACTCTTTTGATGCTACTGGTGTATTCGGGTAACTCGGATTTCGTTCAAAAGATATTTCAGAATATACAGTTCGTGTACACAACACCCATTCCCGTTGTCCCCGCAGTTCGACGCAACACACTGCAGAGCTCTCACTCGAATTCTTCCGACACTGGTTCTCTATCTGTTTAACAACTTTCAGGTAGCCCATTCAAAATTACCTCCACGCAGTAAGCATTTCGAGTACCAGACGCCTGAATAATCCCTGTTGCGCTAAGTTTCATCTTTGAATTTCCACGATGGTATTTCAACGATGAAGCTAGAAAACTCGTAGAGCATTTCAGTCTCAGTTTACTGCTTTGGTAATTGTTCAATAGGACAGATACGGTTTCTTCCACTTTCTTCTTTTCAACATTTGCAGCTTGAGCTGCGTTCCGGCCAGAAGCGAACTTCTGCCTACGCAAAATAGGCAGCTCCTTAGCGCCACCACTTTGGAGATCGAAATGGTACGCACTGATGACGAAGGACACGAAAAATAATGCCAGTTTTTCGGAACAAGACAGAGATGATTTTGTTAGTAATTCAGGTGGGAAGGTATTCGGCCTTGGCCTTTTGGTGGAACCATTTCGGGATTTCGAGAAACCCGAAATCTGGATGGCTGGAGGGAGACATCCTTAGCGCTCACTCTCCACTCTCGTTATTGGCAGTACAGAAGGTTCTCTCTAGATTTTTCGATACTGAAGGCGTATAGATAGTTCTCTAAACTTTTCGGATACGAAATGTGGTAGAACACTGTTGAAACAATGAAACGTACAAGAATGTCATCTACCTGTGTTCTAGTAGGTTCGATCATTATTTTAACTACGAATGTAAAAATTATAATGTGAAAAAGTTTGGACGCCTCTTGTCTATTTCATTTCATCGTCTGTTATAATATTTAATTAATTGTCTATTTTATAATGCCATAGTACGTTAAATGTATGAAAAACGAAAGAATTTTAAATAAAAAAAAAGAAACCATCTCTGTTAACTACCTTGCAGCCCTAGTTATGTCACTTCACGAAAGCCGAGTTCCCTATGTCACGAATCCAGTGACATTTTTGCCCATCGTTTAATTTTAACGCGACGCCTGAATTCCGCAGATGTTGTTATCAAAAATCAATGTGAATCGGTTTGAATGCAGTGCTGATGCACTTCTCCTCCCTCCAATGGACTGGAAATAAATTGCTGTCAGCCCCCTGCGACTGTGGTACTAGTCCCGCTGAAACGCAGGGACGGAATAAAGTCTGTAATGACTCTCGCCGAGTTGGGGCCCCTAAAGACCGCGATGCCGATGCGCCTTAAGCCTCGCCTAGTGAGTAGGAGCAATCTGTGTAATCACACTCACAGCAATTTTTTCAACAAACTAACAGATCTTACATTATTTTGAACTAAACTTTTGTCAAGACGATTCTTGTAGTGAACACTTCGACATATTCTAAATTTCACAAATCAAAATGTTAGTTATTCCAAAATCACTTCCGAACTGCTGGGATCATTCTGATGATTGATTAAAAATACTGTAGCGGTAAATCATCCACAAACCACACCTTTCTGGATAGGGTGTTAGTAAGTCGCTTAAAACTATACTAATATAATAAATGCGAAAGTAACTCTGTCTGTCTGTTTGTTACATTTCTTGGACTAAACGGCTAATCCGATCGTGATGAAATTTGACAAGGAGATGCGATTTGGTATTAGGGTTCACATAGGAAACTCTTTCTTTGAAAAATTACCGAAACGAACATTGACCGGCGTTTAGGATATGTAAGACTCTGTAGTTCCTTACTGTATTGCGGGATGGTGGCCTACTGGTTAACGCGCTTCGTTAGTAATGTTTGGACTGTGGTCTCCGGTTCAAATTCGGATTGAGGCAAAGATTTTTAAGAATTTTTTTTGATCGTATGAGCCATGCCTGGATGGTCAGTTTTTCTGATTCCATATCGAACTGTAGATACAGCAAATTTAGGGGTGAAATGCTTGGCCAATCGTATGCAGTCTAACAATGCTGTAGGTGTACACTTTTCTACGCTATATTGATCAGTCAGCCGTTGTTTCTCTCGCAGTCATTGCGTGTGATATCTGCACTAATCTATATATATATAAAGATGAATGTATGTATGTTTGTTTGTTCTTCATACAAATCCACAGTTTTCATCCGATCTCGATGAAACTTTGCACACTTATCCTTTGAAACAAGGAGAAAAATACTGTCTACATTTGGTTGAAAAATTATCTGTATAAATAATACATGTTGTCTCATAATTTCGAAATATTACTGAACGGCTATAGACAGACGCGTTGGATATGGAGGTCTCTCTACTGTTTTTCCGTGTAGCGGTCATGTAGCTCAGTGGCTAAAGCGCTGGCTTACTAATGTTTGGGTCGTGGTCTCTGGTTCAAATCTCCGAGGAGGCTAAGATTTTTAAAAATTGTTTTTGATCGTAAGAGTCACGCCTGGGCCGTCGGTTATTTGGATTGAATGTTAAACTGTAGATATTACAAAGTTAGGGGTGCAATGCGAGGCAAACCATAGGTAGTCTTGCAATGCTGTAGGTGTACACTTTTTTACATTGTAATGATCCCTCAGGGGTTGTTCGCATTCAGTGTGTGTGTGTGTGTGAACCGCAGTAATAATACTATAAATACGGAAGTAAGTCTCTGTCTTTTTGTTACGTTTTGACCACTAAATGGCTATATCGATACTGATGGAATTTGACAAGAAAATCTGTATGAAGGGCACAGGACATTTTTTCCAATTTGATTAACACTTGTAGTCACGAAATTTTGAGACCTTATCGAATGGTGACAGAAATATGTTGGAAATGTCTCTTCAGGAGACAGGTTCGACGGTAGAATGATATAGTGATAGCTTTCCTGTCATATTATGCCGACTCGGTGATGTTTGGGACCAATCCTTCGTTACCAACAACTTTCTATATTCAATTCTGGCAAAAAAATTCTTAATCCACGCGTACGAAGTCGCGGGTACGAGCTAGTAACAGTATATATGCGAAAGTAAGTTTCTGTCATTTTGTTACGTTTTGTCATCTAAATTGCTATACTGATATTGATGAAATTTGAAAAGGAAATACTTTGTATCTGTAGGCAAGACACTGTACATGTTTTCGGTATGAATAAGAGTTTTAGTCACGATGTTTTGAGACCTTATCGAATGGTGACAGACAGACGGATGCGTGTGTTAGTCTGTAATGTTACGTCGGTTGCTCAAGCTGTGCTTCTCGTGCAGTCTGTTAGTGTATATTTTGTTAGTGAATTTCGTTTAGAGAAAAAGTATTATTCAGTATAGATGTCGTTTTGCTCTGCACTGTACCATTACTTTGTGTCTACCTAAATGTTTCTGGCACCAGTTTATTTTGTCTTCTTTTTTGGCATGCCTTGCGGACGTAAACCTGGCTTGTGTGTAGCTCTAGCTGAGCACGAGCAGCTAAAGTTATTAGAACCCAAGAATCGGATGCCATGCTGAAGATGATAAGACCACGCTGAAATAAATCTGTTCTTAGTTAAACACCCCCACATCCCCACACCTTCGTTTGTTTTTCTGTTTTTGAATATGTTGGAAACTGATACTCTTTACGAGATAGGTTTGAAGGTAGAATGAAATAGTGATGGCTTTCCTGTCATATTACGCCGACTTGTTTGGACCAGTCCTAAAAAATTAAAAAACTACTAAATCCTCTAAGATCCGTTCAGACAGAAAACTGAAATCCTGTCAATGTTGTATTATAAAGAAACTTATTCGACTACTATGTACATTAAAACTACTTTAATACTATTTTGCTAGAAGAGTTTTATACCCGGTATTGCTATCTGTCTATATCCGACCTATTGATGTTTGTGTTGTCGATTTTTTTAGGTTAATCGTGGGACAATGCCAAGATACGTTCAGACGATTCCGTGAAAAAAACATGATAGAGAAGATGACAGTACTCCTCGACTGCTGAGTATTGTCTTTCCAAACCCACTATCATCGCAGTACGTTTAATAGTTTGGTTTATGAAAAATCAGGAATATTCAAAACAGAATGATATGACTTATCGCTGAAATGTAGAATAATTGCGTTTTTATAGTAAACTACGTAACATATTGCAATTTCATGAGCAAAACAGGCATCTTTAAATCGTCTAGTAATATTCTGATTCAGATATTTACTTTTTCACTGATTCATTAGATATATTTGTTAAGATACTTGGAACATTAGACAGTTTAGAATTAATAAATTATCTAATTTAGTTATTTCGGCTTTTCCTTAAAAATATTATGACGTTCTAATTTATAACTGTTGTGTTTCGCAATAATGAAAAAAGGAGTTTGACTAATGACCACTAAGTCAGCGCATCCTAATTCCCAGAAAGCGTAACTATTATAAAATTAAAAGAAATAAAATACTCTTATACCACCAGGCTGGTGAGCGACAGGTAACTCTCTGTCCTCCCCTTCGAGAGAACACGGGTTCAAATTTCCCGGCCGCCATCCAGATTTGGGGAAACCCCAAATCATCCGCAGCGAATGCCTGGATGGTTCCTAGAAAAGACCATGGGTGAATTCCTTCGCGTTTTGCCTATCCTTTACCGCCTCTTATGACCTCGACGACAACGAGGTGTAAAGCCAAAAAAATAAAACTTATATCGCAAATTTCACGCAGTGTATTCAAACTTGTGTTGCCACGGTAGTAGAAGTAGCGTTCTCTGACGTCCTAGGGTGAAAAATGGAAGAACTACCTTGAAATGGAAGCGTTGAATTCCATGAAAAGTGTTTGTTAAAATCAATGTGCCGTTTACGTCCCTGAGATGGGAACTTTCTCTGTCTCGTCGTTACCACTGAATACTCAAAATGGATTTCACTCGACTCCTTTGCCTCACTTGCTCTCAACTCCGCACTGAGATAACAAGGGTTCTGAAAAGCACCCGCTCATCTCCTAATAACTTCGACGAACATTCGTTCTCATAGCGAAGGATCCATTATGCGCAAACACTAATTTAAGTTCCAGAGAATGTGATACAGCAAAGTAGAAGAACATCTTCTGCTGCCAAAGAAAATTTATTTTCTTAATAACTGCTAACGAACTTTATGTCAATAACGACCTCACCTTCTCTCGTTTCTCTCTTTGTCAAAATTCCTCATTACGTCTTCATAAAGACGACATTATTTCCTAACAGATAAAACATTTCAGATGTTATATATGCTACATAGTATATAATTTTTTAATTTGACGTTTGTCAATATCATTGATTATATGCTGAAATTGTTGTCTGACGGGAACATATTTTTCCAATTTTTTTTCTGAGCTTTGCAGTTGTTTTCCAAATTTGTTCGTATCGAATATGTAGCTGATACTGTCAGTAACTCATTAGTGTGTTGTTAATTGTTAGGAGTTTAAGTGGTCTTAGCTCTGATATTATGTATTGCAGACATTAATCAACATGTGGAATGAATTTTAAGGTTGAAAGCCTTATTGTCGAAATTATGCTAGCGTTACAAGTTACTAATTATATCATTCACTGTTACTTCAACCTCCCACCACATGGTAAACGAAATGGTACGTTTTGCCATTAAGATTTTTTCTTGGAGCTACTATGAGAGGATTGCTCCATAAGTTAATGTTAAAATATTGAAGGGCGTCTATACATTCGTGCTCACCACGTGATTTGAATCCGCGACCGGAGAGAGAAAGCGCCTTAACCGGTGAGCTACCAGACCGCCTTGTTTTGAAGTATACGCGTGTTAAGTACTACCAAAATTAGATTAAAAACTATGAGTTTGTATGAACAACGTTGACAGAAATTAAGGTGAAGAGGAAAGGAGGAGAATGTTTAGATTTTTGTAAATTGAACGTAAACAGTACTTTTCTGTTTCTTTTAAAGTATATGTATGCGAAGTTCCATTAAAATCGGATAAAAACTTTGTGTTCCTTCAAAATTTACACAACTTTGCACTCAAAGAAAGAACGACCCGTGCAATCTCTATAAAAAAAACTAAATAAATTTAAAAAAACTTTATTTTCGGAGCATGAGAGGATGTTTTTACATTCGGAAGTATCTTCTCACTTAACAATAAGTTCTTAGTAGCCACTAAAGTGAATTTCCCTTCATAGCGTCCTCTGGACATATGAATCCTCGCTCAAGGCTATAACTTAAGGAGTCTTCGAGATCCATGGGGGGGGGGGAGGGGGGAATAAGGCACAGTGATAAAGAGTGCACTAAAAGGGACGGTGCCATCAATTTGACTGGTGACACAGCGCTACAGGTATACAAGCAACACCACCTAGAGAAGAAGGCCTGGCCTCTCAGTTTGTGACGTCACGCATGTCAGGCATAAGCTCCCGTTAGACGCGACAGAACAGTACGAGCAAAATATTACAGTAATTGTTTTTCTGTTGTGCTACACAGACTTCTTTTTAACTTTTTACCTCAAAATATCGTGGGTAGGCATTATTTCACATTTTTCTGAATAGAAGCAAAAGTGTTTAAAAAATATCATTATAACTTCTGATAAACTTTGCAATGTTTCAACGTTCTTATTCATCTGAAAATAAATTGGTCAACAATTAACAGCCATTTTGGTCTAATGAACGAATCTTTTACCATTTCCGATAGTGACAATGTCAGTGATATTTATTTTCAATTAGAAAAAAAAATACCGTTATTTATTGACAAAGACAATTTCAGTGATACCGGTATTTCTTTTCCATTAGAAAAATTGATCGTCAGTTTGTTTTCCCAATCCACATGCTGTCGAAAAATCAGTATCTTGTTTTTTCATCAGCCTGCATTTTAACAGGCATATATATGAAACCTCAGCAGATATGTAATTAGGAGGGAGTTAGTCTCCTTGAAATTAGAATCATTATACACTGTAAATGTCAGAGGCCACAAAAGGAAGAGCTTTCAGTGCATTCCTGGCCCCATATAATCAAATACTTTTTTATTCAAGTTCTTCTCTTGAAAGTTTAACAGCAGTGTGAGCAGTTTGTAAATAGTGATGAATTCAATTGTTGCCTCTAGTCTGGATCCTATCACTGCAAATTGCCCTTCTTTTGTAAAATGTAGTTGAAAACCTGCCACGAAGAGATAATTGTATCAGTTACAAACATTTTAAAGAAAAAGAAAATTCTATCATAGTGATGGAGAATAGAACTGTTCCTGTGCAATAACAGAAATGGTTCTTGTGTATCAAGAGCAGTCACTTAATATTGGAAAGAACAGCATGAATCTCAACGCCTCACAAGTAGCTACAAAATGTAACAATAATTCTTTAGCAAAATAAGACATTTTCGATCATATACTGTGCTAAAATATTAGTATATTAACAATCACAATCGTAACATTAAACTGCCCTTCTACCCAACTGTGAATTGTGCTAATTATGCTTTCATTTCTCTGTCCTAAATCACTGCAACTCAAAAGTTGAAATGAATCTTAATTCGACAGCAAATTTTCAGTAGGTCTATGTAAATGTACCACACAATACTCGCAAGTTCTAACTGAATAATTTATTATGTAAGTGTGCTGTTGCGAATATTGGGATCAAGTTTACATAGCGATACAGTGAATGTGTTACTGCTCTTATTTCTGACCTATTGTATTTCACACTGAAGGTGTAGGCCTATAATGGAATTATGATAACTTATGCTATACGAACGAGAAATCCTGTTGCAGAAAATGTTGCTAATATTTGAAATATAGTTCTGATGCATTTAATGTGTGTATGTATTATTTGATTTTGAGTGGCAATAATAGCGGAGAGAGAGATTTGATTGAAATGCAGCCTGGACCAGAATGACCTTCTTACAGCATAATATTCGAGGAATTTGGTTATTATTAGAAAATAAGCTGCTAGTAACGACGTGTATCGCGATGTAAACTCCTTTTGAAGATTGTATATGTAAACGAACTGGTCAAAGAACTTCTAAAAATTAATACCAATCAACAGTACCGTATTATAGAAGTGTATTCATGTTTATAGAACTGACGGATCACTAATCTTATAGTTAATTAATAATAAAAATGTGAGACGAAAGAAACAAGAAGACCCTAATATTTTAAAGCAGAAAGATACTTACTTTGGTATAAACTATGGTTTAAAGTTTCTGTGCACTGCAGATATACATCGCCGGCGTAATGCGCACTCTTTAGGAGATGGAAATAACCCAATTATCGGTCTTTTTGGATAATTTCCATTTCATCTAAGAATGCAACATGTGTATACTATTTCTGCACAATAACAATTCACTAATAACTATCGTAGAAAACAGTAAACTTCGAAAAAAATAACTGTCACTTCACATGCACAACATCTTACAAATGGCGACTCTCTCAACCACCTTGCCTAACTAATGTGACGTCAGAACTGTTTTGTGACGTAGGCACCGGGCCTTTTATGTAGATGGTGATGATACAGGGAAATTAGTGGGTGGCGCTGACACACAGCACAGCCACACACGACTCCCCGTACCATGGATCAGGCCGTCCAGCAGGACTTGCTGCAACTGCAACCCATTCTACTGCTGGACAAGCGTCCGTTGGAGGTCAACAATGGTGCGTGGCGGTGGTATTAGGGCTATAATACTTCCAGCGTCCTATGCATGTTCAATTGGATTTAAGTCCAGGGAGTGAGCTGGCCATTCTAGACAAGTGAAGTCCTCATGTTGCAGGTATTCCCTTATGATTCCAGAAGACATTTTGTACTGTTTTCCCTTGTCAGACTATTGTAAATTACATACGGAGATAATTAACTGAGGGAAATAAATATTCACATGCTGTTGTGAGTTCTGGCTCGGAACCCTCCCATCCCCCCACGTAGCCCAGCGTAGCCTTCCAGCCAACCCCTCCCCCCCCCCCTCCTGGATCGAGCCACGTAGTTTGTGCACGTTCCCTAAGAGCAGTGCTGTCTGCAGAAGGCTTCTCTCGGATTCTAGGACCGGCACGCCGACACCTCAAGCGACGGACCTGCGCAGATACACTATGGAAACGTACCTCTCCCTCCATAGCAATTACACTTTAATCTCTTGTTAGCAAGGCTTCCCTTGCAGCGTTAGAAGAGTCATCGCTGATGCCATATACGTAATTTCCCTACCCCATATCTGATGCATACCGACAAACACATGGAGGGTATATTATCAGCGTGAGCCGTGTTTACAGTGGCTCAATGAAGCAGGTTCTGTCCTCCGAACTTGAAAGCCGTTAAATTTCAAAATTTATAAGGATCCATGGCAAAATTCGGAAAAAAGTACCTCTGTTTGGAAAATTTGCATCGCCATGAAGGAGAAATGGGATTACAATGAAGTTTGATCCGCAGATTAGGAACATAACCAATGGTTAGAATTACAGAACACTACATTTATGCTTCAGAACATTGTGAAGCTGCAATCAAAGTATCTACGGCATCGCATCAAGGAGAGCCTGGATGTCCTACTGGGAAGACACACTGCCACGCGGTTTGTGGGTGCATCAATAGTGGTTGCTGGAGGACCAGAACGACCTACAATTTGCCAGACATGTTCTATAGGGCATAGGCGATATGTCACGAGAACATGCAGGCCGGGGAAACAGAGCTACCGCTCGTTCTTCGAAGAAGGCTTGCACATTCTTCGTCGCATGTGGCCGGGCATTGTCCTGCTAATATATGGCATGTGAAGCTGCCTACAGGAGGGGCACTGCCACTGGCTCTGAAACCTTCCTGGTGTAGTGGTTGCTGTCCAATATGTAGGAAGAGAGATTACATGTTATATTCAATGACATCCCAAACCATCACACTTGACGTTTATCCGCTATGCCGCTCAACAATGCGTCTGCCCAACTGAGATCATCAAGGTAGCGTCTTACACGTATGCGGCCATCACTTTATGAAGCTAGACTCGTCTGAAAACACAACTTGTTGTCACTGAACAGATCAGTGATGGCGCTCAAACGCCCTTTGCAGTCTAAGTCAATGGTGGTGTATGTCCACTAGAAGGCGACGCAATGTCATGCGTGCCACCAGTCCAGATCTCAGCAGAGGGCGTATAACCGTCGACGCAGACATGTCCACACTCGTTGCTGTGCTCCAAGTCGAACCAACACTGTGGCAGGTGTTCTGTCGGTTACAGCCATGCGGACAAGATTGTGGTCAATCGACGGTGGGAATATTGTGCCGTCCAGTACCCGCTACTTGCTGTGTACCACCCTTTTCTATCCGCTGGTTCCTCACACGCATCACTGTCATTGCAGCGTACTCTGTACGAGCCGCAATGTCAGGCCATTTTCCGGAAACAAATCATTCTGCCACGTGCGAAATCATACACGTGCTTACATTACGCCCATTAACGTCGACGAATCATCCCACCGAGCGTGGTGGTGTAACGGATAGCGTTCTGGCCTCGCATTCTGGAGGACGGCGGTTCGAATCCCCGTCCGGGCATCCAGATTTGGGTTTTCCATGGTTTCCCCAAATCACTCCAGGTGAATGCCGGGATGCTTCCTTCAAAAAGGCCATGGCCGAATTCCTTCCCATTCCTTGCCCCCATCCTTTCCCGTCTCTAAAGACCACGTTGTTAAAAAGGGACGTTAAACTGTTAAAAAAAAAACGAATCATCCAGCACTCCTTGCCCGTGTCCCCTTTGTTGACGGCTGAGCGTGGTGTAACAATGACCGGTTCGGTCGCGCTCCTGGGCCTACGTTCACGCCATCTCTTTGCAATCTTAATCACTTATAATGATTGAAGTGCTTCACATAACACCCGATTCAACTCATTGCGTCTGGTTAGTGCAATTGTCATAAACAGTAGTGTATTATGTATCACAGTTTTTCCGACTGCAACTCCATCTATGGTCTGGGGAAAAAAATGCTAAGATATTTCATATCTCCTGACAACTGGATTGTAAGGTATATAGTCCCAGGATTTATTTAATTTATTCAGAGAGTGCTGAGTGATTTTTCCATAAAATACATATTTTTGCTTCAAACCTTGATTATCCATGGATGGAAAGCGTGATATTGCACATTATGGCGTAATATAATGTAACGTAGTAATCATATGACGTAATCAAGACGCAAATTGTTTTAACCCCTATTGTGTAGTGAGCATGTAAAGATGACTCGATGAAGACGTAGAAACAATGAGTATCATCAACTTCTTCCCAGCCTCACAGCGTCTTCATCACAATCAGTCCTTCAACTCATTCCTGAGCATCATGACCTAAAATTGGATTTCTCAGTGGATTTGCTACATTATTTACTACGTGTTTCAACCCTTCACGATTGCTAACTTTCCTGAGAGCCCCCTAAAAAGGTAATCACGTAATCTTCTTCGTATACGTCGCTAATTAAGAATGTGTGGTATAGCTTCGAACTTTAGCTACGACAAAGCGATAATCTTCAGGAATTACAGCACCACTGACGTGACACACAGCTGCTTTTTTTGCCTATGGCTTTACGCCTCGTCGACGGTGAAGTCATCAGAAGCGGGAAAGGACTGGAGCTAGGACCTGGTAGGAATTCAGCCACGGCCTTTTTGAAGGAACTATCCCTGTATTCGCCTAGAGTGAGTTGGGGTAATCATGGAAAACCCAAATATGGATGGCCGGAGACGTATCTAAATGGAAGAATTGCAACTACCCACGTCGACACTAAAAATAACACCAACCTGAGAATGTGCAGTTGCTCCCTATTTTTTGAGTTAGTTATTCCACAGGTAGAAGTTTTATTTCAGTTTCCACACTTTTCTTTTAGTTGGATTCTGTAGCGTAATGCTGACATCGGTGATGCGTCCCCATAACGCCAACTAATTCTTTCAGTTCACGTTTCAAGATACTTTTATTAGTCCAGTATCGCATTTGACACTTGTCGTCTCTAACGCGAGATTTATTTTCAAAAATGGCAAAATCAGCGGTGCATAGATGCGAGATGCGGTTCGCAATGAACTCCTTCTGGTTAAAGTTTAGGACGCCTGCTTATGTTGGTCCATAGGAGATGTGGTTTGTTTGTAGGACAACAAGCCACTTCTCGTGAGTTTGACGATGTCTGAAAAATGCTACATGCTGTCCAGACGATATTGACACTAGATTTGGCCAAAAATGAAAAAAAAAATTTACGCCCTTCCATTCGTTAGTAGAGACAATTTTCCGGGTTTCTGCTCTAGGATGAAATGCTACGATCACATTTCGAGACAGTCAGACATTATTTGTATGAGAGCACATTAGAGGAATTGCAAAAGGACCACCGCTGTTTCTGCAATGTATCTTTATCCTGAAGACCTATTCTTCAAATTGCTGACTAACTGCCATATCAATATAACCATCAGGTTTATCTCCATTAGACCTTAAAAAAATATGTTTCTCTTGAACATTTCAGGTGGTTTTGGACTAATCATATTATCCTGATAGTAACTTTTTTAGTTGGAATCAACTATCATGCCTTAATATGTCACTATCCATAAACTTCCTAGGCAACCTGTTGCCTAGAGTATCTGGAGATTGCGGTGAACTGCGTCTGCTCCAAAACATTTGACGTTGAAAACCAATTTTCTTTTCTTCAGAATTGCAGACGTCGGTAAACCTAAGAATGAAAATATGACTATCATAATGTTGAAGCTGTCCCATTATTTCACTGAGACCTTCGAAATATGAAAGTTACTCATTAGTTAAGTACTCATACCATATCCTTAGATTCAACATTTTGGAGTCATCTCAATCTCTTGTTGAAAACGATTTCAGAAGAACAAAGCGTGGATGGTGAGAAATCTATCTGAAGGGATTCCAGTAGTGGTTGCATTACTTGATTAAATCGCTGCTTTGTTGTAAGGCCTTTTATCTCTTGTTGCAGGCCTACTGCGACTTCAGCAGATTCACCAGAGCATTCGACCAGGCAAAGAGTATTTCCGCATTGAGGCGGTCAAGCGAGTCCAGAACACATCCGAGGCCATAGACTATCTGCATAGCTTGGAGGAAATTAGCAGGTGAGAGTCTCAAAACAATCAGACTGTGGCACCACTTAACAATAAACAGTCACTGTCACTTTCTCCCACGATATCCTAAGGAGAAAGCCAGCTAATCTTCCTTCTGAACCATTCCAGGTGGAGTACCAAGTACGTTGTTCTCGACTGTCCGACTGATATGGCGAAAGAGATCATCGTGAGCCACGTTCGTGATATTGGTCTTGGCAAACGAACTTACCACTACCTTCTTAGTGGTCTGGTGAGTTGCATCACAAGATGGCTTTGAATACCTTACCTCGATGAAACTTGCTGCTGGGCTTTAGGCCGATAAAATTGACCTTAATCACACGAAGTATTGGGGCGTTACCAGCTTTATAGCCCTTCTCAGCAAGCTTTTCTTAATTTTGTAGCAGAATGCTGAGACGGACACCTAACTCCGCGCCAAGAAAAGATTGCCACTAGTGCTGATGTCTGATGTGATTGTATTATCCTATTACTGCCATGTTTTAACACGAAACAATTATTATATAAAGTCTGGGCATGGTTTTCCGTACAAGAAAGAGCCAGTGGGCGTATAAACGACTACGTGTAAGCATTTTGATATGCCAATATTTGTTTCTCAGTTGACTGGAACGAAGTTTAATGAAAAATTGATCAAAACTGTTAAAATTTTAGAAAATATATGGATTTAAGTTCCATCACTCTTCTTAGTTATCTAAATGCAAATTTTCGATACGAAGCTCCCCCTATCTGCTTAGTAATTTTTGCTTATTTTATTTCACATTAGAATACTTCCAAGGCGTTGCGTTTGTTTCTACTTGTCCCAGACGCGGAATTTATGTTTGAGGGTTAATCGGTGAAGTTGCAGACGAGTTGTATTTCTTGCTCTTGAATTTCATTTAGGGTGCTTCTCATCCCACAGCTGAGTCTGCTTATTCTGGACACTCCGTGACGCCCACAACTTCTTTCTTAGTCGGAAGATCTGATAGATTTGTATTTTCAGTCAGATCTGATCAATTTTCGGATAACTCTCGCTAATATTGCTTCCGTTTTTGTTCCTTAAGCCTCAACATTTTTTAAATTCATATCCATTCAACTTTCCAAAGTTTAGTAGTGCCTATCTCCAGCCAAGCTCAAATTATACCCTGCACTCTGTTTTATACTACGAACTGAGAATTAGACTTTCCAAAACGAACCAAATAGCATCAGCTAACAAGGAGAAATTTTGTTGTAATTTCCGCCTTTACCAGTTCAGCTATTCTATCTCCTTAATCTAGATAATTTTTCTTATTTACTTTTTTCTTTCCGATTTAACGTCAGAGTTAGGAGAAAAGTGCACACAAGTAACGGAACGATATCAGCCAGTGCCTTTTAAACGAACCATCCCGGCATTTACCAGGAGTGATTTCGTGAAACGGAAAGGTAGATGTACCTCCCGAATGCCAAGCCGTTCTTTAACCGGGCACAGTACCTCGCAAGTATACACTGGACATGTATCACCTCACTTAGAGTTCCCGTATCGCGCAAAATGAAGACATATTCACGTTAAAAAAGAATTGTCATCCAAAAAAGTTGCTGTGTTTTGTAATTTTATTATTTTATTTATCATTCAAAATAATTTTTTCTGTTGTAATTTTTTTTTCTAGTTCTTTGTCTGCTGAATGTATGGTTCGCTTGGTATTCTGACCTGCAATGATTTCGTTTTTGCATGATTTCACGAAATCACTCGAGGTGAATGCCGGATTCTTGACCATTAATTTCCCTCCATCATCTCCCACCTCTAATGGCCTCACCGTCAACGAGCCGTAAAGCCCTAAGGAGGAAAATACTGGCCGTCTTACTGTCCTGTGGTAATATCTCAATCTCTGCACACCAGGACATCCTATTGTTCCCGTATGGTTAATAGAGGTGGATACTTATAACCTGGCCAGGTGATGGACGACCCGTGGGAGAGCGACGTGGCTGAGTTCGGAGCCGTCAACGTGACGGGGTTCCGCCTGGTGGACACGGGGCGCCGGCGCGTCAGGGAGTTCCTGGACCGCTGGAGGCGCCTGGACCCCGCCGTCTGGCCCGGCGCAGGCAGGGAGTTCGTCTCGGTAAGTACAGTGCGCTACATCTGGAAACATCCGAACAATAAATACTCAACTATATTTCTCTCGTATCATTCACCTCCATATCGACCATCCCTAATACAGTCTCCGCCATGAGAGGGGTGCAAAAGTTACGCTTATTAAAAAAAAATCAAGAATTTCAAGAAAGCGTATGTTTCGATTAACAGAGAATTTCTAATATCAGTACCAGAAGAACTAGGATTGGATAAAAAAACAACTAACATAATAAAAGCCACTATTACGAACACGTTTTTAAAAGTTAAATTTATGGGTGAAGTATCAGATCCTTTTGAAATAAAAACAGGGGTAAGACAAGGGGATGAACTTTCGCCATTATTGTTCAACTAGCTCGTACCCGCGACTTCGTACGCGTGGATTATGAATTTTTTTTGCCAGAATTAAATATAGAAAGTTGTTGGTAACGAAGGATTGGTCCCAAACAATATCGAGTCAGAATAATATGACAGGAAAACTAACACTATATCATTGTACCGTCGAACCTGTCTCTTGAAGAGAATCAATTTCCAACATATTTCTGTCACCATTCGATAAGGTCTCAAAACTGTTAATCATACTGGAAAAAATATCCTGTGCCCTTCATACAGATTTCCTTACAAAATTCCATCACAACGATATAGCCATTTAGTCGTCAAAACGTAACAAAAAGACAGAGACTTACTTCCGTATTTATAATAATATAACTGTGGTTCACCCTCACACACTGACTGCGAACAACACCTGAGGGATCATTATAAGGTAAAAAAGTGTACACCTATAACATTGCAAGACTACCTACGATTTTCCTCGCATTGCACCCCTAAATTTCTAATATCTACAGTTTAACATTCAATCTGAATAACCTACGGCCCAGGCCAGACTCTTACGAAGAAAAACAGTTTTAAAAAATCTTAACCTCCACGGAGATTTGAACCGGAGACCACGACGTTCGTAAGCAAGCGCTTTAACCACTGAGCTGCCAGTCCACTACACGGAAACACGGTACGGAGACGTCCATATCCAACGTGTCTGTCTATCGCCGTATTTCGAAGTTATGAGACAACATGTGTTATTTATACAGATAATTTTTCAACCAAATGTAGACAGTATTTTTCTCCTTGTTTCAAAGGATAAGTGTGCAAAGTTTCATCGAGATCGGATGAAAACTGTGGATTTGTATGAAGAACAAACAAACAAATATTCATCTTTATATATAAAGATTGTGCACTTGAGAAAGTGATAAGAGAATGGAATAAAAATATAAAAAGTGTAATAAGACTGGGTTGCAAAAAAAAAAAAAAATAATCTAAAAATCAATTGCATTACCTTTGCGGATGATACAGTCCTGTTGGCTGAAACAATGGAGAAATCAAAAGAACAAATCCTTGAATTAAAGAAACAAGCAGCTAAAATAGGTCTTAAAATTTCTTTTGAAACAAACAAAAATCATGACAAACAACAAACACCTAAATAAATATTTAAAATTTGAAGAACAAAAAATAGAAATAGTGAAAGAATTTAAATATCCGGGGGAATGGGTGAGTTGTAATCTAACAGATCACAAGGCAATAGAATACAGAAAAAATAAACTTGAATTAGCCTTCCAATTGACAAGAGAGGTATACAACAAGAAATCTCTTTCGTGGGGGTCCAAAATTAAGCATTACAAAACAGTGGTAAAGCCGGGAACATTGTATGCAGCAGATACTCTGACCATGAATCGCATAGGGCAGATAGAACGACTGGAATTAAAAGAAAGAAAAATTTAAGAAAAATCATAGGTACATCAAGAATGAAACACTCTACCAAAAAAAAATTGAAAAACTCTCAGATACTATGCGCAAAAGGAGACTAAATTTCTATGGACATCTCCTCAGAATAAATTCTGGTAGACTAACCATACAAATTTTTTTATTTTTCCCGGAACCGCATAATTAAGCCTAATTGGTTCACAGAAACTGGAAGAGAATTAAAAATTACAGAAAAGTCATTACTTGATAGAACAGCACAGATAAGAAAGATTTAAAGATGAAAATATAAGGTTCCAAGAAAAATCTAAAATTAAGTCAAAACCCATCATCTCGGAAGAGGAGAGGAAAAGGAGGTCCGAAAGGATGCAGAAATACTGGGCGCAAAGGAAGGAACAGCGTGCAAACAAGTGACTGATTCTTCGTACCCCAAAGAGGGTGGAACGAAAGAAGAAGAAGAAGTCCCAATAGAGCAGATCGTGTGGTGCCAGTGGTGCCAAAATCGTTATCAAATATTTCTAAATGGGAGAGGGAACTAAAATGTAATCGCACACTCACTTACAGAGGTTCAAAGATATTCTGTACTTATGTTAGATGGCAGAGCTTTGAATTTCAGAATCCAAGTAAACACTAAGGTAGTAGTCACAGCATTTTTATTTATTTTTCTGGTTAAATATCAGGACGCGGTGCCGAGTACTGAGGATGCGCAGTTGCTTAGATTCCCATGTTCCTGTCATTGAATTACTGAGTGGTAAGGTGCCATTCCTTGCAACATTAAATAATCAATACTGAGCGCTACCTACCCGTAACATCTCGCGCGCCTTCCGAGGACATTGTTCGGAACACTGCTTGCGACCTATAATAAAAATTCTACTGGTACCTCCCTCCTTTACAACAACTTCAGTAACTAATTTGAGAAATGTATAGGCGGAGAATATTAGAGCCGTTCTGCCAGCGGAGTTAGCACGTACTTGTAATTATTTCTATTCACAGCAATGAAACAAGACTGTTATGTTACGATTTACAGTGTTTACACGTATGATATGTTCGTTGGAAGCTTTTTGGATGGGTATAATCTTATGAGTTAGCGTCACCAACATGCTGTAATAGCAGCATATCTACAGCTATGACGTTTTGAGCTTGGCCAGCAGTGAAAGTATAGTTATACTCGTATCTAATATATATAAATGAATGTTAGTTTGTTTTTTAGTGAAAGCTGCTATAGGCGGGCAGTAGGCTGGGGGTAAATCCATGAATTCGCGTCACCGACATGCTGTGAAGTGTTGCGCATATGATAGGCGCGTAGGACGGTTTTATGAACACACAGTTTTTATCCGATTTTGATAGTACTTAGCTCACGTACACTTTAAAACAAGGCTGTCTGGTAGCTCAGCGGTCCATTCCGCTGCTAGGAGCAGTTGAGTGCAGATGTGTTGTCTGTTACTGGAAGCTAGCCGAGCAGTGTGCGTTAAACGTGTGACGAAATTTCTGAATTATTTGAAAGTGTTGTAGAAAGGAAGAGTATTGCTGTGACCTTTCGGGGCCTTAGTGAGGTGTTCGCAGGATTGGTTGATCATCTTCTCTCGGCATTATCGCCGAGTGAGTTCATACCATCACTCCTGGGCGCAAGTACTATGGCATCAGCAACTCGAAAAAATACACTGAAGTTTGACTTCGACAAATCCTTCGTTCGACATACAGCATAAAAAGTACATGAATTTATGTTCTCAGAAACAGGCACTGAGGAGAAAAAATATTGTGAGGTTGCAATATGATTTTATAGGAATCTCTTGTTTTGTTAAACTGGTAAACGGGGAAACCCACAAAAAAAAAAAAAAAATGTTGACATTTTGACGTAAGGTGGGGAATGTAACTGTTTCCAATGCCGGATTTTGTCAATCTGAATATACAATTTACCGTTTGAAGTTGACAATATTACTATTAGTAATTCTCTGGAAAAATGTGGCAAGATTATTCAAATTTCAATGGAATCTTGGGGCAATAGATTTCGGTTCAAACTGATAACGGTTTTCTCAATGTGAGAATTTATATGCAAAAATATATACCCTCGTATATTGTAATCGCTGGGTGCAGAGCATTTATTTCATACCCAGGTCAGCCGAAAACTTGTTCCATTTGTGGTTCAACAGAACACATGAGAAGTGAATGTAAGACTCGAAGGTCGCTTACTGGTATAAATGAACAAGGAAAGAGACAGAGCGAACTGTTGTGGACACAATCAACTAGGGAGGAACAGAACCACGAGTTACAGATAAAAACTAAGGAAATACATACTGTAAATATCAACAACTTGGAGCTTGACAATATACGCAAATCAACCCAAAACATACAACACATAGGCACAGCTCCCACGAAAGAGACGGCAAGACAAAGTCGTGAAGTAACAATCCAGCAAGAAGTACTTCGGCTAGAGCTCCAATAACGATGTCCCTATCTTACTGCCTCCCTTGCCACAATATGTTCCTTGCTTCTCACTGCTGACGGAGTGCTGCTGATGGATATACCCTTCGGTCTTTATCGCGGTATCTGTGTAATTTAGAAAGCTTTCGTTTGTCAGTAATTTTTCTAGCGTTCAGCAAGTGTTATTCTAAAGGAATGTGCTAATTAGAAGATTTTGCATTCCTCTAATCTGTAGACGAACTTCCGCAGATTAAAGGACAATGAATTTCGTTGCTTTTACTGTATAGGTCTCAAGTTCAACAAAAAACATGCTGCCGGTACATACACTTACATTTTTTGGGTCAACGGCGACACTGCCAACCCTTTTCTCGAAGTGATTCGGGCCATTTTTGAACCTCAGTTTCTTCGGTCATATTCATGCCACATGTCTCAAATTTCTGTTATGCATAGATATCAGTAATCTTAGAAAACGAACTAAATTTCGTTACTGTTCTTCGTTCGGATGTTATTCGGATGCAAACTTCAGCGATTTTGTCACTCACTCATTGGCTGACTGATGATCATCGAAACTCTAAGGCACTTCCCGTAGCCGTAGAAAGCTGAAATTTGGTACCCAGATAGCATTCTACCCAAAGTCTGAAACTTGTAAATTTCCGTATACCTACCCCTAACGTGAAATCGCTTTCTACCCTAATAACTTTATATATCTCAGATTTTGATTGCGGAGTTAACCTACTGTGTTTAACTAATGTGTTAAATTTTACTTCTTTCATTTTCTTACTTTGGAAGTTATTGAAATTCAACATTTTATTTCGGCACGACACCCCGATATCAAAATTCCACCGTAGTTCCAGTAATCCTAAAACAAGTAATTTGGTACACATATATGGTTTCGTCCCTAAATCAGAAAAAAAATCTAATATTGGAGTTTTCTCCCGTATTTATTTAATTACAATCCCAAACATGAAAAATTCTGGCACATATTTGCGGCTTAATTGCTTTGCTTCGAATGAAGCTATAAACCTGAGGTTTCTATACTACATATAGGTGAGCAAGTTTAACCAAAGCCTAAAATTTTATAGTGTTCCTCTGCTTTCTATGGAAGTTAATTGGAATTTACTTGTAGGGAGGGTTAATTTTATGGCAATCGAGGCTGGTCACCCAAGATGCACACTCATTGTTTGCAGAGAGCGTGGCATATTTCAAGTTCAAAGTTTCGTGTGGAATAATGCTGTACAATAAACTTTACGAAGCTTATCAGAAATGTTTTTCCAGCGAATTTTTAAAGTGAAAAGCGGCGTCAGTGAGCTATGGAAGCATATTAAGCAGCAAAAAGAAATAATTCCCTGGTAATATAGAAAGAAAACTGATAGAAACTGCAACCAAAAACTGTAGTTTTTCTTAGTATTTTTATGAGGCATGTATAGTTTGTTCTACTTTATCAGTAATGATAGCGATGAGAAGAATGTTTTTAGCAACCTCAAGAAAAAAATATCCCTCGTTGTTACCGAGAAAGAGGTTTTCCCAATAATTAATCATTTGTTTTATTGTTAGCGTCACCATTTGAGTGAGAATATTTTTAATTACCAACAGTAAATAAAGAAAATAACGGTCCTGTTTATTATATACGCAATAATTTTAGTGGTAGTATGGTATGAGAAACAGCACAAAATATAATAAGGAAATAATTATGTTCCAGTCGAGGGTGGGGCGTCAGGATACGTGGGGGAAGCAAGGTGTTCAAATGAGGCCAAACTGAAATCACGTAGTTTATGGACGCTCCCTAAAAAAAATGAGATACCACAAAAACAATTGTAAAAATAGTCCAAATCTCGTGTTTGTTGAGTGACAAGAAGTTATTATATCTTGTCCTGAACCATGTCTACTTTTTACGGTTTGTATTCACTTTCTAAAGCAGAATGGTTTCTCTGTTTGCTAGTATAGATCGTAGATTTAAAATAAAAAAATAAAAAAAACTGGCGACTGTAATTTTTACTGAAATGAAAGTGATATTATTTATTATTAGCTGATACCCGCGACTTCGTACTTAGAATTTCAAGCCAGAATTGAATACAGAAAGCTGTTAGTAACGTAGGATTGGTCCCAAACAACACCGTATTGGCATAATATGACAGGAAAGCCATCACTAAATCATTCTACCGTCGAACCTGTCTCATGAAGAGAATCAATTTCCAACATATTTAAGAACAGAAAAACAAACTAAAGTACGGGGATGTGTGTGTGTGTGTGTGGGGGGGGGGGGGGTAGGGTTAACTGAGGGCAGCTTTATTTCGGGTTGGTACCGAGCGTGGTCGGTTAACGTTCTGGCCTCACGTTGGGGAGGACGCAGATTCGAGTCCCCGTCCGGGCAACCAGATTTGGGTTTTCCATGGTTTCCCCAAATCACTGCAGGCGAATGCCAGGATGCTTCCTTCAAAGAGGTCATGGCCGAATTCCTTCCCGTTCCTTGTCCCCAGTTCCATCCCGCCTCTAATGACCTTAGCCGTCGACAAGGCGTAAAGCAATGAGTAAAAAAAAAAAATATATTAGCTTGGTCTTTTCTTCTTTCATCAGCATGAGCACCCGATTCTTGGGTTCTTATAACTTTAGCTGCTCGTAATCTGCTAGAGCTACACCTTAGGCCAGGTTTACGCCCGCAAGGCATACCAAAAAAGAAGACAAAATAAACTGGCGCTAGAAACTTTTAGGCAGGCACAAAATAATAGTACAGCGCAGAGCAAATCGACATCTGTACCAAGTAATACTCTTTGTGTCCTAAACGAAATTTATTAACAAATAATACACTAATAGACCGCGCGAGAAGTACAGCTTGAGGAACCAACGTAACATTACAGACTAGCACACGCATCCGTCTGTCTGTCACCATTCGATAAGTTCTAAAAATTCCGTGGCTACAACTGTTATTCATACCGAATAAAATGTGTTGTGTCCTTCCTACAGATATAAAGTATTTCCTTCTCAAATTCCATCTTTATCGGTATAGCCATTTAGTTGTCAAAACGTAACAAAAATACAGGAAATTACTTCCGCATTTATAATATTATTAGTGCGGATGACAAACACACTGACTGCGAGAGTAACAACCCCTGAGGGATCAATATAGCGTAAAAAAGTGTACACCTACAGCATTGCTAGACCTCCTACGATTTGCCACGTATTGTCCCCCTAAATTGGTGGTATCTACAGTTTTACATGGAATCCGAACAACCGACCGTCCAGGCGTGGCTGATACGATCAAAAACAACCCTTGAAAATCTTTCTTTCCACCCGGATTTGAGATCCCACAAAAACAATTCTTGTAAAAATAGGCCAAGTCTCGTGTTCATGTAGTGATAAAAAGTTATGAGATCTTCTTCTGAGCCAAGTCTAGACTTTACAGTGTGTATTCATTAGTTCCTGTCGGTGTCATAGATCGTTTATCTGATGCTGGCAGGCGCAGGCGGCGCTGATGTACGACGCGGTGCTGTCGCTGGTGGAGGCGTTCGGGCGACTGGTGCGGCAGCGGCCAGACACTGTGGAGTCTGGCGTCAGGAGAGGCCTGCCCTACTCCAACGGCAGCAGGGACGAGTGCAGCGTCTGGGAGCACGGAGACATGGTCGCCAAGCTGCTCAGGAACGTCAGTGAACACCACTCATAAACTTACATAACATCCCCCCCCCACCCATCCCCCGTAAAATTGTTAACAATTGACATACTACTATTTTTTTACGAATTGGAAGTATTTTAATTGATTAATTTTTTTATTTCTAATTTTCTATGACCAATCTCTCGGTTTCTCCTTGGGAGTGCTCCATGAAAGGATTTAATTTGCACGGGATACCATTTGTCTTTGATTCATTACCTTGTGTATCCCATTGCTGCTGGTAATTTTTGATTCACCCATCCTCAGCCGTAAACAAAGAGCATCGCGTGAACAACACATGTTGGAAGAGGCTAGTAAATATTAAAGAAAAAAAACCTCGCACTCCTTTCTTCTATAGCATCAGTTAAATGAACAAGTTTCCACCCATCTATTGCTGAAATTAATGTAGAAATAGTCTTAACTAACTAACTCTGCAAAAATACTGGCAGGTATTTTATATATATATATATATAAGTAACACTAACGGGCTATTTAAATGATGTTTATAGCTTTATTAATAACTAATACACTGGTACTTCGGTTCACTTTTCAAATGGAAAGAATTTTACAAAATCATTATACAGGATGATTCAAAATAACGTGGAGAAAATGACATGGTAGATCAGTCATACAACAAGAATCAAAAATAGCATAGGAACAGAGGGTCGCTCCTGCGATCCGGAGTCGCTACAGGGCATCTAAAATACTGACACAAAGAGAAGAAACAAAACCATTACAAATAATTTTATTGGCAATTACTCCCTCACGTGCGACGAATGCAAGCCAAATGTTGAGCCTACAGCAGATGCTCAAAGTTATTGCCAGATGCATCGAGACAAGCCCGGCATCTCCGTTGCATGGAACGGCGCACCTTCTCTAAGATACCAGGTGTATCTCGAACACATCGACTGCCGCAACAATTCTTCCTACCACGTCTTCCGGCGTTTCAACAGGTGTTTCATACACAAGTCCTTTTAAAAATCCCCACAAGAAAAAATCCAAGGGAGACAGGTGTGGTGATCGTGGTGGCTCGTGTTTGTATCGCAACGCCCTCTCGTGGCTCTAGTGCCCTCTACAGTAGGGTTACCAGACGTCCCCGTTTGCCGGGGACAGTCCCCGTATTTAGCTCTATGTCCCCGGACAGATTTCATCCCCGCAATGTCGTCGGATTTTAGCTGTTGTCCTCAGAATTTTTTTTTTTTTAATCAAGCGAGATATCTTTAAAAGCCTTAATTTGCTAATGCATTCGTTTAAAGCAAGAGATATGAAGCGCACTTCTTTCCTTGTACGTGTCTAGGAAAGGATAAGGTTGACCATGACCACAAGCTGGCACTTGATTTCAGGCATATGGGAAAGTTTTCTTTCGGAGGAAAGGGAATGAAGTACTGGAATAAATTGCAAAGAGAAGTGATAAACAACTTACCGGAAACACTGAAAGAATTTAAAGTAAAAATTAGTAGAGGTAAAAAGTAGGTTGGATGAGGAAAGGGACGAAGTGTAGGGAGATTGCCACCGGAGCGGGCGCTCCATCGCAATTTTATCAATTATTATATTATTATTATTATTAAAAAAAAATTACAAGGATACTGCGTCGTGGACACAACATCTTTGGAAAATCAAGTCTAGTTGCTGTGTGCAACATGGTTGCCTGTGATCATCAATTAAAATACAAAATATAAACAATATGTGGCTTTTAAGTTAACCCAACCTTTAATCATATCATATAACTTATAAAAGTACAACGCGTCATTAGGACAAATGCCGAAAGCGTCCCCGGATTTTGGTGAAAAAGTTGTGAAGCGTCCCCGGATTTGGAGAAATAATTCTGGTAACCCTACTCTACAGGCGTTTGCGACCCTCTGTTCCTATGTGATTTTTGATCCTTATTGTATGACAGATCTACCATGTCATTTTGTCCGCGTTATTTTGAATCACCCTGTATATTTCTTTGCAATTGCTGAAATCATATCGCTGATAGACTTCATACATGAGAAGACGGGTAATGCATTCTCCTTTCAATTATATAAATTGTAATACGTAACTTGCTAGTTCAGCAGCATCCGAAATTACGGAATTATATCTTGCATTTCCTGTTTCAAATAATAACAATTTTGCAAATGGGATAGATGCTCTTTCCTTCGGTTATGAATTAGAAGTAACACCCATTATGTATATCTTAAACGTAATACAAACATAAGTTTCCGCTGCATGTGATGGCAGAAGTTGAGTGTTTGTCGCGTGTGGTTGCAGGTGGAGCTGCAGGGACTGACGGGGCAGGTGCGCTTCACAGACGACGGACACCGACTCAACTTCTCTCTGCAGGTCGTAGAGATGAGCACCAACAGCACGCTCCTCAAGGTACGCTCGTCTCAAACTCCTGCATCTTAATCAAGAGCGCAGTCCTTCGCTTTGTCGGCGTGGAGGTCCATCAGGAGACACCGGCTCGATTTTTGAAAATTACAATTGACCACGCAGTCTGCCTCTCTATTGCTGCTCGTTAAATAAGAACAGGTAGAATTAATTGGAATCCGAACCATGCACGGTTTATCGCGTACTTCAAATAAACGTAACAATCTTTTCCTATGGTAAAGACCATTTTTAAGAATTCGTCAAAATTCCCACTCAGACTGGAATTCGAATCATGTCCCTTGGCATCCCGTCTGAATACAAATAGTGGCAAGAGCTGGAAAATTGGCGTATCACTGGGAATTAACAAGTTTTTTTTATGGCCAGGAGACGAATTTTTTTCATTTTTACGAACGATGGCATTGTTACTGGAAGTAGTTGTTTGATTCTCGGATCAAGTATGAAAAGATGGTTCAATTGGTAAACAGTGTAAGAACATTTACAGGAGAATGGGAAATAGTGTACTTAAACAATCTGCGGGTTCATCCGAAAGTGTTATATTAGGGAAGTTTAGAAACATACTGCACCAGACTAATATCCTACTTAAGAAAGAAACAAAATTACATAAGGTGCGTAAGGCACGCAGCATGGGGAGCAGCTAAATTCGTCAGTTAAAATTAATCTCCTGAAATGCGTTTCGTACCTGTCTCACTTACAGGACAGGCAAAAAAGGTTATTAATTAATTAGTATAAACACTCGTCAAAAATGACGAGTTTGACCTATGGTGGTAGTAGGAATTTCTTCAGTAAAAGTTTGCAAGGAAAAACGTATAACTATTAACCATTATCTTTTTTTGCTGATATTTTTCGCGATGTGAGTAAACTTTCCCTGAATAGATTCTCGGATGTTTTTAAATAAATGCATTTGGTTTTAAATGACGGAAATGTTTATTGTTATAAAAAGTGTCTAAGAAAAGAATAATTTCAAAAAAGAATAATTTTTATTATTTGTTTAATATTTTTTTCTAATTACTATCTTTCTTGTAAACTTTCTCTGAGTTTTACTAAAACTTCCTTATTGTTATCTTCTGTCAAAAAAAATGCTACAGAGAATACACTGGAAACATCGGAAGCTCTTCTCCTTACATGAACTTCTGCATCCAGACATCGACAAATATATATAAATAAATATTGAAATGAAACGTCAGATAATTTTTTATACCTCTGTCTTGCATTAGAATTTTTATGACTGCTACACAGCAGAACAAACGCATTTTAGATGGCATTGTATTACACTTTCTTTTTAACAATTTAAGTGCAAGTTAAAATCAAATGCAGTCATTTTACGTGAAATTTCCTGTTTGTCAAGCAACGCTTTCGTGGCAGCCAGTGTAACTAACACTTCGGGCATTATCGAGACTTTCCGAAGGTTGCCGACTCATTTAGGTGAGGCCAGTCTCCAGGCACAACAGTATTTTATTAAAGTGGATTAAATTAAACAGTGATTTGCTTCTGTTAGTTGAAGTTGTAACGCCTCTTAGAAGTCTACTAACACAGTCACGCATCCACATTCTTCTAAAAAAAATATATATATATATATATTACACGCGTCAATATACATTTCAGCTGTTACAGCTGCAGCTGGCCGAACTAACTACACCATGTAAAGTCTCACCTCATAGGAAAGAAATTCACTTTCAGCATTGTACTCGCTCTGCTAACAACTATGATTTTTCACGGTGGCATATTGAGTACGCCAAAGATGTATCCAAACATAGCAAAAACTTCACGAGAGAAAACAACACACAATCGTTAATTTACCCTTTCTCCAAATTTAAAAATTATTGGTCAATTACTCTTGATGTTAACAATTTACAGCATGATTGCGTTACGTTTGATATTAATTTAATAGCTTCATACTGAATAAATTGAAACTAAGTTGTAGTCAGTTTACATTTATTATTTACATTATTGTGTTGCGTAGATTTTGTTTAATTTACATTATATAGGCTGCTTGCGGCAATGTTAATAAGCACAATAATGGCACGGGCACGGTTAGCTAGCACGTTTCCATAGAATTAGATTTTTGAATCGTTTGAATTGACTATTGCGATTTTAGATAAGTGTACAGTACGGTTGTCTTGTTTGCCTACAGAAGACAGAGGCGTTGATGACGGCAAGTTTCCGTCCGCAAGTACACTCGACCATGTACTTTCGTCGATTGCTTATTGCAGAATCAGTAAATTCGGGGGGAAATATATACAATGCTCAAGAACTTTAAGGAAGCAAACAAAAAAACAAACAATAATAGTGCACATTTCTGGAACCCGTTGCGCCCCAGACTTCGTCCACAATTAATTTCAGATTTGTGGTGTTAATTCATTGATAAACAATCAAAGAAATTTTGGAAATGTGCGAAAAATCTTCTTCTTGGTTTTACTACTTTCCTTCTGATTGTAGATCGTATGTAAATCCTTCACACGTGTTTTTTATATCATTGTTCCTTAGATCCGTCTAAAATGCCACAAACAAACGAAAAATAAAAACGATTTTTGCTTATCTATCGTGGGTAAATATTAAATTATGGAGATAAAAAGTATCGTACATGTTTACCGATGATATAACTGTCAAGAAGTATATTGTGAATGCGCTGTTGAGTCTCAAACATTAACCATGACCGAATGGAATAGAAAGCTTGATATTCAACTTTAATTCTGCTCTGCTTTTTTGTGTTATATCCTTCTGCAATATTTATCCTAATTTCGTTGATATGTTTATTTCTGTTTTTATTCATGTATAGAGTCATTGCCTAAGTAAATATAAAGCTACCTTCAGTTCCCCTCTGCTTTCTGAACGTTATGAGTTGCTTGGAGGGATGCGCATATATCGATATGACTTGTTCTAAACTTATACAAATTAAATAACCAATATTTAATAAACCTCTTGTGTCTTCTGTTTTTAGCACTTATAATATGGATTAATATTGTTATTCGGTGTTCCTGGTGTGCAGGTGGCCGAGTGGGGAGACGAGACTGGTCTGCAGGCTACACCCGGCAGCCGCTCCAGCCTGGCTTCCAACTACGACATCCAGCGCAACAGGACCTACATCGTCACCACCATAGTGGTAACACCTCCCACTGTCACCAACTCAGTATGATGGAGTATCGTCACCACCATAGTGGTAACACCTCCCACTGTCACCAACTCAGTATGATGGAGTGCTGTTAAAAAAATGCTTTGTCTCAATCTAAATAAACCTGCTTTCGTCGGTAAAAATAATTTCTTTCCAGTTTTGTTATGGCTGAGATCTGCTTGCAAAATACACAACTGCTTCACAGCTGTATCAATGGGGTCTGAGGAGTTGCTCCACTTTTACAATAGTCTGCGAAAATACTTTTCGAAATCACGCCACCTATAATTATAATTTTTTCCATTCAATTCTTGTTAGGGCAGTTTGAATATTCAATGTGTCGCCAAAAAAAAAAAAAAAAAAAAAAAAAACAAATCTTATAAACAGGCTGGCGCGATGCTATTGTAAATGCAGTAGTCACAGATACGTACAAAATGCTTTCTTATGGTTTTACGCTTCGTCGATGTCATT
This sequence comes from Vandiemenella viatica, assembly GCA_031002005.1. Lineage (NCBI taxonomy): Eukaryota > Metazoa > Arthropoda > Insecta > Orthoptera > Morabidae > Vandiemenella > Vandiemenella viatica. The sequence goes on from JARYHS010011408.1 coordinate 176,329,567, forward strand.
AGAGGTGGGAAAAGATTGGGGGAGAGGAACTGAAAGGAATTTATCCATGGCCTTTTGAAGAAACCATCCCGGCATTCGCATGGAGTGTTTTTAAAAAAAACATGAAAACTAAAATCTGGATAGCTGGAAGGGGATTAGAACCTGCGTCCTCCCGAATGCGAGGCCGGAGCGTCACCGCTCACCACGAACGCTCAACAACAACAAACTGGTGAATTGTTAGTGCACTCACGGTAAACTCCAAACACCTCCCGATCAAAACATATAAATTAAGAAAAAGTTTTCTTTTTTGTAATTGGAACAAATTTTTATTGAGCACGTAAAGAACTCTTCTTTTGTTCATCTGTTATCATTTTTTTGAGAATTCATAAACGACATCTATATACTATCAGGTATAATGTATCTTGACACTCCTGTGTAATGCGAATTGAAACCCAGAAGTCACGATAGGTAAACCCGCCAATATATATATATATATATATAAAACCAGGGAGTATTGTACGTTCAGAAGAAAAGCAGTAACAGCAGAATAGGTCGGTCAGAAGGACTCAGTGACTTCCAACGTGGACAAGTGAACAAGTGACCACATAACGGACGTGATTGTGAAGTCCATGTCAACAATGCTTTTTCAACTAGAAGACGGATCCGGGCCGGTGTCTCCCAAGGGACGGTTCTCGGACCAGTCCTTTATACATTGTACACTGTCGACGTGCCAAATAATCCCGGTGTAGGGCTTGCGACCTACGCAGATGACACCGCATACTTATCACTCAGCCGAAGCAGAGCTATTGTAACCAGACGTCTCCAGGAAGTTCTACAGAAAACTCATGCTTGGGCTAGGAGGTGGAGAATAGAAATAAACCCTGCTAAAACGCAAGCCATTATGCTTAAGGCTAAAATGCGACCCAGCGCTTCCGGTGATACCGCATCCTCTACTACACCTCAATGGCAAGGACATCCCCTGGTCCACAACTGTTCGCTATCTGGGGGTCACACTGGATAGGAGACTAACGTGGCACGCCCACATAGAGGAGGTTAGATGCCGAGCGAGTGCGAGATTACAACAACTCTACCCACTCATCAATTTTAATAGCCGACTACCTCCAACTATTGGAATCAAAATCTACACAACCCTTATCCGACCTATTATGGAATATGCATGTCCCATATGGGCATACGCCGCAAATCATGAAATACAAAAGCTACAAGTCATTCAAAACAGGGCATTGAAGAGAGCCCTACACCTGCCACGTCACTTCCCGACAGATGTCCTACACGAGGCTACTGCACTGCCTATGCTCCTGGATAGATTCAGGCTGTTGGCAAAATCATTCTACAAAAGCTCCCAGAAGTAAAAAAAATGAAATGGTCAAAAATATCGGCCAGTATGACATTTCAGCAGACCGACATAAAAGACCATTGAGTTTAATAAACTAATGCACCAACATAAAGACCTACAAACCCAGAAGAACTGACCAACCTTGCTAATAGGAGAAAATATCCTAGGATAATAACTCCAATAAAACACTGCCTATTGATGTAATGGCAGAGAATGGTGGCTGATGATGGTAACGCGAAGGAAAAACCGCAACTAAACCTAACTGGCACTACGGAGGGGGAGGGTGGTTCTAAAACATCGTAAGAAATCGGAGGATTTATTCAACCCCGGTTGCGCCCAGACTAACTATCGTACCGAACGGTGGCTGTGGCGTTAACTATATGTTTTCGTCTGAACCTGTTGGCGGACTCGACATAGCAGAACCTTATCCACGCGTAGCACGCTGCCACTGTAAGAGATGGATCTACCTGGCTGCAAGACACTACAAAGATTTTATGGACATATTACCTGGTGAGCTGTTATGCGACTATAATACGGCTACGATACAAAAAAAAAACTGATTGATATGTATATTTATTAAGATTATGTAACTGAAATACCATGCAGCTCATTTTTGGACTATACGCTGCTAAGATATGAAATCATCATAAATAAAAATTTACTAATATTTTGTGATGTCAATAGAAGAGTAATTAAGGAATTTTAACCTGGATATGATGTTTGTAGCACTGCTAGTATGTGAAATGAATATATAACAAAATAAATAAAAACACATTTTATTTGATTCAGTTGTTTTTTTATTTCTCCCACATCAAATGCACTGATAACAACAAACGACCGAGCGCCTTATGGGAGATTGGCTGGCCTTCGGCAGGGCTCGGATTTGATCCCTGGTCTGACCATTCGGTTGTGGTTCTGCACAGTTTCCCAAAATCATTCAAGGTGAATGCCGAGATGGTTCCTCCAAGGGTAATGGTCGAATTCTTTTAGGTTATTTGCCCAAAAAGACCTTAAAGTTGAAAAGCCATAAAACCAAAACCGAAAGCAATGGTTCAAGTCGCTTTTACGAAAATGCATTTGACGGATGAATGCATCTACTATAGTTTTGTGAAAATAGACATCGACACAAATGCTCAATTTTTCTGATTAGATGTTTGTCCACTTCACAATTAAATGTCCTTCTGGTACACCTTGTGTTGCAGGAAGAGCCGTATATAATGGAACGCAAGCCAGAACCCAATGAGAAACTGGAGGGCAACGACCGCTTCGAGGGTTACTGCAAAGACCTCGCGGACCTCATCGCCAAGAGGATCGGCATCAAGTGTAAGTAGCCTCACGAGAGAGTTCCACAGTCGTATTCCGTTGCTACTTTTTAATGTGAAGTTTTACCTATTGAATAATGAATTTACTTGCTGATCAGAGTACCAAGAATATTTATACATTATCTCTTTTCGAGATGCATACTGGGCTATGTTATTTCAATTTTGGGTAAGTCTTCAGCACTCACAATTAGGCCCTTCTCACACGGCGCTACTGAAAATAAACCAGTTACGAACTAGGATCACAAGTCAGTTTCTTTCCAGTCACAGCACTAGTATTTGTATGGAGGCTCTCACACGGGGCGATCGGTTGAAAACCAGTCCGCAACGCGTCCGCGATTAGTTCGAAGCGACGCAGCATGCCAGTTGCCGCGCTGCTAGTTTTCAACTAGTTTCTCAACAAAAATGGCGGATCAGATAATAAATTTAAATCTTGTTGCTGAAATCGAGAAACATCCGTGTTTATGCAACTACAAGTTGAGTGAACATTCACTGAAAGTTGACACAAGAAAAAGCATGGAATGTTATCAGACAGAAAGCTAATTTATCAGCTATGTAAACATGTTTTTAACAAATAGTAATGAATAATATTTTATATAAACACTTCAGATTTATTTTTCTTAAATTAAATTACATAATATAACTCAATTGCCACTGAAGTGCTCTTTGTGGAGTAAGGAAGTAATTGGCTAAATAATTTTTGGTGTAATATGCCGATGAACGAAAACTAATTTTAAGTTGTGACAGCGGAATTATGTGTAGTGTGTAAGTTGCATTATTTCCAAATTTAATCGGACTGTACAGGACTCCTTTCCCACTCCTGACAATTGTGCAAGCTGATTTAGTATATTAATCACTTTTTGTTAGTCATTACCTCGTATGTGACTGTAAAACACTTGAAATTTTTCAATCATCACAAATGTACATTCTATAGTTGAACGGGAAATCGTTGGTATTTTCATCACTTCGTAGCTTTCAAGCAAAAGCTTTTGTTTATAAAAATAATTTTTTAAATCTCCTATTCCTTCTTTGAATAATATAACATCCTCATCTGAATCAGAAGAAATCGTCGCCTCGCGCAAATCTCACGAGTGACTGATATTCCAGAGATTTGAGTAGCATCGTGTGCGAAGATTGGTCAGTAACTAGTTAGCAATTTTAGTCTGTGTTCAGTTCCGTTTTCTTTGAGTAGCGTCGTGTGAGAAGGGCCTTAGCCTTAACTTAGTTTGGGCAATGCTTTGTCAAATCTAGCTGTCAATTGCAAATTGAAACCTCGTGGTACAGAAAAGGAAGGGACTTGTAAAATCTTCCTTGAAAATAAATTTAAAGCTATAGACACTACTGGTCCAGTATACAGCTCCCATTCAGGCACTTACAATCCATTGAGAAGTAGCTACACGCTGCATCCAAGCTCTCACAAGCTAAACCTTCCAGCTCACCCTTGAATGTACGTATTAAGTCCCAAAGACGAGTTTACTGGCAGTGGTTGAGTGACCTGTCAGTTTACCCACTCTTCCGCCGAGGAGATGCCACCCAGCGTGGTGGTTGAGTGGTTACCGCTCTGCCTCGCATTCGGGAGGACGCCGGTTCGAATCCCCGTTCGGGCACCCAGATTTCGGTTTTCCATGGTTTCCCCAAATCACTCCAGGCGCATACCGGAATGCTTCCTTCAGAAGGCCATGGCCGAATTCCTTCCCGTTGCTTGCTCCCAGTTCCATTCCGCCTCTAATGACCTCAACGTCGACGAGGCGTAAAAGCCATAAGTAAAAAAAAAAAAAAAAAAAAAAAAAAAAACCAGAGATTCCGGGAATCATTAGATGCTTCAGTGCATCTCTAAGACAGTTACTAGTTAGTATTTCGCGACTGGTGACAGTTACCCTTAGGTTCAATATGTTGTGGTTTCTTATTTGTAATTTTCTAATGGAATACGCGTGTATGGCGCGATGTTTTTGATAAACTTATTTTTTTCACTTAATCATTAACAACTCGAATTGCTAGTAAATGGTAAAAGATTGAGGATCTTTGCTTAATTTTAAAACTAATGAGTTGCTGATTGTCAAGGTGAAATTAGGTGAATATTTCCTTTGAAGTCGGAATTTTGAGGTGAAGATCAAATTGGGACTCACATGTCGTTTTCATTCTAACTGCTCCAGGATTCGACAAAATGCTACGTCGTAATCCTGTAGGCTATCTTCCTGCAATAAGGCTGCTCACGAGAAATTTAGTAATTTAAATCAGCCAAAATATTCACATCGCAGACATCTCCCATTTATTTTACTAAGGCTTAAAGTAGGTTCCAAAGGAGGTAATTGTATGTTGGAACCGTACTACAAATTCTCGTGTGATTCTTTTACTGAAATGTATGCTTTCCAGGCAGAAATTGGAGATCGTAGCAGCATTTTTTAAGGTCATTAAAAATGTCTTTGAGATTCACAATTTGCAGACAGTAGGATATATTATAGTTATTTATCATCCATTTTCAATTATAAACTAACGAGGCCTCTTTAGAGGCAGGAGAAGGCCTGCCGATCGTCGTTAAACTGTTAAGGATGTGAAGCGTAGTAACCACCCCTGGTTCAGCGGCGGATTGCTGACCTTCCCGCTTGTTGCAAGAAACCTAATAACTCATACCGTATGTCTGTGATTCTCTATGTAAGATGTATTTTTGTTTCTGAATGTCCCAGCATCCGCCTAGTCCCACATAATGGATCCAAAGTGAATATTTCCTTGTGCTTCTCTTTTTGCTGACTGTTAAGTTTATAGTGTAACATCTCGCTCCATTTCAGTATATTTTCTTTAAAATTTTATCATTTTAATAAGAATATTTTATGAGAATAAAGAGAGTAGCATTGTTATCGCCCTCAGACAGATAAGTCGTGAATACTACCCAGCGGCACATAGTGAGTGGGAACTTGAGTTCAGCCATAGTACCGTAAATACGCCTATGAGGGCAGCACTTGAACTATAATAAAGTAATTGTTTCAAATAAGTAAAAACCGACTTTTTAGAAAAAAAAAATCTGGGTGTAATAATAATTAGACAGCTTTTATAAAGTCGAGAAACTGTTAATGTCATACCTGTGACAATTAATTAGAATACCGAATTTTCGCTTTTGCTGCGCCAACATTCTGTCAGCTCGCTGTTACCACGCCTTATGTAAACGGGATGATCGTACTGACATTGAGTTGGTGCTCACGGGGCTGTGCATAGCAACAGACTAGCAACAGTCAGTTGTTTGATGCAGACAGAGGCGAACCCTAGAGGCGGAATGTACAGATTAATTAGATCGCGAACAATATCACAGATGCAGTAGATTAATTTCGCCTGTTGCATTCCGTGTTCGATGAAATACCTTGATGAGGAATGTTCGTGAGATTTAGCGGTGGAGAGAAGTCATCTCTGGTCCAATTTCACGGAGTATCCTACCAGAACGTTATAGTACTCTTCAAATAAAAAATACAATTTTAACAAGAAACTGACAGAAACATGTTTGCGATAAAAGTCCCTTGTTCCCAACCTTTTTTGTTTCTAATTACCTCCTCACCAAGATAGATAAAGTCCTAAATTTAAAAAAAAAAAACAACGAATAATTAAGGATCCGGTGGGTGAGTAGTAAGAGTAAGGCCAATTTTAATAGTTTCCCCGAAAAAAGTACATGTTCGATTTTGTTCCCGTCTATGTCAACAATCTTCTGACTTCGAAAAATCATAAAGTCCTATATTCCTCGCATTAAGATAATTGAAACATACACGTAACAAGACTATTTGTTCAGCCTCTAATGTGACTGTAGCTTTATGCTTTTATGAATATAATTTTTGATAGTTGCATTCACATAAAGAGTAATATGTATAATTTTCAATGAACGTATTTATTTTTCGGGACTTGTAGCCATCAAATAATTAGAGTAGCACCTCAATATTTTATCCAAGTAGATGATTCGTACGATTGCATTATATTTAATTTGCATTTTAATTTATAATTGATTCATTGTTGCAAGCTATGTGTCAACGAGAAATTTTTGCGACCTAACAAATCTCTAGACGATTCAAATGTAGATTTGGCCAGTAGTACATCTAGTTTTGTTTTTGATTGGCCAGATACTTATAAGGTTATTTATCGGTCTTTAGTGGCTTTATTTGCTGACAGAATGTGGTACATTTAAGTAACTTACGACTTTATTAGTTCCCGCCTCATTGAGCTTGTAATATTTGCATGTCGTATTTGGTTTTTTAGTGGCGTACGAATATATTAAACTGTTTAAAAATAATGTCCCTTACTACTGTTGAAAGCTGAAACTAATTAAGGAGGTAACTGAGCACTGAGTGATCATAGTTGTCCTCCCGCCTCGTGGCAGAGGTCGCTGAGACAGTGAGTTGGTGTCTAGCGTTTGATGGTGCTACACTACCCAGAGAAACCCGTGCTTATAGAATGAACGCGTACTATGCAGTTGATGTTGATTGGTCTGTCCGTCGGATAGGGACGTAAATCCTTGCGTGTCCTTCAAAAGAATAGGCCCGAGTTCGATGGCAACACCTATTCTTTAACATACAGCACCCAGCGCAGGTCTAAAAGAGCTCTTACGGTAGCCACACGGAGGGATGGATCTGGCCACGTAATCTCTCGTTGCTTGCCTGCCGTGACTCAGTGTAGCGCCATCACGAAGTTCAAATCGGCAGATCGACATACTGCAATTAAGCATAGTTGTATCCCAACTCCTGCTTTCTTTGATTTCGCTTCCGTTCTGTTGGAAACTAAGGTGGTCTGCTCTTAAGCCCTGAAAGGTTTTGACGGGTACGTGTGTCAAATCTGAAATCGTCTGACCGACCACCTAAGATATTTATTTATTTATTTTTCAGAAAACCGCTTAAAACCCGTAGTAAAAAAGAATGAAACAGAGGCGGGGAGGTGTTCACGGGAGGAACTGCAGTCGAATTCGGGTCACAACATGCAGACCACCAACATGCTGCAATCGTATTTCCTTAGCTTCCAGAAATCACAACAGACGAACGCTGTAATAGTTCTTTCAAAAGTCTGTAATCGAATTCTTCCCTATTCCTCCATCTTCTCATGACTCAAATGATCTCGACTTCGAGAAGCCGTAAAGCCCTACAAAAATCTCATTGTACATGCCGACCTAATTAAGTACTCGGACGCCTCTGTATGGAGTTCTCTCTGGTCCATTAAATGGTAGCACCCATGACACGTCCCAAGTATCTCATCCAGAATAAACAGTTGGAATGACATATTCGGCCTGTTCAGACTTGATTTGCACATTATTATTATTATTAGTATTATTACTATTATTTAAGAAACCAGCTCTGCCGGAAGCAGAAACGGATCCTTCACCTATTCCTCAAACGATTTTTCCTCATTGCTTCAGAATTCTCTGAAACAACTTCTGCAGTACTGACTTGTGATGATCTTAATATAAGTGGGCCGTAACACACCACATTCGAGCAAATGTGCACTGAAGTAGCTCATTCTAGATATGGAATATATGTATGTATCATTATTTTTTATCTAAAATTATCTATGCCTATTCTGATCTATTTCATTTTCCAAGTACTCTCTGAACATCACATGTATCTCACTCTACCTCTTCTTCCCTAACAGCCATCTAGTCCTAGTAGATAACACGACAGAATGTGTCTTCTTTGGCTTAAATTCTATTACTTCAAGCAGACTAATACCAATCGTTTAGTCTTTTCTTAGTCTTAAGGAGTATTCTCTTGATACGTAAGGAATAAAGTGAATTTCTTACACTTGTTTTAATATTTTTTTGTTTTAGACTTTATATAATTATACAATTCTTTTCTGCTGGGATGTTTATGTTTGGTCTTATATGTTGTCACAGGAACGTATTTGTGAGCTGTTTTGCTTTCTTTTCCTATCTAGTATATTCTTTCCTTTAATTTTTTTAACACACTCATTTTTGGAGCTTAAAATGTATTATATTTTTGATGTTTCATTTATATTCCCTGATACATATGTTATTATAGGCTTCGTAACGATTTAAATATTTCAAATTTCTTTCATTTTATGAGGGGTCTGTTGCAGAATATTGAACGTCTTTAGTGACCTGATATTCTATTCTCTTTGTAATAATATTCTTTTACTTTACTCTCTCTACATGTCAGTAATTATTTAGTTGAACGCTGTTATGTTTAGTCTCATTTACGGGTGCCGGTTGTAATATAAAGTATAGCCTATGCTTTTTGACCAAGAATATAGAAATAACTAATCGTTATGTATAACAATTAAACAACCAAATTAATATTTAAACTTTTGATTAATACGTTAAAAATGAGAAACGAGAACAATTTACTATGCAAATACATAATTTTGAAATGAAATTAGTTTGGGTGCCATAATAAAGTACATAATAGTTTTGGCTTTATTAAAGAATACATTTACATAAAATAAGAGCACGAGTTGAAATTGATATGCATGGTAAAACATTGAAGTTAAAGTCATTTAATTGAAAATTGCCATGGTTTTGTTAGCTCAGTGATGCGTAAATGGGAAGCATTTAACGCATCTGCAAGTCGGTGGATTCAAGTACTCTTGCGACACAACGCTGATATTAATGCGTTTTCACAGGGGAGGTGGCAATTTCTGAACGTAAGTAAACCAGCGTCGCTCTCGGGCTAAATAAAATGTAACTGAAGTGATGATGGAACGTGGATAACACTACCAGCACGATGGTGATGTGACAAGACGGTACGGCGACGACGTGTTGAAGACCTGAGGATACCAACAGCGTCGTGGACACAACTACAACGTGAGTGGGGACAAGCAACGCCTCGACACCACAACAGATTCCCACAGCTACAGTGTCCAGCTGTGACGGACCAGGCTTATGCGCAGCTGCTCTTCTTAATTATGGGCCTCTGCGCAACGTTCCAATAGAAACGGATATCCTGATGTTGCATGAAACTTCTGTCGGGTAGTGGGGAGATATTGTACCCTTTTTTTCTTAAACAAAAGTAAATACAAAAAACATGTTTCAGGGTTCAGCGTTGTCTGTCTTTCAAAATTAATGGCCTCCCAGAAAGTGCAGCATTGGCACAATACCCATCGATCTCCACTTACGCGGGATGAATGCAACCATTGATTTGGGCCTGTTAACATCACTGCAGTACCCCGCGTAGGCAGCCCACCATAACGCCCCTATCGAATTCCGATAGCTCTGTACCTCATGCCATCTCCTTGCCAACTGGTTCTACACCAGCCTGCAGCATATAGCGGCCACTCATGTCCACTGACGTACTGAATTATTTGCCTTCACAGGTGTCCAATTACTTTTTGGTAGATAGTGTAGAACTATATTCTTCTTATATGATAAAGAAAACAGCAACCAGTCACAATTGTAAATATGTTTATTACACCATTACCGGTTTCGGCCAAAGTTGCCAAACATCATCAGATGGTTTGCATTTACTTCACATCTGCACATTCAAATTACAGCGCATTTGTGCATCCTATAATGTTGAAAATTATTTACGATGAATAAGAGAAATTTAATTATTTTGTAATGAAGTTAAACCCAAATATTTTACTTACGTTCAATGCTGCAGGAAGTATGCTCATATCGGTGGTGAGGCACAGTTTCAGAAGTAACATTTTATCACCACAATTGATACTAAACACGAGCACGCTGTAATTTTGCATTTACATAAGCAAAGAGGTTGCACAACATCAAAGATGAAATTAGGTTGAATGTTCGATTCAGTTATTATTCTTTAGTTTTAAATTGCTGTTGTTTAGCGAATAAAACGACAATGATATTCTTACTAATAGCGACCATCGACTTTGTTTCAGAGATTTCATATGTGTTATTTTATTTCCTCACAATTTCATTTCGACTCTTTAGTTACAAATTACAATGCATAAATGCCTAGTAAAGAATTTAATGCAGTTTCCATACTTTTGATCTTTAGCTTCTTGTTTTTAATTTTTTAGTTCACAAAATTTAAATCAGTAACCACTGATAAAATAGGTAAGACCCATCTATGATGACTCCGTAGATTTTCAGCCAGTGATAAACTGTAAAAAATATGTCCAAGAAGTACCTACAGATCATATCATATATTTTATTTCAATAAGGTTTTTTTGTCACAACTCATTATCTCGCTCATACTTAACCGAAATCAAAATGAGGTATCATTTTAAAGATTAAGGTATCCGCTTTGATCATATCATGTTATAACAAAGTAATTTTTTCAGACTCTACCCTTAAAGAGCAAAAATGACAATATTTCTAAAAATGCTCTTTCTTGTGTCACGAGCCATTTATCTCCCCGGATATCTAACAGAAATCGTTAAATGAAGTATCATTTTGAAGATTACGATCTCCGCTTTGGTGACATCATGTATTAAGACAGGAATTTTTCGTAATTTGACCCTTAAAGAGCAAACGTTTCAGTAATTCTGCAACGCATTTTTGTGTCACAAGCCATTTATCTTCCTGATATAGATAAATGAGCTATCATTTTAATACTTAAGGTCTCCACCGTGATCACATCATATTTTAAGACAGAAAATTTTCGGAATTCAACCCATAATGTGCAAAATTATCATTATTTCCATAACGTATTTTTTTGTCACGAGCTACTTAACTCACTTGATATCTAACCGAACTCGAGAAATAAGAGAATTAGAGAATAAGGTCTTCTCTTTGGTCAAATCATATTTTAAGGCAGTAATTTTTCGGAATTCGAACCTTCAAGGGCAAAAGTATTAATGTTTCTACAACGAACTTTCGTTTCACGAGCCATTTATCTCCTTTGATATCCAAACGATATAGAAAAGTGAGGTATAATTTTAAACATTGAAGGTCTCCGCCTTGGCCACGTCATATTTTTTTAAAAAAGATTTTTTTTCCGAAATCTACCCTTAAAGGGCAATATTTCTACAACTTGTCACGTGTCATCTATCTCCCTTTATGCCTAACCGATATCTGATAAATGATGTCTCATTAAAAAGATTAAGGTCTCCGCCGAGGTCTCATCATACTTTAAGAAAGGAATTTTTCGGAATTCAACTCTTATCATTATTTCCATAACGTATTTTTTGTCACGAGCTATTTATCTCCCTCGATATCTAACCGAAATCGACAAATGATGTATTATTTTAGAGAGTAAGCTCTTCGGTTTGATCAAATCATATTTTAAGATAGGAATTTCGCGAAATTTGACCCTTATCATTGTTTCCGTAACTTATTTTTTATCATGAGCCGTTTATCGCCCTTGAAATCTAACCGAAATAAATCAATGATCTATCATATTGAAGATTAATGTCTCTACTTTTGTTACATTATATCTTAAGAACGAAATTTTTCGGAATTTGATCCTTAAAGGGCAAAAGTAATGACTGTGAATGTCACACGTTTGAGACAATTCATAGCCAAGCAGCTAGATAGCAGCAGCACATATCACAGAGAGATTAATAAACTCTTTAATAAACGACTTTTGTTACGTACCTATTACACTAAACAAATAAACAATTGAAACAAACGAGGCGGTTCTTCTTTTATCCTATTACAAACCCCCAACCTTACTAGTCCTTGTATTTGCGCAGGTCATCTGGTGATATATAATTTAAAATTATCCTAAAGAGCTAGTCGTCTGTACCAGCGGGGAAGTACGTAGAGACTTTCTTTTTCTGCCATCAGCCTTTCGACTGGTTTGATGCGATTCTCCACCTCTTGCCATACGTTCTTCATTTCCACATATCCTTTATTATCTGCTTCATACATTCTAATCTTTGTCTGTATCTATAGCTTTTTTCCCCCTTCATCCGGTTTCTCTATTTACATATTAGTCGATTTAACAAGTTTTAAAAAGTGTCTGTGAGACTTCTCTGCACAAACATCTTTCCTCGCACAATATTTCCAAAACACGTTCATATCAAATTTTATCTGTCCACTTAATATTCAGCATCCGTCTATACCACCATATTTCAAATTCTTCAATTTTCTTTCTTTCTGGTAATCCTAATGTCATTGTACCACAAATTGCTCTGCTCAGTACGCACAATTTTATTTTTTTCCGATTTCTTGATCAATGTTTGAAACTACAAGATTTCTCTTTTCAAGATCGGTCAGCTGTAGCGCTCTGTCCCCTCATTCGGAGGACACGGATTCGAATCCCCCCAAAAATTTCGGTTTTCCATGTTTCTTGAAAGCGAATGCCGGTATGGTTCCTTCAAAACACAATGGCTGGGTTACTTACAGTTCCAGGTAGTTTCCGAGTCTAATGACCTCGACGAGGCGTAAAATAAAAATTAATCTTGTCTAGAAAGCTTTTCGTCAATACTATTTTTGCTGTTAGCGTCATACCTGCACAAATTGTTAGACAAAGAATGCTCCAACAGCGCTTTAAATCGACATTCATAGACGGTTCTAAAAGTCATTGTTGTTGTGTCGTTGTCGTCGTTGTCGTTGTCGTTGTCGTTGTCGTCATCGTCGTTGTCGTCATCGTCGTTGTCGTCATCGTCGTTGTCGTCATCGTCGTTGTCGTCATCGTTGTCGTCGTCATCGTCGTTGTCGTCATCGTCGTCGTCGTCGTGTCGTCTTCATTGTTGTGGTCTTTGTTGTGGTTTTCGTCGTCATCGTCGTCATCGTCGATTTCGTCGTCATCGTCGTGGTCATCGTCGTCGTCGTCGTCGTTGTTGTTGTCGTCGTTGTTGTGGTCGTCGTTGTTGTGGTCATCGTTGTTGTTGTCGTCGTCGTATCGTATCGTCGTCATTGTCGTCGTCGTCGTCGTCGTTGTTGTTGTTGTTGTTGTTGTTGTTGTTGTGATTGGAAGTAAGGTATCAAATCGTCCCTGTGAGTAACTTGAGATAGCGTAGACAATGACAGTGAGTATACCTGAGTAGTAATACAAATACGCCATTGCATGGTAGTAGGTGTATCGCTCAGCTGGCAGGCGCTCTCTGGTTTGTGTTTCAGACGAACTCCGCATCGTGTCGGACGGCCAGTACGGAGCCGAGAACCCAGATGTGGAGGGAGGATGGGACGGCATGGTGGGGGAGCTCGTCAGGAAGGTAGAGTATGACAATATACTCTGACGACTGCTTTCCCACAAATATTATCTTTGCACTCCAATTGGTGAAACGCATATCATTTAAGTCAGTCAAAAATCTATCCAAACAGCTTGTCCTCGACTGAACCTGTTTTCAGTTTATAAACGAAAAGTGAATCTATCAAATGTTGACGGAAATAGGCTATTATGGTTGTATAACATCTTGTACCTGGGATTCACAGGACAGAATTAAAGACAAGAAAGAAAGCATCGTTGTTTGTCTGTTGACCTGAGATGATTGTAGCAATTTAGCAGACCACCGAATATGCCATCATTAACTTGGGTTTATTAACATAAGCTTTCTAAGAATTTACTGAAAATGTGTTGGTTTATTTAACTTAAATCTTGTAATATTTCTCCGTGGTAACATTGAGGACATTTAGTTTACCTGGTTGGTCTAAAAGCATTGTGTGGTAAATTTTAGGAAAGGAGTACCACAAACTCCAAGACGTTTAACTGAACAAAGTTGAACGCACCATAAAGGAAACAAATTATAGGATTTCAGTTCTGGTTCAGGGAACAATATTACAGACGTACGGGCAATCTGTAGGATTGTAACCAGTATGTCAAGGATCTCACTGGATGGTCCTTACTGATAATGCTGATTTCAACTTAATTAATTAGTTCTGTAGTTAATAGGTTACTATTTTTTACCTTTCACCACACGATGATTGTTTATACCACTTCTAAACGGACCTATGAGTTCAATGAAATAACAATACCGATGACATACTTTTCAACTCCCAAACAATTGCCAAAAACTTATTCTGACAACGACTGATAGACTGCTGTTATGAAATACTGGTGACGACTGTTTTGCTCACTATTGCCGGGAGTCTAAATAAGCGCCAGAGAAACATACACAGCACAATAAAGAGTGCCTCCAGACGTTTCTGACAATTAAAATCATACGAAAACAGGTAGAACTAATACAGAATTACATACAATCATCAGAAAAACAATTTAAAATGGAAATTAAAGCTATTTACAGGCATTTAAATATAAAATAGGCAGCACAAACCACTCCAAATAGCTGAAAATCGTTTCCAAAACACTGAGGCTTATATCAACATTTATGATTACATGCTTTCAATTAATATTCCACACATTACACTACTTCTGATCTTATTACACATCACTTACACAGTCTCCTTTCATAAATGCAATATTCATTCACATAAAAAATATATATATTAATAATCAGTCAGCTTTCATCTCTCTGTACTTAGTTCCTAAGATTAAAATTCATAAAAGGGCTGGATCTCAAGCCTGTTACAAGTACTTATGTTTGAATTGAAGATTTAGTTTATTCTTTCTGTTTTAATTCCGACTTTAGCTGATTTTACAGGTATAAATGAAGTTCTAAATCTTATGTTTTGTTGCATGTAGCGTTCAGTTAGAGCACTGAAGGTGTAAATAGTAAAATCAGAGTCCTCAGTCCTGACGAACCTATTTCGTTTTAGGAGGCGGACATCGCTATCGCCTCGATGACCATTACGTCTGAACGGGAGCGAGTGATCGACTTCAGCAAGCCGTTCATGTCGCTGGGCATCAGCATCATGATCAAGAAGCCAGTGAAGCAGAAGCCGGGCGTGTTCAGCTTCCTGAACCCGCTCAGCAAGGAGATCTGGGTGTGCGTCATCATCTCGTACCTGGCAGTCAGCATAGTGCTGTTCATCGTGTCGCGCTTCTCGCCCTACCAGTGGCGGCTGGCGCACGCCGTCCAGCTGGCCGCCTCCACACAGCAGCCGCCCCCACTGCCACCGCCCCCCAACCACCGCCCCCTGCCCCCCGGCCAGCCGGACCACAACGACTTCAGCGTGCTCAACAGCCTCTGGTTCGCGCTCGCAGCCTTCATGCAGCAGGGCTGCGACATCGCCCCTAGGTGAGGCGACACACTAAAAATATGCTGATCATTAGTATTTCTGTCGTCCTTGCTATAAAAATATATTTTTCTCTATTTGTTGCTTTCAATCCGCTTAATCCCCTAGCCCATTTTTGCGTTTCTTCCATAGGTGAAGAATATTTTATCCAGAAATTACTGGTATTTTTTAATTTAATTGGCGATTAAGGCCGCCAGAAAATCAACACTAGAACTAGCAGCTATACAGGGGTGGGGGCAATCAGGAGTTATAGTTTATAATCCATAGTTAAAACTTAAAAACATATAAGACTTTTATTTGCACCTCGCTCGCTTATCACATTGTGCAAGTGCTGATTTAGATTTGACAATTACTATGAAAATTACCTGCCTGCCTTAAAGTTTTGGTAAAACCTTAGACAACCAGTAACAACTTGTCACTTCCTTGTCCATATACACAGAATTTTCGTCATTATTAGTGGCGATAAAACTCTTGTCGCGGTGGATACTGCCTTATACATCCGTTATGCGTAGTTTTGCTTTTAACTGCTTTCAACGTATTTTAGTCCCTTATCACCTTACTTGCAAACGAACACTTCCTAGTCGTTAACGCTTTTTCTGTGGTTTCTCGGAGTCATTCCTCGTCAATGGCCTGATGGTTTCTTCAAAAGGCTAACAATAAATTCCTTCCCCCCAATCCTTTCCCGCCTCTAATGATGACATCGAACTAGACTTCGATAAGACATAAGCAAAAGAAAAAGAAAACAAAACTTAATGCCTGAAACCGAGTGTTATATACGATTCTCTCTTCCTTTGCACAGTCTTACACGTATTATTGGTCTAGTATCCATTAAATTTACGACTTAACGTCTGTGTATGCCTTATTCGTAGCCCCTGCTCTCTTTAATTTCCTCGTGTTTCCCAAAGACTCTCAACCCACCTCCTTGATCATACGTATCAGTTATCGAGTGTGTTCTGCGATAATTTCCGCGTATAAAATCTGCCCCTTTTTTCCCATCCATCTCCTTAATGTGGTGCCCATAATAAGGATACGAAACCATTCCACCAAATTCAAACAAAAATCTGACCAAGGTTTCGGAACTGAATTCCTTTACTTCGCTCGCGTATCACTTTGTCTCCCTATCGGATATGTGGAGGATTTGAACCGTTCCAGTCTCAGAATACTATAAAACATCGAGATACCCACATTCTTAGATTTTCACATTACCTGACGTGTGTGACGCAGGTCGATATCTGGCCGCATAGTGGGCAGCGTGTGGTGGTTCTTCACGCTGATCCTCATCTCGTCGTACACCGCCAACCTGGCGGCCTTCCTCACGGTGGAGCGCATGGTGGCGCCCATCAACAGCCCCGAGGACCTGGCTGGGCAGACGGAGGTCGAGTACGGCACCCTCTACCACGGATCCACCTGGGACTTCTTCAGGGTAAACACTTAGCATTAGAAGCATTCTAACGGTCCAGGTCAACTGAGACAGTAGAAGTAATGAGGTGTTAAACTCAGGCCCAGGTACAAACTCAATTCCGCTTTTCCAGTGTCCGTGTTTCATGGTTCTCTCCATCTCTGCACACGAATGCCGGTGTGATCCCTTACTACAATTTTAGGCCATATTTTCCGTTTCCCTTCCAGTAATAAATTAAATTTCCAACTTTGATGGCAACCAGAGGTTGCAGTTCCCATAAAAGTTACCGGTCATTAGAGGCCAGGTTGATACTGTAGCACAAGATCTTTCCAAAGCATTTGACAGAGCGAGCCATACAATGCTGTCGTATAAGCTAAAAACTATTTCTGGCTAGTTAGAAAGCAAATTGTTATGGTAGTTGAAGTTAAACTTTAAGCACCACAGTGTAGCGTATTGAGACCTGCAATTTATTATTTCAATGAATAGTTATGTTAATGATTTACAGTCGAAATTTAGGTTGTTTGCAGATGACATAATGGTATATAATAAAATTAAAATGGAAGAGGAACGCGAACAGCTGTAGGGTGACCTATGTTGGTCAACTTGAAATGATAAATGCCAAGAAACGTCAGCTCTTTATGGACACAGACAGGAAGAAATTGTTTGTTGAAGACTTGAAATGTGAATATCTAGACACAAAATTTGATAGTAAACTCAATTGGGAAGGACACATTAGACAGATGTTAGGGAAATATTTCAAAATCCTTCATCGTTTGGAGAGGGTGATTAGGTTTACCAGAGAATTTGAAGGTATTGAGTTACAGAACTTTGCTTGAACATGTTGGCGTAGTGTGGGATCCATATATTGGGTACCAGATATAGGAGTTGGAGAGGAGTGCGAAGGAGGCAGGTAGATTTGTTTGTAAATAGTACTGCAGAACACAATCGGTAACTAATATGATAATCGAGTTATCTAGGAAGAGAGCGAAGAGAGTGCTAGGACTGTACATGGTGCATATTGGTAATAAGCTTTGAAAGAATGTTGGTAGAAGAATTAGGAAACGGAATAGATTACCATAACCACAGGCTGGAATTAGATCTCAAGCATAAGGGAACAGAGGAATTTTATTTTGTGGGTTAGGAAGTTAGGGAATGGAACAAATTACCAACGGGATTGTTGAAAAATTTATCAAAACCACTGAAAGAATTTAAAATTAAAATTTGAAATTGGCAAAAGAAGAAGAGTGGGGAAATTTCACTTAAAAAACTGAAGGCAATAAAACAAGGTGAGTGGAAATATGTATGCATGGAAATTGCCACTGAAGCATATGTTCCAGCACTATTAAATTAAATTAAACTAAACTCATGTAGCTGCTGTATTCTGGAAACATATGGACAGACGTTGTTGAATATCGGTATGAATTGATTTATAAGAAAAGTAAGTCACAAAAGTAGAAGAGGTTACCCGTGGTTTGAAGTATGTTTTATACATTTTTCATCGCTCAGTAATCATGCGTCAGCCAAGTCCAATAGTTGCACGTATGTTCCCAGTACTCATTTCAGTATATAGTCCCAGAACCTATTTTCTGGAGCATATCCAGGTTTAGCCAATGGGAAACGCTGGAAAACTTTTGAATTCAGCGAATCAGATGTAACGTCACTGGCGGAAGATTCAAATGGACCTATGGAGAAATTTGGTGCGAGCGTGACGTCACAAACCGGTGGTGGGGAGGAAGGCATTGGTCTTTTCTCTCCCTCTCTCTCTTGCTGTGTATTTCCCAAGCCTAGGTTGTTTAGGTATTTGTCATTGATAAGGTGGGAGTGCGACGTGGAGGGGCTTAGACAATGAGAGGCAACGATCATTGAACATTCCAATTGACGTCAAAGCCACAGCCCAAGGGATCCCTCTCATTCCAAAATGTAATGTAGGGCTATCCAATATAGCGCTCGTGAGATAGCAATCAGCTATTATAGAGAGGAATTTTTGACAGAGTCCAAGACCAGTTATTTCCGAACCCGAAATTTCGTGTGGCGACAGGTATTTGTTCAGGTGGCCATTAGCGATCGTTATTAATGCACAAGAAATGTTTAGCAGTTTGGAATCTCCAGATAAGGAGGGAGCAAGTGGGGACACGAAACTACCCAGGTAGTCCGCAAAAAGGCAGGCAGTCATTAGTGATAACTATTAACAATCGCCAAACATGTTGCGACATAACATTGTCATAGCGCACACCTACCGTCAAAACGCAAGTACACATTTCAACCCTGAAACAAGTACAGTATGAATAGAGTAATTATATGAGAATTTTTGTAGGCACGACGAAGAACTAATAACATTCACTAAAGATACATTACACATGCTACATTACGTATTTGCAAAACGAAAATCAAAATTTTTGTTTCCATGCTGAGAGAACAGAAAAGTTTTAGAAAATAAGGTACAGACGACACCAGAGTTAATTTTTCAACTTAACATTTTATATGGACCTTAATGCATAAACCAGTCTAACTAAGCTATTTTTAATGGTAGAACATCGAGGAGGAGTAGTAGAAGCTGTTTTGCGGTGAATTCATGAAATATACTCACTTTTGATTAAGATACAAGAAATTGCTTCTTAGCACATATTACTTACAGATCATTTCTGTTCCAATGTAACTATTAATCAATCAATCACTTGCGATACAGTACATCAATACTCCATATACATTATTCCCTTCAAAATTCGACTTATAAATCGTAGCCTGGAACTTGAATATTCCACACAGCTCCAATAGATTAAGAAACACATGTTATTATTCCGTTTTCCAACAGCCATAGTGAAAAATGGTATATAAAATGATTTTCATACATGTATAGTTTCATTGTTTGAGGTTATTCCCCGAGATCTTAACCCAGACCCTGATTTTATTGCCTACAAGTGATAACTATTCACTCCCTTACGCCTTAAATTAGTACTGCTTCATAGTCATACACCCCTCGTACCTTCCACATAGCGTTCCCAGTTAAAAATTCATTCGCCGACGAAGATACGGAAAACATATTCACTTTTTTTCGGTTTTGTCCAAAATTCCTCTCGGAAATAGCTGAATGGTATCTGAAGATCGTTGTGTTGGATAGCCCTAGGAAGAGAGAGTTCCCTAGGACTATAACTGTGACATAAATGGGAATTTCCACTATTGGTTTCATCTCATTGGCTAATCCCTTCCACGTCACGCACCCATTATGTCAATGGAAAATACCCAGACAACAGAGGCTTTGAAATACCCGGAAAGATATAAACAGAAGACGCACACCCCCACCACCCGCCTGTGACGTCACTCTCTCTGCCAATACCAGCCTGCCTTCGTTGGCTCCCCCCACTAATCGCCAGTAATATCATACGCCTCTGATTGACTGAATCCACAAGCTCGCCAACGCTTCCCATTGGATGAGCCTGGAAGTGCTCCAAAAAAACAGATTCTGTCACAACTACCATATCATAAGTAAAGAAAGTGTATGATAGTGTATAACACGCATTAATAACGGAGAAACACGTATCTATAAAATCAAGGTGGACTATAAATTAGCAACGACAAACATTTTCGATGCCACCTTGATCAGCCTTCTATTGCTATTATTCTAGATTCTGAAATGAGAGAATCGGCCTTCCTGAAAGACTCCTGTTTAATAATTTAATAGTAATAATTTACAGTCGATGATGCATTGAGGTTCTGGACTTACCGATTTGATAGTACCTACCAGACATATTCTTTCCTAGCCCTTAGCTGACAGGCGATGCCAATCAGGATGGCCATCACGTTAGTAAAGAATTGACAGTTTCCTTGATAGCTGAGAATGTCGACAGGAGCCTCAATGCGTATCTCTAAAGTATGATGATTTTGTTATGGTATATTGGTGTAATGTTACTCGTCAAAAGTGTAGCTCAAATAAATCGGATGTAATCAATATATAACTTTCTGCGATTTCCATTAAACTTATCAGCCAGAGCAAGTAGAAGAATGGGCTATTACGGCGAGCAGCCGGTCCTCCTTCCTCGACTGTTATGTGTGACAATATTCCAATCCTGTACTTGATCTGGAATATGTCAATCAGCTATCTCCAACCACGACTAGGAGCTGATCCTCGTTCGTTGTCATGGTCTCCTTTTTTGTTGTAGGTGTCCGATCTCAGCTAGTCAATGACATCACGTTTATTGGAGATTGAAGTGATATCTAGCTCCATGCAAATAGCTTTTAGCAGTCCAATAATTATTTTGTGTTTGACCAAAGGTGGTCGGTTACATATCCGATGTTTCATTTTTGAACTAACAATACAGAAATGTATATGTATATATTTATTTGTTCACCTTGCCAACAGCGGTCGCAGATCACGCTGTACAGCAAGATGTGGGAGTTCATGAACTCGCGCAAGCACGTATTCGTGCGAACTTACGACGAGGGCATCCGGCGAGTGCGCGCCTCCAAGGGCAAGTACGCACTGCTCATCGAGTCGCCCAAGAACGACTATACCAACGAGCGTCAGCCCTGCGACACCATGAAAGTCGGGCCCAACCTGGACGCCAAGGGCTTCGGCGTCGCAACACCACTCGGCTCACCACTCAGGTACCCACCATGTCTGGGACTAATATCACATCGGAGTCAAAATCCATTATCTAGTCAACCATGCCTGAAAACGAATTTCTTCAATAGTAGTAAATGCGATTCTCGAAGAAGCAGTAGAAAGTTTCCGGGGCGGGAATAAATAGTCTCCACGTAGTCCCGATGTGCCGAATTGGGCAGAGGAGTGGGCATAGAGCAGACTGATCTCCAGCCACCTCTGTTAACCGAACGGGCTACAGTAGGAATTACCAACGTTTCGAACGACATTGTTGATGGTGATTCCTCCGTAGGATGGGGACCGAAGCTTGGTGGTCTCCCTGATCTCTTTCGGAAGATTGGACTGAATAGACCTGCACATATACACCCTCTTCATCTTTCATGCAGTTACAATACAAATAACACTCTACACTTAACATGTACACATTGCAGTCATCCACTGGCAGGTTTAGACAGTGCCTCGTTTCATGCCTCAAGAGGCATACGTCCAGGCGCATACAATGTCGCATGCCTCGCAAATATTTTATTGAAGAGGCAAGGTGTACGTGTGTCATGACCAATTTGGGAATCTCTTGGCTCTTTCCCTGCAACATCATTTAGTTAAATATTTCCTCATGGACTGGATTTTAAAAAAAAAAAAAAAAAAAAAAAAAACTAGATTTTATTGAAGATACTACGCCAATAAATATTTGAGAACAACGTTATCTTACTGAGAGCTGTGAATATAGCTTTTTGACGAGCATTATAAATCTATAACGATAGGCCCTACTCCTGCAGATATCGTATTAAACACTTCAAGAACAATAATTAAAATGTGACTTACTTATGAAATGATATTGCAGTTTGGTTCCTGTCTGGTGTGTTTGTGCAACCGTATGCAACACGACCTGGTATTATAAAAAGCTTTGAAATATTAGAAAATGGAATATACTGAACAGAAAACACAATGTAAACAGCGCAGTGTTTTGGGGAAAATAACATTGCTGCCGTGCATGCGCAGTAGATCCAAAAGTTTACAGGAGGCATCACAGTTTTAGCGGTATGTCGTCTCTTCTCTTCTCCTTTCCTTCCTCCATGGTTGAGAGTTAGAACAGTTGGTTGGTGAGGGTCTTCTTGCTGGCAGGTAGGGGGGCCCTGCTGCGAAGGCAGCGGTTTTCTCATGTTGTCACATCTCCCGAGCTTAATACTACCTTCTCTAGAACGAAAGTCAGAGACATAAGCTCAGCTGGCGATGGTCCTCTCTGTTACGATGGTTTGGATCATTTCGTCAGACGCTCTGTGGGAATGATGTAACCTCCACCAATTGAAAGGTAATCTTCTCAGATTGGCCGTCATAAAATAAGAATAAACAATAATTTTAACACGAACTGGAAACATGTCACTGCTCAGCTGTATTATCTAGCCCAGTTCTGCGCGGTATCTTGACGCACTTCCTAACAAAACATGTCCGAGGTCAACTTTCTTTGATAATAGAAATCTGAAGCTGTACTTAAAACTATCAGGATTTACGACACGGCTGTCGGAAGGGTGTTTTGATCTCGGCTTCAAACGGCCAACACCGCAGAAATGTTTGTTATCTCGTAACAACTGAATGCCCGTAGGAGTCTTATACCTTCCTCCATACAAATCCTTGGGTTGGTGGACAGTTTTTCCCTCAGGCTTCTGCAATAAATTTTAGGGATTCGCATTTTTGTCATGACTGCCCCCTCTGCGTTCGATATTTCTTTTCTCGTCACATATGCTCGCTTTAATTGTATTATTAGCGTCCCAGAATTCAGTTCTCTGATGTTAAATATGCCTTATTTACGCAAACATTCTTATTATTCGCGTTATTCTTGTAGAATTTGTCAGAGCCGAAAATGTGTGATGCCTACAGTGTAGAAATACTTCGCACTGGAAGTTAAAAGGAAATGTGTTTTGATTATTACTATTATTATTCTTCTGCTGCGTATCCCCTAAGGAACGTTAGTGGCCACATGCTGCATGTCTTTTCTGTCTCTTGCTGTGCACAACAGTTTTGTCTGTTAGTAATCTGGTCATTCCCGTATTTTACGTAGCCATAATTTCTTCCTTCGCCCTCGTCCTCTTTGGCCCCCGATCTTCTTTTCAACGATGAGGTGTGAGAGTTGATACTTGGGGTTCCTTATGATATGGTCCAAGCAAAAAGTTTTTCTTCTTTTTATCGTCATTAGTCGTTCTCGATTTCTTTTTATCCGCTTCAGGACTTCCTCATTAGTCATTTGCTATCCATGGTATTTTTAAAATTCTGCGGTAAATTCACGTTTCAAAGGCCTCGATCTTATTCATTGCGGTGGCTTTTTTTTTAAATTAAAATTTGTTTACATAGGTACAAACTGCGTACGCTTTAATGTTGACTGACACAATTCAGATCACAAACGATGTTTCATGGCCCTTAACGCGTATCGTATTTGATAAGTGCTAAACATTTAATCACCGAAACTGCTTCCTACATATCACAAGTGAAAATGAACTGCCCCATCATCAGACGTATGCCATCGACGAGCCGGCACGCAGCAGGTAATATAGAACAATACTGCGTGTATGGTTGCTTCTTGATGGCACAGTGCGAGGAAGAAGGTTCAGAGATGGCACCACTGCTCTAGAAACTAGGAGTCAGTCGTGGGTCGTGGTTCGACAGTTGACTTTTTACTTCCGTTGTGACGTTGGTTTGAAACGTTACGCACTGAAGCAAATAAATGGGAAAACATACTTCTAATACATACACACGTTTTCATAAGACAAATTCCACGGAAAGAACTTAGATTTCTTCTGAAGAATTATGCTCATATAGTAACTGTATTCAATATTATACGACCTACTGATTTGGAGGAGTTAATGGAAACGGGGGGGAGGGTGAAATTTATGTGTGTAATAAGTTTCTATTTCCTTGACATTACTAGTGACTGGTCCCTTGTTTGTCTAGGACCGAGATCAACCTGGCGGTGCTGTCGCTGATCGAGAACGGCGAGCTGACCAAGCTGAAGAACAGGTGGTGGTACGACCGCACAGAGTGCAAGCACGGCGATAAACAGGTAACTAACATAACCAAGCTGAAGAACAGGTGGTGGTGCGACCGCACAGAGTGCAAGCACGGCGATAAGCAGGTAACTAACATAACCAAGCTGACGAACAGGTAGAGGAACGACCGCACAGAGTGCAAGCACGGTGATAAGCAGGTAACTAACATAACCAAGCTGAAGCACAGGTGGTGGTACGACCGCACAGAGTGCAAGCACGGTGATAAGCAGGTAACTAACATAACCAAGCTGAAGAACAGGTGGTGGTACGACCACACAGAGTGCAAGCACGGCGATAAGCAGGTAACTAACATAACCAAGCTGAAGAACAGGTGGTGGTACGACCGCACAGAGTGCAAGCACGGTGATAAGCAGGTAACTAACATAACCAAGCTGAAGAACAGGTGGTGGTACGACCACACAGAGTGCAAGCACGGCGATAAGCAGGTAACTAACATAACCAAGCTGAAGAACAGGTGGTGGTACGACCACACAGAGTGCAAGCACAGCGTTAAGCAGGTAACTAGCATGACCAAGCTGAAGAACAGGTGGTGGTACGACCACACAGAGTGCAAGTACGGCGATAAGCAGGTAACTAACATAACCAAGCTGAAGAACAGGTGGTGGTACGACCGCACAGAGTGCAAGCACGGCGATAAGCAGGTAACTAACATAACCAAGCTGAAGAACAGGTGGTGGTACGACCACACAGAGTGCAAGCACGGCGTTAAGCAGGTAACTAGCATGACCAAGCTGAAGAACAGGTGGTGGTACGACCACACAGAGTGCAAGTACGGCGATAAGCAGGTAACTAACATAACCAAGTTGAAGAACAGGTGGTGGTACGACCACACAGAGTGCAAGCACGGCGTTAAGCAGGTAACTAGCATGACCAAGCTGAAGAACAGGTGGTGGTACGACCACACAGAGTGCAAGCACGGTGATAAGCAGGTAACTAACATAACCAAGCTGAAGAACAGGTGGTGGTACGACCGCACAGAGTGCAAGCACGGCGATAAGCAGGTAACTAACATAACCAAGCTGAAGAAAAGGTGGTGGTACGACC
Source organism: Vandiemenella viatica (assembly GCA_031002005.1). Lineage (NCBI taxonomy): Eukaryota > Metazoa > Arthropoda > Insecta > Orthoptera > Morabidae > Vandiemenella > Vandiemenella viatica. Next base: position 176,355,288 of record JARYHS010011408.1, read on the forward strand.
ACACAGAGTGCAAGCACGGCGTTAAGCAGGTAACTAACATAACCAAGCTGAAGAACAGGTGGTGGTACGACCGCACAGAGTGGCACGGCGATAAGAAGCAGGTAACTAACATAACCAAGCTGAAGAACAGGTGGTGGTACGACCACACAGAGTGCAAGCACGGCGTTAAGCAGGTAACTAGCATGACCAAGCTGAAGAACAGGTGGTGGTACGACCACACAGAGTGCAAGTACGGCGATAAGCAGGTAACTAACATAACCAAGCTGAAGAACAGGTGGTGGTACGACCGCACAGAGTGCAAGTACGGCGATAAGCAGGTAACTAACATAACCAAGCTGAAGAACAGGTGGTGGTACGACCGCACAGAGTGCAAGCACGGCGATAAGCAGGTAACTAACATAACCAAGCTGAAGAACAGGTGGTGGTACGACCACACAGAGTGCAAGCACGGCGTTAAGCAGGTAACTAGCATGACCAAGCTGAAGAACAGGTGGTGGTACGACCACACAGAGTGCAAGTACGGCGATAAGCAGGTAACTAACATAACCAAGCTGAAGAACAGGTGGTGGTACGACCGCACAGAGTGCAAGTACGGCGATAAGCAGGTAACTAACATAACCAAGCTGAAGAACAGGTGGTGGTACGACCGCACAGAGTGCAAGCACGGCGATAAGCAGGTAACTAACATAACCAAGCTGAAGAACAGGTGGTGGTACGACCACACAGAGTGCAAGCACGGCGTTAAGCAGGTAACTAGCATGACCAAGCTGAAGAACAGGTGGTGGTACGACCACACAGAGTGCAAGTACGGCGATAAGCAGGTAACTAACATAACCAAGCTGAAGAACAGGTGGTGGTACGACCGCACAGAGTGCAAGCACGGCGATAAGCAGGTAACTAACATAACCAAGCTGAAGAACAGGTGGTGGTACGACCACACAGAGTGCAAGCACGGCGTTAAGCAGGTAACTAGCATGACCAAGCTGAAGAACAGGTGGTGGTACGACCACACAGAGTGCAAGCACGGTGATAAGCAGGTAACTAACATAACCAAGCTGAAGAACAGGTGGTGGTACGACCACACAGAGTGCAAGCACGGCGATAAGCAGGTAACTAACATAACCAAGCTGAAGAACAGGTGGTGGTACGACCACACAGAGTGCAAGCACGGCGTTAAGCAGGTAACTAGCATGACCAAGCTGAAGAACAGGTGGTGGTACGACCACACAGAGTGCAAGTACGGCGATAAGCAGGTAACTAACATAACCAAGCTGAAGAACAGGTGGTGGTACGACCGCACAGAGTGCAAGCACGGCGATAAGCAGGTAACTAACATAACCAAGCTGAAGAACAGGTGGTGGTACGACCACACAGAGTGCAAGCACGGCGATAAGCAGGTAACTAACATAACCAAGCTGAAGAACAGGTGGTGGTACGACCGCACAGAGTGCAAGCACGGCGATAAGCAGGTAACTAACATAACCAAGCTGAAGAACAGGTGGTGGTACGACCGCACAGAGTGCAAGCACGGCGATAAGCAGGTAACTAACATAACCAAGCTGAAGCACAGGTGGTGGTACGACCGCACAGAGTGCCAGCACGGCGTTAAGCAGGTAACTAGCATGACCAAGCTGAAGAACAGGTGGTGGTACGACCACACAGAGTGCAAGCACGGCGATAAGCAGGTAACTAACATAACCAAGCTGAAGAACAGGTGGTGGTAAGACCGCACAGAGTGCAAGCACGGCGATAAGCAGGTAACTAACATAACCAAGCTGAAGCACAGGTGGTGGTACGACCGCACAGAGTGCCAGCACGGCGTTAAGCAGGTAACTAGCATGACCAAGCTGAAGAACAGGTGGTGGTACGACCACACAGAGTGCAAGCACGGCGATAAGCAGGTAACTAACATAACCAAGCTGAAGAACAGGTGGTGGTACGACCGCACAGAGTGCAAGCACGGCGATAAGCAGGTAACTAACATAACCAAGCTGAAGAACAGGTGGTGGTACGACCGCACAGAGTGCAAGCACGGCGATAAGCAGGTAACTAACATAACCAAGCTGAAGCACAGGTGGTGGTACGACCGCACAGAGTGCCAGCACGGCATTAAGCAGGTAACTAGCATGACCAAGCTGAAGAACAGGTGGTGGTACGACCACACAGAGTGCAAGCACGGCGATAAGCAGGTAACTAACATAACCAAGCTGAAGCACAGGTGGTGGTACGACCACACAGAGTGCAAGCACGGCGTTAAGCAGGTAACTAGCATGACCAAGCTGAAGAACAGGTGGTGGTACGACCACACAGAGTGCAAGTACGGCGATAAGCAGGTAACTAACATAACCAAGCTGAAGAACAGGTGGTGGTACGACCGCACAGAGTGCAAGCACGGCGATAAGCAGGTAACTAACATAACCAAGCTGAAGAACAGGTGGTGGTACGACCACACAGAGTGCAAGCACGGCGATAAGCAGGTAACTAACATAACCAAGCTGAAGAACAGGTGGTGGTACGACCACACAGAGTGCAAGCACGGCGTTAAGCAGGTAACTAGCATGACCAAGCTGAAGAACAGGTGGTGGTACGACCACACAGAGTGCAAGTACGGCGATAAGCAGGTAACTAACATAACCAAGCTGAAGAACAGGTGGTGGTACGACCGCACAGAGTGCAAGCACGGCGATAAGCAGGTAACTAACATAACCAAGCTGAAGAACGTGGTACGACCACACAGAGTGCAAGCACGGCGTTAAGCAGGTAACTAGCATGACCAAGCTGAAGAACAGGTGGTGGTACGACCACACAGAGTGCAAGCACGGTGATAAGCAGGTAACTAACATAACCAAGCTGAAGAACAGGTGGTGGTACGACCACACAGAGTGCAAGCACGGCGATAAGCAGGTAACTAACATAACCAAGCTGAAGAACAGGTGGTGGTACGACCACACAGAGTGCAAGCACGGCGTTAAGCAGGTAACTAGCATGACCAAGCTGAAGAACAGGTGGTGGTACGACCACACAGAGTGCAAGTACGGCGATAAGCAGGTAACTAACATAACCAAGCTGAAGAACAGGTGGTGGTACGACCGCACAGAGTGCAAGCACGGCGATAAGCAGGTAACTAACATAACCAAGCTGAAGAACAGGTGGTGGTACGACCACACAGAGTGCAAGCACGGCGATAAGCAGGTAACTAACATAACCAAGCTGAAGAACAGGTGGTGGTACGACCGCACAGAGTGCAAGCACGGCGATAAGCAGGTAACTAACATAACCAAGCTGAAGAACAGGTGGTGGTACGACCGCACAGAGTGCAAGCACGGCGATAAGCAGGTAACTAACATAACCAAGCTGAAGCACAGGTGGTGGTACGACCGCACAGAGTGCCAGCACGGCGTTAAGCAGGTAACTAGCATGACCAAGCTGAAGAACAGGTGGTGGTACGACCACACAGAGTGCAAGCACGGCGATAAGCAGGTAACTAACATAACCAAGCTGAAGAACAGGTGGTGGTAAGACCGCACAGAGTGCAAGCACGGCGATAAGCAGGTAACTAACATAACCAAGCTGAAGCACAGGTGGTGGTACGACCGCACAGAGTGCCAGCACGGCGTTAAGCAGGTAACTAGCATGACCAAGCTGAAGAACAGGTGGTGGTACGACCACACAGAGTGCAAGCACGGCGATAAGCAGGTAACTAACATAACCAAGCTGAAGAACAGGTGGTGGTACGACCGCACAGAGTGCAAGCACGGCGATAAGCAGGTAACTAACATAACCAAGCTGAAGAACAGGTGGTGGTACGACCGCACAGAGTGCAAGCACGGCGATAAGCAGGTAACTAACATAACCAAGCTGAAGCACAGGTGGTGGTACGACCGCACAGAGTGCCAGCACGGCGTTAAGCAGGTAACTAGCATGACCAAGCTGAAGAACAGGTGGTGGCACGACCACACAGAGTGCAAGCACGGCGATAAGCAGGTAACTAACATAACCAAGCTGAAGCACAGGTGGTGGTACGACCGCACAGAGTGCAAGCACGGCGATAAGCAGGTAACTAGCATGACCAAGCTGAAGAACAGGTGGTGGTACGACCACACAGAGTGCAAGCACGGCGATAAGCAGGTAACTAACATAACCAAGCTGAAGAACAGGTGGTGGTACGACCGCACAGAGTGCAAGCACGGCGATAAGCAGGTAACTAACATAACCAAGCTGAAGAACAGGTGGTGGTACGACCGCACAGAGTGCAAGCACGGCGATAAGCAGGTAACTAACATAACCAAGCTGAAGCACAGGTGGTGGTACGACCGCACAGAGTGCAAGCACGGCGATAAGCAGGTAACTAACATAACCAAGCTGAAGAACAGGTGGTGGTACGACCGCACACAGTGCAAGCACGGCGATAAGCAGGTAACTAACATAACCAAGCTGAAGCACAGGTGGTGGTACGACCGCACAGAGTGCCAGCACGGCGTTAAGCAGGTAACTAGCATGACCAAGCTGAAGAACAGGTGGTGGTACGACCACACAGAGTGCAAGCACGACGATAAGCAGGTAACTAACATAACCAAGCTGAAGCGCAGGTGGTGGTACGACCGCACAGAGTGCAAGCACGGCGATAAGCAGGTAACTAGCATGACCAAGCTGAAGAACAGGTGGTGGTACGACCGCACAGAGTGCAAGCACGGCGATAAGCAGGTAACTAACATAACCAAGCTGAAGAACAGGTGGTGGTACGACCGCACAGAGTGCAAGCACGGCGATAAGCAGGTAACTAACATAACCAAGCTGAAGAACAGGTGGTGGTACGACCGCACAGAGTGCAAGCACGGCGATAAGCAGGTAACTAACATAACCAAGCTGAAGAACAGGTGGTGGTACGACCGCACAGAGTGCAAGCACGGCGATAAGCAGGTAACTAACATAACCAAGCTGAAGAACAGGTGGTGGTACGACCGCACAGAGTGCAAGCACGGCGATAAGCAGGTAACTAACATAACCAAGCTGAAGCACAGGTGGTGGTACGACCGCACAGAGTGCCAGCACGGCGTTAAGCAGGTAACTAGCATGACCAAGCTGAAGAACAGGTGGTGGTACGACCACACAGAGTGCAAGCACGGCGATAAGCAGGTAACTAACATAACCAAGCTGAAGCACAGGTGGTGGTACGACCGCACAGAGTGCAAGCACGGCGATAAGCAGGTAACTAGCATGACCAAGCTGAAGAACAGGTGGTGGTACGACCACACAGAGTGCAAGCACGGCGATAAGCAGGTAACTAACATAACCAAGCTGAAGAACAGGTGGTGGTACGACCGCACAGAGTGCAAGCACGGCGATAAGCAGGTAACTAACATAACCAAGCTGAAGCACAGGTGGTGGTACGACCGCACAGAGTGCCAGCACGGCGTTAAGCAGGTAACTAGCATGACCAAACTGAAGAACAGGTGGTGGTACGACCACACAGAGTGCAAGCATGGCGATAAGCAGGTAACTAACATAACCAAGCTGAAGAACAGGTGGTGGTACGACCGCACAGAGTGCAAGCACGGCGATAAGCAGGTAACTAACATAACCAAGCTGAAGAACAGGTGGTGGTACGACCGCACAGAGTGCAAGCACGGCGATAAGCAGGTAACTAACATAACCAAGCTGAAGAACAACAGGTGGTGGTACGACCACACAGAGTGCAAGCACGGCGTTAAGCAGGTAACTAGCATGACCAAGCTGAAGAACAGGTGGTGGTACGACCACACAGAGTGCAAGTACGGCGATAAGCAGGTAACTAACATAACCAAGCTGCCCTCTACTTGATTGGTGGGAGTAGTCGTCACTCATGGCCTCAGGTGCCGTCCAGGAGTTGCTAGAATAAACGTTTCGAAACTTTTCGTCGGATTGACTTATTTCCCCGGTGGGAGCCCCGAGAACTTTTTATACAGTTAATGCACCGCTAAGGCCTTCATTCTTTCTAGAACAAACGAATTAAGAACGGGAAGCAGGCAGACGGTAAATGGGGAAGATTACAACGTTTGAAAATAATAAGAAGATACCAAAGGAGATATTTGATATGGATTTGAAAGAGACCCACAGATATAGTGTCAGGGGGAATGTGCAGAGGAGTACAGTGGGAAAAAGAGGCCTTTAGGATACACTGTTAATATTTATATTGCGAAGCATACCCGACTAGTGTTTAATAATAATAATAAACACTCACTCGATATAAATTTTTAAACAATCAAGACGAATATCGTTAAATACAACTGCTTTGTTTTTATGGAATTTTATCCACTCTCTCTTTAAAACTTTTTTAGAAGCATATAATCGTTGATAGTAACCACAAATTATAAATTTATGGTTACTACCTACATCACAATGGTGTTTACAATTTACTAATGTTCTCAAACGTTGATCAGGAATCCAGTAGAATTAAAAACTGCTGGAAATTTAATTATTCTGTGTATACTGTAATGTATCGATATTACGTTGCACTTTTCCCCTTGTAGCTGTTAAGTCAGAAAACCCAAAATGATATTGGATGATGCAGTTCCATAGATTTTTCTTTCATGAGTAGACATTTTCTGTTTTGAGTTTTTTCCAATTCATCTTATTTTTCTTTCTTCAGCCTCTCGACTTGTATGATCTAATATTCCATTTATTTTAAACTAATCGTACTTCATGTATTTGGGATATGCTTTGGGTTCATTTCCTTCGCCTTCTGCATCGTATGTCACTGGTCATTTATGATCCATCTGCCTTTTATGGATAGGATACAAGACCGAAGAAAAGGAGTAGTATCGTATTTGGCCATTTCTCTCTTCACATTTCTTTTCTCTGGAGGTCGTTGTCAAGCAATGGGTAACTCTCCTTGGCTGAAAGTTGTACAGTACATGCAAACAGATGGAAATGTAGATGTAAGTGGAGAATTCATTCTTTTTTAATTCACTTTAAAACTATCTGTCTTGAAAATTATGTCTTTTGCATTTCCAAAAGTTAATTTTATAAGTTTCCTCACAGACATGATGCACAGCAGATATTGAATCGTTAATTTATTCCAAACAGCTGTTCCTGAAAAGTTATTTCTCAACAGTAAATTTTGAAAATGTATATACAAATTCTGTTTAAAAAAAAAAAAGGGTCTCTTTTTGTGAATAGAGAAAAGTTGCGCATTTGATACAATTTCTTTTCTGTTTTCCTACAATATAAGTTGGAGTGTCACAAGACATAGGGGAGAATATTTTTCGCAAAATCAAACACACGTACCCCCTATTTTTGTTCTGTTTGACCTTAAAAACTCACTTAGTAAACATTATTGCCGACTGGCGGCCGAACACGAAACATGAAAATTAGTACTGAGTTAGTATAGAAGGATTCTATAACTTATTGTTGATTTGGTAAATAAACACAAATATGCCAAAGTCGAGTTTATTTACTGCTTAAGACGTAAATAACATTAATCTTTACATTTTATTTTCAAAGTTTGTTTTTTGCAGTCAGGATAAATCTTCCGGTTTTCTTTTGAGCAACGTAACAAAAATTGGTTTTGTTCCTCCTCAAACGTGACTAAACGACCAAAGTTTTGCATCAATTTGGCCGCTCTTTCAGCTGTATCGTTCACTGCCCTTCTTTATGGGTTCTTGAAACATAACATTATTTGACAACATATTAGAACATTCGTGGAGAAAACTGTCATCAATTTTACGACGATCGAACAATGACTTGCTTCTGACTGAAATGATGTCGTATATGTCTTTCTCTGACATAAAAAAGGAAAGTCAGTTAACAAAATTGTGATCCTAACAGAAAACTAAATTCCTTCGATGGAATGTTACCTTTACCAAGAATTTATAAATTCTCTTTGGTTGATTTTTCAACCATTTTTACTTTAGTTTGTCGATCTACATCATCGTCAAACAGTGATAAGACAGAAATTTCATCCCTAGATTACCATAAATGTTGGCTTATCTTCTTTAAAGCCGTCTTTGATAAGCTTTTATCTATTTCTTGTAAACCTTAATCGACTTCATAAGCACAAATCTTGGTAAGGTGCCTTTACTGTCAACATATATTGGAGCCATGGCTTGAAGTATGTCACTATGAACAGGCAAACGTAAGAGTTAAGCTTTCCCGGCGTATTGCTGACAAAAATTCTTCTCAGGTATTCTGCCGGATAAGTTCTTCTGTCCACAACTTAGGTTTACAGCCGGTGCTGTGTCGTCGCAGTGGTAGCTTCGCCATGACACTCACCTGATGAAGGCAGCGGAGGTTGCTGCCGAAACGTTGTCGACAGAAGAACTTATCCGGCAGAATACCCGAGAAGAACAGGCAAACATGTAACTGCGCTGCATTATCCTTGCTCGTTATTTTAAATCGCGCACTAAGTAATGATATTTTTATGGAATATATTGCTTTTGCGATCTGTCGAGCTTGGTCCAAGACACCTGAAGGCCGAATTTTAAACATTCTCTTTATGTCTCGACCTAAAAATATGACAGAAAGCTCTATTAACTCTCGATAGTCTTCTCTATTTCTTTGGTCAGTTCAGTTCGGTAAATCTTAATGTAAATTTCGGAAACAGATGCAATGTAAATTTTTCTTTATAGCACTGTATTTTATTTGGATCTACACTTTTGCAATTATCTCTGAAATTTTTGAAGAGTAGATATCAGAATTTGTCGTCACTTGACTTATTTTTACTGCAAACCTGCAAACACGTTTTTCATACACGCGATGGCAGCAAACAAAAATAAGCATATCTCTGATAAGTTTTTGTTCAAGAAGCATAGAGGCACCATTCATATGACAGGTATTTGAAGTCGTAGTAACATAACAAAGAATCTGTAGTTTATCTTCGAGATTCCAGCATATAAACGCGTTCCAAACAGCTTGCGCCTGTTCCCTTCCTGAGGAGCTTTCCAACCTTGGCACAGCAATAAGTTGTTCTTTATTTCCATTCGAAGACGTTCTTATTTTGATTTCTGAGCATTTAAAGCATGCAACAGTTTGCCATCCCAATGAAAAGTCACAACATTTGGTACCTCATTTAAAAATTAGCTTTAATGGCTCCAGGCCACTTTCCATTTTTCCATACGAATTCTTTGAATCGATGACTTACTTGCAGGAAAGTAATCAGTATTATATCCACGCACCTCAATGGTAGCTTCAAGAATAAACACTAAATCTCCCGTACGGTGCGCTCAATTTTCTGGTAAGTATCAAATGTTCTAAATGGTGCTACTTTGATCGAATGCGATATAATATTAGGTCTACTTCGCTGCCAGTGCAACGTTTCTGGCAGAGAAAGGTATTGTGTTAGTTAACCAGTTTCCTTCTATTTTTACGTAACTTTGTTTCACTTCTGGCTCTTTCGCAAAGAAAAAGCTTCCCCGGAAGTGTCGCAAGACATTGTTCGATATCGACGGCTACACTATAGTGTGTTCACTTAAGAGAGGCGGCTCAAGGTCACTCTGCTCTATCCCCTCTCCGCACCCCTTGCTCCTACAAGAGACGGAGAAAGCGCTGCCGCGCATGCGCAAACGTTCTCACAATGTATGTAGTGCAATATTTTGCATCAGATGTGACGTTTTCTTTAGTAAAATTGAACATTTTAGTTACTTGTCATCAGCGAAATGAGTGAATCGTATGTCGTACAAATTGCGTGTTTACCAACTATAATTTCATATCTTCGAAAAGATAAAAATTATTACATGATATCAATTAATGAAATTTACTGCTTTCAGTCATCATTTTTAGTTTTAAAAATTGTGCCAGACATTTCGAGAATTGAATCCAATGTTGTTCTTGGCCCTGGTACTCTCAATTTGGTTTCGCTACATACACGCTGCACTGTGAGTAACGATACGCCACACGCCTCTGCTGTCATTTTTTGCAGTTCCCTAAAAAGTATATTAACTTTCTCTTTGAGTTATTTAGCGCCTTAAAGAAACTAGATGCATCAAATGTTATTACTTTTTACTGTTGCCTAATATAACAATTTCTGATGCCATTTCACTTAGAGTGTTTTATAACGATGTATGTATTAGTATAAACACAATACTGCTACAATGCCCCTTGTCAGCCTGTATGCAGTGGTCTGCTCGGAACCGGAAGGGAAGACGACGGGAGGGGGTGATGAGGTCAGGAGAGGGGCGAGGGGAACATGGCCTTGGGCCGCCTGTTTAGAGTGAACAAACTATAACAGTTATGAGGCACTGCAGAGGTGTTTCCAACTCTATAAAGCTTGTGGCCGCGTGTGAAAACAGAAGAGAATATTACAAGGAGGAATGTGCTTGTCGTTGCAGGACGCGTCCCGTAACGGCCTGTCGCTGAGCAACGTGGCGGGCATCTTCTACATCCTGATCGGAGGGCTGCTGCTGGCCATGGTCGTGGCGCTGCTCGAGTTCTGCTACAAGTCGCACTCGGAGGCCTGCAGGGCAAAGGTTTGCTCTTAGCTTGTGTACGTAAATTAAATTCGTTAACTGTTTCGGTATAAAGTCCCTTGATAAAATATTAAAGTACCATTTTAAATTATAGTAGGATTTTCTAATAATTCTTTTATTTATTTTCACGAAAAATCCTGCAATTAAAAAATCCAAACTTTTTCAGAATTGGTCTGGTACACATGAAGTTAACGCAAAGAAAATATTTTCCCACCATACCCCTGAAATTATTTTCGGGAACTGCACCACTTTCGGTACCTGCCACAAACTGGTACTAACCTGTTGAAATTTACATCAGTCGCTTCGTCAACATGTCCTCTTCACGTTTTGCGATCATACATTCCGGAAAAGTGGCCAGGAATTTAATTAAAAATGCCGAAATATAACATGACGCACAGCCGTTACATGCCGCCAACGTTGAAAAAAATCACTGACAGTCTCTTAAAATGTTGATTTAATCCTTTGTTGTAATATTTTCATGCCTTTTCAGCTCTACTCCTTTGTAAAAAGTCTCACATAATTGACAAACACGCAATATTTATCCGAGTTGTAATACGGTGATGACCGCCATCTTACATAGCAACTAGCAACGAGAGATAATCCGATTGCTTCCATTGCAAACAAATACGCCTTTGCTTGTTGCATAGCCAAAATTTCGTAATTTTTTATCACTTGGTCCAGGCCGTATTTCAACCTAACCACGATTTCTATGACAAAACTAAACTGTTTAATTTGGAATGATTCCTGTACCGATAATTTGTATGTTATTTTAGCAGTGTTGAAAGCATTTAGCAGTTGCTCAGCCTTTCATATTTCAGCATTTTTAATTAAATTCCTGGCGACTTTTCCGGAATGTATGATCGCAAAACGTGAAGAGAATATGTTGACGAAGCGACTGATGTAAATTTCAACAGGTTAGTACCAGTTTGTGGCAGGTACCGAAAGTGGTACAGTTCCCTTATTTTCACCTTCCACGATTATTTCAAATTTTATGTTGTAATCGCGTTTGAAGAGGTGAGCAGATTTCTGTTGTGAACAAAAATATAAAACAGATGTGATCTGAACAGAACTATACATTCTATTTCTTTTCATAGCCTATACATTTATAATGTAAACGAAAGATGACATATAAAAAAGTAATCTAACTTAGCCGCAAAATTTTTAATTACCGATTCTGTTAATTGTTTTGCCCCTTTCTTGCTTCTACAAACACGAATTACATCAATCTGTTTTTAAATACAGAGCCCAAGAAATTTTTATAGAAATATTTATTTGGCTCTACTTTTGCTTTTGCATTATACTGTTAGTCGATTAAAGATGAATTAAACATCCCCGAAGTTGTACAAAATTTAATTTTTCTCTATTGTCTTGATAGTATTTTCTGCTCTCCAGTACTGCTCTATTGACTCAAAATAGTATTACAACATGAAGCGTATATGTGAACGGTCTGGAGGCTCGGCTCAGTGGTTAAGCCTTCTGACTGGAGATCGGAATTCTTGTCACGTCGGGAATTCTGAAATTCCCTTAGCCAAATCCACACCTCTGGCACAACTTGTGCAGTATGAAGTAAGCCAGAACACTTCCGTGATGCGTATTCCACGTTAAACTGTAGGTCCCAGTGGCGGATCCAGGTGGGGGGGGGGCTAGGGGGCTGAAGCCCCCCCCAAAAGCACCAAGGTCCCAAGGTCACCCCCAACGACATTGATTTTGGGCGGCATTCCGGAAAAAATGCGAGATATCGCTCCCCGCCCGAGTCAAGCCCCCCCCCCCCCAAACTAAAATCCTGGATCCGCCACTGGTAGGTCCCCTAAACACGACAGGGCTGTACAGTGTCATTTTTTCACATGACAGCAGGTGTAATGCAAGTAATACTTATGTACAGGTGTCTGGCAACTTACCGCAGATACTTTTTATGGCTCGTTTTGTCATTAGAATAACTTCTGAATTGTTAATTAATATTTATTTTAGAAATATCATTATGTTGAACTTTGGTGAGAATATTTCAGGATTAACTTTTTTATGAGCTGTTGAACACATTGGTACCGTTTTAAATTTATGTCTATCCATAAAAATTTTTAAGTCTGAGCTACTGTGCTCCGCTTTATGTAACATATTATGTGCGTCAGAAAAATTCATCTACTTTTTCGTTCGAAATTTTTTGCCCACTTCTGCTTACACGCTATACACTACTCATAATGGGGGGAAATCCCAGGACGCATCAAACCCCCGTTAACACAAATAATATAAAAAAGACAAAATCAGCTAGCACAGATGACTTGGCGTAAGGGTGGCCAAACACAATCACTCCATCCGTCCAAATAGTGCGATGTCACTCCATTATCGTTTCGTCTGTGGGGATATTGATGTAGATTAAATGAACTGACAGGATTATTTGTATATCCGGTCAGTCCAATATCTATCAGTTTCGTCCATCATGCCATCAAGCCTACTGACAGTGTGTGGAGAAAACCACGTGCAGCGACATCAAGCCATCACTCCAGTCGACTGGTGTATGGTGAAACCGCGGTCCAAACTCTTCTCATTCTGTCTTCGACCACCGAACATACAACATCAGTTCCTTGAGTGGACTACACAACATTGCACCATTTCTGTTGACTGGCTGACTAACTAGTTCATTGATCCACTGAATAACTGATTCTGATCCATCCCCAATAGTGTATTTGTTACGCTTTTGGATGTCGTCCATACGGATCCGACCTTTAGAGCGAATTGCGGTTTCAAATCATGTTGTGCTAACAGTGTAATATTCTCCACATATTTGGCAGTTACGTGTTGTAAGGCTGGTCGATCAGTGGACGCGTATTCGAGCGAAAAATGTTGTGAGCGCTAGAGTCGCGCGAACATAAACGAGAGCGACGAGATCGGAAATTGTTTGGATTTGGTAACGCGAACACGCTGATTATTCTTGAAGAAAGCTCCTCCGTGTGGTAAAAATTGCCTTAATATCACCAGAAGAATATTCAAACTAGGATGTGGAAAGAAATTTGAGTCGAAATGAATCTCCCAATTATGTTTTTTGTTCATTTACTTGAAGGAAATACAAAATTAATTACGTACTTAATATTTTATATAGTACAGGTAACTGAAGCTTATATAGGCATCGTAGATTCTTCCAGAGAAATGTAAAGGCACCGATGGACCTTTTTGAGCTCCAACAATCGCGGAAACAATACTAATCGTACAAAAACAATTAAAACTTATGAAAAATTACTTGAAATCATTATGAAACGTTTTTAAATGAAAATAGGAAATATATACAAGCACACAACATAATATTTACAAAACCAAAAATCTTTTAAACATTCCACATCTCTCTCAAAACATCATGGCTCATATAATATTCTTAATTACGGTCCACAAATATTCTAGCACTCTATTAGTTTTAATACATTCACAACAGTCATTCAGTTCATTTAAACCATTTTAATCCATCAAAACACAACACGTTCGTGGAATAATTATACAAATTTGCAATCAATTTCTTTATCTTTTTTGACAAAATTACAAACTACTTAACATATTGCATAATATTACGAAAAAAACACCATCAATTAGTAAAGATTATTCACGGGGTAGTTCATTTCACATAGTTTATATAAGGTCACTAGTTCACTTGAATCTAGATGGAAGTTATTTCAGTCGCCCTTTCAAATTACTTTTTTTTGTGTCCCATTTTCAAGCAATTATTTTTCTCTTAACATAAAACTATTTTAAAGTGTACCAGTATATTTTCAAGGTAAAGTTAAATAGTTAATGCGTTATAAGATTAAAGTGAATTAAAAAGACATATCCTAAGGAGCAGATCCTCTGACTAGCATCCTCAAATTATACACATATATTTCGGAGTAAACTAAAAGCCGGAAAAATTAGGAACACATAATTTCTGTTTTGATAAAAAAAATAATGTATAAAAAAGAAATAAATATGTAGTAAGGAATTATTGTTCTATTTTCCTTTGTTATATTCACTGACATCAAGAAGAAATGGAATGGGTTGCAGGATATTACAGAGAACTGGCGACAGAGTCGCGCGAATATGTTTTCAGTGTACGGGATGGGATGTCTTCGCACCAACACAATTGATGAGAATACAGACGTATTCGCGCGAACATTTTTCGCGAGAATAGGCTTCCACTGAACGTCTAGCCTAAGCCAAATAACCACTTATCGTCAATATTTGTCCTGGCATGTGGTTTGAATAATCTGGTTCTGTCGGCAGGTCCCACTGTCTGACGTCATGAAGGTGCAAGCCAAGCTCACCGTCGTTGGCGAAAAAGACTTCGACTGCGGACGGGTGAGTATACCTTGTAGGAATCCAACTGATATCAAAAAATACCACAGTGTAGACATGGGTCATTCGCGAGTGAACCAGTTCTTCTTGGAGGCCGTAATGACGATCGTGTGTCGGTCTCGATTGAACATAACTTCAATCGAGTGAGCGCCAACAATTATTCGGTTTCGGCTTTGCCACTCTCGCCCGCGGCCCGACCCATGTCTGTTCCACGCCGTTAATTGTATATCCACTCTCCTCTGGAGACAAAAAAAAAAAACCGGAAGATCCAGAAGAGCTAGTTCGTTCGCGACGTTCTCCGATTCCGGCGCTCAACACAGCGCTGAGCAGTGCCACTGGGCAGCTAGTTCTTTCGAATCTGACGTCCCGCTCCGCTTCTTTCTGCTTCTCTTTGTGTATTCCGGCTACAAGCGTGCCTTGTGAAATATTTTCAAAAGCTGTACAAACTTACAGTGAAAAAGAAGTAGGCTGCTGAATGTCAAAATAAGTAAAATTTTATTTGTGAACAGTAACCTTCATTTCATTTAAAGTAAAAAATTCTTTAAAATTAATTTACTTTGTGTTTACAAATAAATTAATGTAAAAGCAACTATCTCTCAAACTATTTATCAAATATTCTCAGCAATCCGAACAATATTTCATTGACGTTTTGAAATGGCCTTTTCTTCGTGAGTAAGCCGGTAGTATTTAAGGAACAAACATGTTTCTGAAATAATACAAAAATAAATTAAAATAACCTAAATCAGTATAAACGAAATAAAAAGAACAGATACTACACTCAAAATGGATATAATTGCTCTTTTTGTTTAAACTGAGCTAGTGAACTGGTGATCCGTTGAAAAGAACTGGTTATTTTCATAGAGTGATCAAATGAGCACCGCTCTTTTTATTGAGTCACTTTGCCCACCTCTATCACAGCGAAGATTAAAAATGATACCCACCAAAAGGTCTTTCGTGTGTTTTGATTCCTCTGCTGTTTTATTTTATTTATTTTTCAAGTGACAGATTAAAGTAAATATTATTACTTATAATTTAGCAAGTAAATGCGTTGTATTGGCCTTAAGTAATAGTTGTTAATGACTCATTAACCATGGAATTTTCATCAAAAACATTTCGAGAGTTGTTTCGAAGTATTGAACTACTCCCTTAATATATGCAATTACCAACATCTAGGAATCAAGCCCTAATTTCGAATCCTTGGAATTGACCAGTTGTCGCACTGTTGTAAGTGCAGGGATGCACGCTCGCCGTCGCTTTCCACAGTGGTCCTCCTGAACGGCTGAGAAACAACTAATAAACAATTCTCCATATCCAGGACTAGAACAAACAATTCGACCTCCTTTACTTGTATGGACCTCCTCCAGAATTCAATTTTACATAATTTTGGATCAACGAAACACAAAACAAGTTCAAATTTAAAGTGTGAAACGTCTTCCGTTTACGAACTACCGGCAAAGATAACGACAAAGTATCGTCTCTATTGCCCTTTGCGCACGGAACTATAAAAACCTTATGCGACTTCAGGAACAGCAGAGAGTATGATAAACTGGCTAACTGTCGCTTTAAGCAAGAACTTCTTGAAGAGACGCAAACAAAGAATATGTTCCGACATTTCGCGGAAAATCAAAATTCTAACCCTCCACTCACTGATAAGCTAAATAAATTAACGAATGTATGCTAAAAGCTATGGAAAAACGAAGGTTCGACACTTTCGAACCAAGACCTGTATATTTTATAATTTCATTCTAAACTAAAAGAGTGGATCACGTTTTGATCTATACGTTTTAATTCTTCAATTTACAATAAAAGTTTCAATTTTTTTTAGTTGCATGGAAAAAATGTTACCCCACTTGTTTATCAGGTGTATTTGCGTTTTTCTTGTTCATCCAATGATCGTTTTCTGTTGTGTCCACAGTACTACACGCCGCCAGGAAAGATGGGACACATAGACAACGAGCTGCCTCATACCAACACGCACACCCAGGTGTGAAGGTGCAGAGAGAAGAACTGGACACCAAACAAGTGGAACCATCCTTCAGTGGTTAAATAATGGAGGATGTTTAAAAAAAATATGTTGGGCTATGTTTCATTCCAAGTATTCAGGTTTCGTAAGTAACTTTATTTTTGTTATGGTACACCTCGATAAGAAAGACAACATTCCCAATAGGCGGAAAATTCTTGTGTCGCTTAAAATCGTCTCTTTTATTTCTATAACAAATGTGGTGTCATTTTAGGATGAGTTATAACAGTGTTTCAGTTCATACAATCAAGTAAGTGCCTGTTTAAAAAAGCTGGTTAATCTATATTGGCGGCAGATATTTAATTCTATCCTCAAATAATTTCTATAAATAGTTTTTTTTATCGTGCTATCACATCTTCGTACTGCGTATTTTTTTCCCCTATTGGTAATTTCTTCAACATTTGTTTCTTGTTATGAGTTTCTATTAATCGTGTACAACATTCACTTTCTTGTTTTCTTCCTCTTTACAATTACGATTTGCCTGTTTTGAACCTCCCTACCCTTCGTTACGCCCACATTTCTTTGTAACTAACTTCAAGATATGTGAACCTGTAAACGCTGTTATAATTAATTAAATTGCAAGAATTTCATATAAAAGAAATGCGGAGGTCGTCCCTGTACTGATTTTTCAGATTTTTGTGTCACAGTATGATACATTTTTTTTTTTTTTTTTTTTTGTATTGTGTCAATTGCGGTCGTTTGTTTTCTTGCGACACATAAAAATTTTAAAATTTCACGGCGATTTTCATACTACGGTGTGTATACCGCATAATAGTAATTGTTGTTTCCTTTAATAAAAATATCCGGGAGGACGCGGGTTCAAATCTCCGTCTGGATTTCCAAATTTCAGTTTTCCTTTGCTTTCTGAAATCGCTGCAGGCACATGCCTGAATGATCTGTGCTAAATGCCATGGCCAAATTTCTTCCCATTCCTTCGCCTCCTCATCCTCTCCCGCCGCTAATGTGTGTGTGTGTGTGTGTTTTTTTTTTACTTATGGCCTACGCCTCGTCGACGTCGAGGTCATTAGAGGCGGATGGGACTGGGTACAAGGAGCTAAAGGAATTCGGCCATGGCCTTTTAAAGGAAGCATCCCGGCATTCGCCAGGAATGATTTGGGGAAACCATGGAAAACCCAAATCTGGATGCCCGGACGGTGATTCGAACCGGCGTCCTCCAGAATGCGAGGCCAAAACGTTAACCGTTCACCCATCAAACGCGTTGTGAACGATTTTTTACTCAATGAGCGTTTTCGTCATTTGAGTCTATCATATACAGTCTTTAAAAAATCCATGTTGTTGAAAATCATAGACTTTCAATAAAGTTTGCAGCTACTTGAAAGATCTAAAAACAGTAAAAAATGAAAGCAGAATGTACGTATTTTCTTGTCTCTACTGTAAAACGGTCTACAGTGATTTAAAATATAGTTATAAATCAAGAGCCAATATTTACATTACTGTCATATTTCTCCTGACAAGAATATGAGCAGTTGAAACGCATGTGACATTAATAATTTCATTGATTGTTCAGACTGGTATTTCAGCCTGCATTATCAATTATTTTTTAAACTTCTGATCTACTAATGAAACTATTATTAATTACAATTAAATGTTACTAATTGTAATTTTGTACTTTTTTAATAACTTTGAATTAGTACTGGAATAGTTTATAAACTTCTCTTATCGCTAGAAACAGGATATCAACATTATATAGTTTAAACTATTTAAAGTTAAATCTATCTTTAAACGTGTGTGTATGGGAGTGTTTGCTTGACTGAGAAGTATTCACCAGATAAATGTTGACTTATAATATTTGTATTTAAAGTTTTATGACTGTAGCTAATCTTGGAATAAAATATACATGAGTTTACATTTGCCTTTGTTTCATTGTATGATGCAACTGAGTTTTAGAGGTGCTACTTAACAGATAAAACTAAAATATATACATCACCGGTTCCTGACTTGTTAAACGAAGAGTTAAAGACGTACTTTTCTCGATTCTAGTGCTGCAATTAAATTTTAGCTCACTCTTCCCAGAAAGACGAAAACTTAAGCAGCATTTCAACCTATCTTTAAGTGGCTTTCTAAGACCACACAGAGGAGTATTTGGTCAGACACCTATTTCATTAAAACTGGGTACGCTGTAATAAGCTACATGATCCCCAGACAGATCGTGTCCTAAATTCCCCTTCCTTATCTGAGTTGATAGATGGCAAACACTCAAGGCGAGCCTCAGGGTTCCGCACTCTAAAGCCTGCACTTGGCGCGTCACAAGATAGTCACTTGGTACGAAAATCAATGCTTTAAGGTCGGGCCACATTAGACCGCACCCCGTCCGAGCCAACACTCGGCCGAGTGTCGGCTCGGCCCCCTTGCGTCCACACTGGTCCGTAGCTCGTCCGCTTGACGGACGGGTTCCTACTCGGTCTTCAGTCTCTTTTAATGTTTACACTTGGTTGTTTCACGGAATTAATGTCAAAAATTACTTTTTTTTGGTATGGGGATCGCAGCTAGGGTTGCTTTATTAAGGTCGGGCCACACTAGACCGAGCCGAGCCCGAGCCGTCACCGCACCGACACTCACGTCCACACTGGACTAAAGGCCGTTTCTCGAGGCTGAGGTTCCGCTGCTGTTGCTCGCTGGAAGAACACAAGGCAGCTAGTACATTGTCGGTCGTCGCCGCAGGTATATAGCAACGCTCGCCTCTCCTCCACTACACCTCTCTCCGTCATTAGCGCTGTTTGTGGCTTATTACTGCGTCCATCACGTAGGAGTCGTAAACGCAGCTTACTATCAGCTAGTTACAAACTTTCTCACCACAGTATGCCGGTAGACTGCTGGGCGACTAATTAATCTAACTTTTAGCTGTTTATTGAGGTTTATTTCCCGGCTACGCCATTCGTTGGTTACGTTGGTGTCTAAGAATATATAGAGCCTGATTATAGGCGACTTGGAGAAACAAACCCGCATCTTTGTTGACCGTGTCGCTGTTCAATCTTATTTCTATGGCTTCATTGATGACAGATTCCCAGAAGAATCGTTGACCTTCGAGAACGACATTGCATTCCGATTGTGCAGCACGCGCTTTGGACATGAAGATGAAGGTAGCGAACCCTCGAAGATTAAATTTCAGCGTCAAGCCGGGAAAGACTTTGTTCAGAAAAGCAAGCTAATATTAAAAAAGGAATCAATCGGTGTGTATGGAAATTTAATTAAATTAAAAACATTAACTTGTATAGAACAAAAGTCTTTCATTTTTCTCACCAGACCTGGACTCATAATCTCTTGTGTAAAAATGTTTGACGGTGGAAAATTAGGATTATACATCTAAATATATACTTTGCAATTCACAAAATTATGGGTGGCCCAAAAAGTTTTACATCAGAAACTAATCTCTACTCTGTACATTCCAATTCTGAATGGCACGATGAAAAAACAATTAGTACAAACATCAGCACAAATACATCGCTGGAAACGGTTCTCTGGCAGTCAGCAAATTCGCACATTGGTTTAATAGATGTGGCCTGCAATAATAGGAACAGTTACACTCCCCATGGACTCCATCTGAATTTCAGATGTAAAAGGAAGCTTTCCCTTCTTTTTGCTGATGAGATCAAAAGATGCCAGGTCAATGAAAGAGGTTTTCCTGTAATAAGTAGTGTTAAGTCGCGGTCTTTTTTTAGGGTGAATAAAATAAATGTATCAAGATATCTAGAGCAAAAAAATTTCTTTGCTGATCAAAATTTATTGATATTAGATATTCCAACTGAAATACCAGTATATCCTCATAAAGTAAACAATTTAAAGTAATTGAGTCAAAGTTTTCAGACCAATATCCTCCATCAAAATATTTAATGTAATTGAAGAAATTACCTTAGGCCTAGAAGAGATTCAAAATTCCAGAAATTCCAATGTAGATGTTCTATGCATATCTGAAGAACATTTGCCTGACACAGGAATATCTCAACTGTCCATGTTGATGCATAAATTAAGCTCTCATTTGTGTAGATGTGAAATGGAGAAAGTGGGAGTTGCCATTATTATTAGGAATAATATTCAATACAGCAGTGTAGTTCCACATACAGTAAGTATTGTATTGAACAACACTCTAAATTCTGTGCTACAAAGCTGGAACATGGTAAAGAACAAATAGTTATAGCAATTTACAGGCCCCACTAAGAAAACTTTAGACTGTTTTTATCGCAGTTATAGGCATTGCTGCTATGTTTCACAAATAACAAACAAATCGTTTTAATGTTGACTTTCTCAATCACAGCAATGAGAGACCAGATATGGAAGCCTTGATGTTGTCTTTTAACTTAAAGGCACTTGTAAATTTCCCTACAAGAATGCAACAAAATAACAGGACTGCAACTGATAATTTATTATGTATATTTCTCAGTACAGTAATTACAGCGTACTTCCAGTAATAAATGGTACCTCTGATCATGATGCCCAGCTATTATCTATCGAATCCAGAAACATTGTAAAACAGATAAAGAAAAGCTGGGAATATAGAACAAATATTAATAAAAACATTTCATAGATTCCTTAAATAAAGAAGTATACACTACACAGGGTGTTAATGCAAAATTTGATTCTTTCCTTAATATATTTCTAATACATTTCCAGGGAGTTCTTTTTTTTTAAAAAAAAAAAAAAAAAAAAAAAAGCTAAGTTGTCAACAATCTTCTAACAGTGAACTGAGTAAGGGATGGATAACAAATGGTTTTAGAGGATCTAGTAAAACGAAAAGGGGCCTTTATAGAAAAGTAAGAGAATCAGGTAACTAAACATTGAAAGCTCATTATAAGCTTTATTCTTAAATACTAAGAAATGTGATAAGGAAGATCAACAACATGGATATATCGGCGAAAAATAGAGAATTCAGGCAATAAAATGAAAACTATATGGAACTTAGCAAAAAGTGAAACAGGAAAATGTGTAAATCTATCTATATATTAATACGCTAAGCGAAAATTTCGGATCCCTTTTTAAGAATATTACGTACACAGAGAAGTGTGAGATTTGGCATAGTTAAAGTTTATATGGGGAAGAAGTGCAGGAAGCTAAAATCTATATATAATATATGTTACAAATACATTAAATTAAATAATATAAAATATTCGAATCCCTATGTAGTTCGCTCAAATGCCGCCAGAGCACTCTACCTGTTGCTCAGTTCTAGCGCTGATTGAGCTGTCAGCTGATAGATGGCGCAGCTAGCGGCCAGAATATTGCACAAACGGAGAAACTTGAAGAAATGCAGAAAGCTAAAATATAAATATCGCGCACTGAAAAGTGTGAGATTTGGGATAGTTAATGATTAAATGGAGAAGAAGTGCAGAGAGCTAAAAGCTGTATATAATATGTGTTACAGATATATTTAATTAAATAAAAAATTCGTTCTTTGTATTCAATTGTTTTTTAGTGGTAAGTAAATCTACCGATGTCTGTGATCTTGGTCAGCAATAAAGAAAAAAATATAATAAGCATAGTTAATACATGTAACAAATAGATTATTAAAATAAAAAAAAATAATTTGCGAACGTGTGTGCGTGAAATAGGATCGGAGCCAACGTTCTGACTTGTATTTCCAGCATTGAGACGCGCTGTGGTCTTTGGTATAACGAAAGACTCGGATAAAGTAGAGATTAATGTTTGAAGTTATAAAAGGAATACTTCGAAAAGGAATGTAGCGATTCTGACAGATACTATATGGTCATTTGATTATTTAAAATGTTAAACTTTTGTTAAATGTCTTTTGATTTTTTAATTTTAGTAAATTAATTAGAGAGAGAGAGATAGACAAGAAATAAGGAATACTTATTTGCGTGAAATTCAAAATGATAATAGACCAAATTTAAATAACGTACACACAAAATGACGAAATTATTTTGATAGATACATTTAAATGCGCACTGAATGTCATTCCACGAAATTTTTACAGTTTCGAATTTGCAATGCAGGTTTCGCAATGCAAAAAATTTCGATTCAGAAGTCACTTCAGGTGAAAGGACTGCATTTACTTCATGTTTCATAAATCTAAAGCAGTTTTCCGACCTTAAGTCAAAATGAATATTTTAAATTCAAATGAACCATCGATAAATACATTTCATAATTTGCTATGGTTAGTTCAGAAGCTCAAATTTAGCATACAGTCACGCATGGAGTGTATCATTTTAATTTTATAGGTATTGCAGAGAATTAAGCCAAACAACACAAGCTAATAACGTATTGGTACACGCTCGCAGCTAACGACGTCAGTGTATACAGTATATAATATATTTATGCTCACACCAAACACAATACAGCAAATTCAAGTAATGATTATTACTGTTTCATGAAAGAAACTAAACAACTTAATGAATTACGGCCGAATTTCGAACCGCTGGGCGATCACTAGTGACTCTATAAAGACATAAAAGAAGATCTGCACATAGTGAAGAAGGGGAAGATTGTGAAATATTTAACAAATATTTTACTTCAGTTGCAAAGAAATTAGACATAGAAAAGCAAGCAGTTCATTAAGGCTTCTTCAGACTGCTTTCCCAAATAGATTTGTGGAGATACAATTGCCACCAGTAACAGTCTCAGAAATAATCAAACTCATGAAACAATCAAAACCTAAAAATTCTTCCAGCTATGGCAATATTTCAAGTAAATTACTGAAAAGATGTTCAGATTGTATCAGTCATGTACTTGCTCACTGTAATGAATCTTCAATACAACGTGTATTTCCAAAAAGACTAAAATATGCACTTGTAAAACCATTATTTTTTTTTTAAAAAAAGATATGTTACATGTGTAGATAACTACTGTTCCATTTCATTATTTTCAGGATTCTCAAAAATCTTTGAAAAAGTCATGTATCATAGAGTAATAAAGCATGTTACACACTATAATATCCTCACTAATTCACAGTCTGGGTTCCTAAAAGGATAATGTACAGAACTGACTACATATTCATTTTTAAATAACATATTTGAGAAATTGCATAATTTTTTATGATCTTGCAGTTATTTGACTGTAAATCATGAATTACTTTTGAAAAATGGAATGCTATGGTATTTATGTAACCGCAGATAAATTAGTTTAAATCATATATGGAAAATCGAATGCAAAAAGTCTCAATTTTTTATTCTAAAATTAATAAAGATGCATCATCAGATGGGGAGAAATAAAACATGGAATTCTACAAGGCTCTGTACCATGGAGGAAGAAATATATGGAGACAAAATAACGCCAGATCGGTGAAACCTGACATAAAAACTCGTCTCCTACTGCGCATGCGTGGCGGCCAATGGCGGCCATAGGAATCACCCCAAAACATTGGGCTGTTTGCACTGTGTTTGCTGCTGTGAACATTTCATTTTCTAATATTTCAAAAGTTTTTGTAATGACAAGTTGTGTTGCATACGGTTGCACAAACAGACAAGATAGGAAACAACCTGGAATAACGTTTCGTAACTAAATCACATTGTAATTATTGTTCTAGCAATGTCTGATAGATAACTGCAAGATTAGAGCCTATCGCTATAAATTTATTCATTGCTCTCTGTAGGATGATATCGTTCTCAAATGTTTGTTGGTGAAGTATAGACTACTTTGCACCTAAAAGGCTAACCTTATTGTAAACAAGTGTTGAAAGTCTAATTTAAGTGGGTCAAGTTTACATCGCGATACAGTGAATGTGCATGCTTTAGTCCAGTTTCAGTTTACACTGGTACGATTAAATAAATTGTGATAATTTGAACTGTGTGAACTACTAAACTTGATGAAGCAAACGTTGCTGTTACCCGAAATGTAGTTCGCGATGCATTTCATGTGTTTAGATCTGTCCATATAGTTTGATTTTGTAGCGGCAATATTAATGGAAATGTGGGTAGGTTGAAATGTGCCGTTATTATTAGTTGTTACTATTTTCATGACACTATTTTAGTTGCACAATGTGTATCGCGATGTAAACTACTCCCATCTAAGCTTCTGACTTTTGATGTATGGTAAGAAGATAAATCCACTGATGTTGCTAGCAAAGTTACATAGGTCACTAACAGTACAAATTCAATAAACATATTCTATCATTATGACTTTTTGTAAATAAGTACTAGATTTGCCGTAATTCGGCTTTGAAATTGCCACATAAACTTTTGATTTAGCCTATCGCTCTTAATTTCGGATCTTGGTTCATGCTTTTATTACTACTTTTTCCCTATTATTCTCATCTCTCTTATTTTCTTCCGATATTATGTATCCCAATCGTTAATCTAACTCAAACTGTCAATGAAAAGTGAACAATTACTACCTATGGGCTATTGTTTTTAATCAATTTACTCCCAGCCTTTTATATTACGAACTTAAGATTAGTTAATTATGATGCCTTATTTCCAGCTCTGGATATGAATTTGTATTTCTTATAATTTTACACCGAACTCAAGATTTATTCAATGTTAAATGGACCTGTTTGTTAGCAAACGGACTACTTTTTTGCTCCGCACACTTCTGATTTGAATTTTCGTCAAACTATTTGTTGCTCAGCTTATTCTGACCTATGCGTTTTGTTCCTTAAGTTCTCTAGCTCATTTGAGTGTTATTTCATTTTATCCTTTGCTGTCTTAAGAATGTTATACACATCCTTGTTCATGTCGTGCCTAACATTAACAGTGGAGAAATATGAGAAAAAAGACTTTTCCGGCGAAGATTTCGTATCAGTGGAAAAATAGTTTATATCTTTTCAATTTCTTGTTCTCAAGTTAAAAATACTATTGATTATTAATATTCCTTACTTTTTCCACCATAATTTTACCTTTTCTGCCTTTAATTTATCCTATACGTGTTTATTGGGAATTTGTGTTTACACTGCCTGCCAGCTTTCTTTAAACACGCGATACCAATGTGAAACATGGTATTGCGAGTGTCTCTTACTTACATTGCAGCTGTTGGTCACAGCTGAGCTGTCAATATGCAAACGCCGTGTTGCGTTGAACTGTGCGGTGAAGCAGGTGACATCCGGAGTCAATAGAAAGCCAAATAATTGTTCACAGACAACAAAACCGATAGCAGTAGAAGGTAGAGCTGTAAAATTAACGATGTATTCGTTACTGAGTAACGGGTTCGTCGCCTGACTCGAAGTACCGAATCGTTACTCACAAATTCATTTCGTTACCAGCATGTTTCGTTACTCGCATTTATCGGTTTGAAATTATTCTTTCTCATATGATTATAATAAATATGATAATTCTATAGATACGAACTCGAACACGTTCCATCTCCCGCAGGTAACTAATTTTGCCAACGTAAAGACTAATTTTGTACTTTTTATTTTGTTTAACATTACAATTTACAGTGCATAATTTGTAAATAGAAAATTTGTATGGATAATTTGAGATAGTTACTGTTTTTTCATTGATAGTTCATTAGTGAGGTTTATTGATTTAAAACATTTGTGGAATTTGTTTATTTTAAGAATTGTTACCTTCTATTTTATTTTATAGTGTAATTTACAATATAAAAGAGTTGTCGAATAGTTTTTGAAATACATCTCTGCACTTGTTGTGTTCTAATAATATTTAATAAAATTGCTATGGAGCATACGCTCCGGTGTCAATTTCCCTACATACTCATCTTCCCCCCCTTTCCTGCATCCACCTACATTTGCCCTCTGCAAATTTTAACTTTCAACGTCTTCGGTAAATTATTCATAATTTCTTTTGGTAACTTATTCCAATCCCTGAAACCCTTACCAAAAAAGAGAATCTTCCTGAATTCGAGTGCAAGATTGTGGTCATGGTCATCTTTTCCCATCCAAGCATTACTTTTAGTTCTTACACCAATATCTTTCCATGCCTATCATCAATATACGCCTTGTACACTCCCATGACCCCCTCCACCCTCGCTGTCTTCCAATTAATCCCATTCCACCTCTATTATCATATCTGTTACTGACTGCGTTCTGCGATAATTTCCACAAACAAATCTAGAAGCCCTTTTTTGCACTTACAGAATTCCATAAACATAGAACAAGTTACAATGACTTTATTCCTTTTGCCTGGTGTTAGTTATTGTATTATTACCGCTGGATCGATGTGATCAATTATCAGTGCGGTTCTGTCTTTGATGTTGAATGTTTGTTGTAACCGCGACGCAACAACAATTAATCTAATCGCATGTTTATCCTGAACCTTTATTATTGATTTAAAAGTTTTGAATATTGATAGTTTTAAAATGGATCAATTAACGCGGGAGTTAATAGTATTTTGCCTGCAGGCTCGATTTGATTATATGTCCACATTTATTTTAACAAACCTATCACAAAAAGATGAAGAATTTACAAAAATAAATGAAAACCGTAAAGGAAAACACTGGTGAAACCTCCTATTTAAAAACGAAATAATTTGATGAGATTATAATATTTGTTAAATATATGTACCATTATCACATGAGGCTTCTATGCAGGGTTTTGAGCAGGCTACTTTAAAAAATAACCGTCCTTAGTTATTGTCATTAGATATGTCACTGTCAGGTGAAAGTACAGGTCTTTATTTGTATGCAAACCGGTGTTTGTTTTGAAATTAGATTATTCTTTCGTATATAATATTCATTACAGTAAATCAAGTGTACATTAACAGGTTTTTCGTAAGATCCATGTATTAATTACTCAACCTAAAGTTTTATCGAAAAATACAACTTATCTAAACTTATTTTATTAAATAAACAATTCCTTAAACTTTAACAAGTACGGACGAAGTCGTCCCGTATGCGATGCGATGCGATGCAAAGCTGCATGCTAGTGTTCGATTGTACCGAAAGTAACGAGTAACGAAACGATACGATAGTAACGAAGTTATCCCGTATGCGGCGCGACTCGATACCATGCTTCATGCTATTGTTCGATTGTACCGAACGTAACGAGTAACAATTCGAAAGTAACGGGTATTGATTGGTTTAGTAACGAATACATACGGGTGCAGAATTTCTCGTTACTTTTACAGCTCTAGTAGAAGGGTTTCAACCGGGACTGCATTAACAGCCAACAGATGACGCTGCTGGGCGTAAACAGGGGGGGGGGGGGGGGGGGCAACATCTGAATTAAGGTCGGGCCACACTAGACCGCACCGCACCTGGCCCGCACCGCACCGTCACTCGGCCGTGTGTCGGCTCGCCCCCCTCGCGTCCACACTGGTCCGTAGCACGGCCGTGTGACGGACGGGTTCCTATTCGGTCTTCAGTCTCCTTTAACGTATACACTTGGCTGTTTCACGGAATTAATGTTAAAAAATTACCTTAAAAGTGATTTCGGTATCGTAGCTACGGCTACCACCCGTACTTTATTATAGAGTACTGTACTTTATAATCTACGAAGGTAATAAAGTACGTTAAAATACTTTTTTGTGTGACTCCTGTTATCTCCTAATTGTTTGATCTCTTATGCACAATAATAGTATTCCAAAACTGTTTTAACAAATGGTCGTCACATTGTATTGAAAGATTTTCGTGTAATTCTATATAGTCACGATTAAATGTCAAGCGTCACTCACTTCACATTTAACGTGTTTGTTTTGGTTGAGGTTCCTTTTCGAGTCACTAAATATTTTTTTAAGAAAAAAGAATAAGATTACTATACATTTTTATTTAATGCAGACCGCAAAGATTCCGTAAAATAATAATAATTTCATGTGATCTAAAAATTCGTCACGGAGATACTTATCGGCTGTGCAGTACACCTCTATCGTTGTCACCTAATTTGAAAAGGAAAACTACAGATTAACGTGAAATTCGTAACACGGAGCGTCCTAGCATTTTAGCATTAACAGATCAAAGCTTCTCCAGAGGTGAATGTCAATTTTACGATCCATAAAAATTACAGCTGAGACAGGGATTTGAACCAGGGACTTTCATTTCCCCAATAGTACGCCATAACCTTCTGAGACAAGAGACAAATCTGGTTATAATCAAAAATTATTATTCAAACATAATAAAATAAACGTACTTATAATTTATTTTTGCCATGCCAAAACACAATGTACTTTATAATATGATTGAATACATATTTTCCAGTACTTCTAGATTCAGATGCTTCCGGCGAGTGATTTGGGTACGGAAGGTCCCCGGTTCAAAATCCGGATATCGGATGCAATTTTTACAGGCCTTAAAATCGACTTTCACCACTGGCAAATATTTAATTTGTTAATGCGAACATGCAAGGACTCTAACTACATTTTACGAATATCTGATGAACCTGAAAATAAAGGACACACTTCTAAAGCAATCAGTAACGTTAAAACAATATTTAGTCGTAAAGGACCGGAAATTTCCGAAATCTTTCTATACAGTTCTCCATATCGACCAGCCCGACAGCAAACCCACACCGGGCCGCACCGTCAAAATATAAACCAAATTTATCCGGGCCAACACACGGCCGTTGAACTCACTTCAATCGAGTGAGCGACAACAATAAGAAAAGTGACGGTGCGGTGCGGCTCGGGTGCGGTGCGGTCTAGTGCGGCCCGACCTTTAGTGGGAGGGGGAAGGCAACACGTATTTTTTTCGAGGAAGTGGGGTGGGGGACTGAAACATGACGATATCTTACCAAATAAAACTCAAACCAATTGAGGAAACTATTTTTATTATTAACTATCTGCTCCGACAGACTTCTTTCTGTCAAAAGTTATTGTCCTGTCGTAGTCCAACAGAAAAAATGAATAAATAAGACGTATTACAGAGTGATCATTTTATTTATTGATTTAATGTCTCAATAATAAACAACGATTACTTACAAAAATAAGTATTCTATTTCGTACACTGCAAGATGTTAGTAATAATGTGATGATATTTTTATCGTAATGCTTTATGGTACACGATATTTTTTGTTTGGTTACCTGGCGCGTAAACAAATAAAGCTGACGGTTTTGCAACGCGGGAGCAGGCAACATACAAATATCCATGAGAGAAGTATGGGTTTTCTAGATTAACCCCGCAAACACTCAACTACTGACCCTGGGATTTATTTATAGTCACAGCGAAAGCAAGCCGCATTGGAATTTGCAGTCGTTTAAATTCAACGTCAGTTGGTACCATTGGGATGCGAGGTATCAACACGACTTCTCCCTTATATTTTCCCTTTGGAATCGTTGCTTCGATCACATTGTTCAGTAATTATTTCACTGCTAGCCTTGTTGGTTGATATTTTGCAACATTATGACCACCGATCCTACTTTTAATTGAAGATTATGAGGCAGCAATACTGGCAAATCCAGTGGGTTCAAAAATTCTGGTTGATAGTTGACGACATCATCTTGGTTAGTTGCGCAATCAACTGGTTTGTTTGTCCTTAATTCATCGGCAATTTCATTTTGAAAATTTATTTCATTTACATCCTTGTTTTTGTCTCTGTAATATAGCTCGTTCGTTCAAACAAAAAATTGACAAGGAATGTAATGCAGCCAGTCAAAATGTCTACTGTGATTTTGTCATTACTAATGCCAAAGAGTTGTTTTGAAAACATTTCTTCAGATCGATCATTTTGCAATTCCAAAGATAATCATAAAGCGCCTTTGTTATATTTTGATTGACTGGCTGTAATATTATTTTCGTTGATGACACGCAAACCCTTTTATTCCTTCGAACTTTATTTTGGGCAGGCATAGACTAATATCCATACAGTCTAATCAACTTGAAGGCATACCAGAGATAGTCATAACGCGCCTTTTTTTTATTATTGACTGGTTTGTATGGGAAAAGAAAAGTGTTG
>JARYHS010011408.1:176386807-176431300 GCA_031002005.1 Vandiemenella viatica
AATACTGCAGTGGTCAAACGCAAGACTCCGCTAGAAATACTTTCCGAAGTGCATTTAACGGTTTCATGCTTGTCCAGGCTGTATTACAACCTAATTTCTGCTTGAAAATATGTGTCTTGAGATTTGACTACAACAGTATTATGACGTCATTACTGAATTTTGTGGCGGAATCGCGATCTACAATAGACTCAATTTTTTTATGTTGTGAAAATATTTAAGTGAAGTATAATTTCAAAAACAGGAATTGATATATTTCGTGATAACCTGCGTTTCCTGTGATTTTCTCAGAGTTTTAGCTAATAAACTTCACTATTTCTTATCTTTTGTCAAAAAACTCTGGTTATGTTGTCAGTTCGTTCCAGTAACTGCTACAGACTCCAGCGTAAACATGAGATGCCCTTCTTACACGAATTTCTGCATCCAGTCGTAAACAAAACAACGTGTAAATTTAAACGAAAGTCACATTATAATCTTTTATATCTCTGCATCCCATTATTTTATTTTGTATCTATGCAACATAACGAAAAATTGCATTTTAGCTGCCATCGCTATTACTTTCTTTTAACAATTTAAGTGCAAAAATATCAAATTAAATTATTTATTTGAAATTACTCTTCCTTTTAACAGTATAAACGCAAATAGTCAGTACAGTTGTTCATATGAATTTTGCTGACTAGCCAAGCCATGGAGGAGAAGTGACGTTAAATTGGTGAAGCAGGCTCGCGCATGCGCAGTGGCGGCAGCGGCGATATTGCGCTTCCAAACAATTGCTATGTTACCAGTATATCCCGAAAACTAAGCAAGATATCGAAAAATTTTATTCTTTATTTTCGATTTGTCTCGTCGTGTTACATAAGAATCGATCATTAAATTTGACTTTTCCGAAATTTTTCTTCTCCATTACAACCTCACTTTTGATACTGTATATCTCTAGAACTAGGTGAGATATCGAAAAATTTTATTCTTTATTTTTCATTTGCCTCGTCTTTTTAAATAAGAATCCATCATCAAATTTGACTTTGACCAATGTTTTCTTCTGAATTTCAACCAAAACCATTTCACATTTGGGACGGAATATCTCGAAAACTAAGCAGGATATCGAAAAATTTTATTCTTCATTTTTTATTTTTCATATCGAGTTACATAATAATCCATCACCAGATTGAGGCGTCACCTTTATCCTAGTCCCCTTGAGGTTTTTGTACATATTCCCCGTGTCTGTATGGAAGCGGCCATGCCCCCTCCACTCCGGCCATGCCCCCCCACTCCTCCTCACCCTGCTTCTCTTCAATGCGTGGTGAAGGTCTCTTGCGTCGTCTCCATATATTTCCTTCCTCCATGAGCCAAGCACGCTGCTGTGGTGGCTTTCAGTTTAACTAACACTTCGGGCATTATCGAGTCTCGCGGAAGGTTCACGAACTATTGAGGTGGGCGCAGTCTCAGACAACACATTTTATTAAAGAGCATTACCCGGTTTTCGGCTACACTTTTCCGCGAAGAGTATAAGTCAGAGAAGACTTAAACATATTTTCAACGCGAAAGGAGAAATTTTTCTTGCGGCCGTTCTTTGAATAGCAACCGTTAAAAATCTGTTTTCTTATAATGGCTATACGTCCTGAAAATAACAAGAATTTTTTGTTAGTGCTAACAAGTACTCCGGGTAGATTAACTTTTAATTTTAGTAAAAACTACAAGAATGTTTTTGAGAATCTGTATATCGGTAGTACTTTGGCGCGGAAGAAAGTAGTTTTGATCTACCGGTGATAGATCTTCCGCTACATCACCATTCTTCCGCGCTCAATAATGAAGTCATTCATAACATTGCGTTAGTCAATCGCAATACATGTTAGTTTCAAGTAGAAATTAGGTTGAATCCACCTTGCACATTAAAATCTACTTCAGAAAACATTTATAGTGGTGTACTGCGTTTGACTGCTGCAAAATTATGTTGCAAGCTCATCTTGGAATCGCGATCTCCAATAATCCCAGTATCGTATATAACTCAGTATATTCTGGATAATATTGAGCTGCACGATACCGCTAGATCTGCGTTGTTTGGTGCCAGTTGAACTATGTAAAATCAATAGCATAAAATTAACCAAATCATCAAACCTCGTAGATGAAAACTCGCTGCAAACAGACATTTTTACGATCTTCACAACTCACTGTAAGAATGTATGAGTAAGACAGTAATCATGCCGGTATCCTGAAACTCAGATGAACCGACTGCTGAAAAGAGAGAGAGAGAGAGAGAGTGAGAGAGAGAAAGAACGTTTCCACATCGCTAAATTCTTGCCAACGAGCCGCACGGAGAATAAGGAATTTACCATCTGAAAATTTTTCACAGGTTACTACTAGCTACCCTATGTAAAAGAGCATAATTGCACTACATTAGTTCACACTGCTTGTTTATTTTTCGCAAACATCATCAAAGAAAACCTGTTATTTGCAAAGAGCAAAGGAGAAGTGCATAAAAATCAAAAGATATAAACTTGAAAGTTCATTATTTTTCCGCCATTGAGGAGATAAGACAAAGTCATTGTACGGGTTGAAGTTCGGAAGTGATTTTAGAACTGACAAAAGAAATTGTAGCAAAGATGTATAACATCCGATGGAGATTACTTTAAACAGTGGTGAATAAACAAGAAAATTTTGTAAATAATCTAAAATTTCGGTAAATTTATCAGATTTTGTATATTGCGGTGTTGAACAGTGAAAGTTTATCTTGCTCCATGGTGGAGCTGGAGAAAGACACAAACTTGAATAAGCAGTGGGACGAGTGTAACCACGACTCAAGGTGAACAAGGAAAAGCCGCTGGTCGCCTGACCAGGTGACGCATCTAAGATGACAGACTACCGAAATTCACTTAGACCTTAGGTTCACAACCTTTTTTGTCCGGGCGCTAATGACCCCGTCGTCGACGCGCCCTAAAACTCCAATAATAACAACAACAACAACAACAACTTTTTTGTCCTATCGCCCCCGTTTAAAAAAAAAAACCCAGCACCGACGTCTTTTGATGTAATCAACGTTGTGTAATTCATTGCGCTTCAATTTAATTGGCTTGTTGCCCACTTCTTCAAACAGTGATTTGATGGCACCCGTCTTAGGTGAATTGGGCTATTTTAAATATTGAAAAACAATGGCAGATTTTTAAAATTACTGTGTTAAAGAATATTGGTGCCTTGTACAAAATTTGATTAAAAATGTATATTGAAAATTATCGTAAACTTATCATTGATGTAATGATACTAAATTTTCTACATTTGGTGCTATATTTGTCAGCAGGAGTCTTAAATCGCCGCGTTCCACTACTGGCAATCTGTTTCTTTTCTTTGTTAGTAAATTGCTTACTACACTAAATCCCCTTTCGGCTAAATATGAAGACGGGAATGCAATAAAAAACTTTTTTGTTGCAGCCCACAAAGCCGGATATAAATCTGGAATTTGTAGCCAAAATTCTTGATATACATTTTTTAATTCCAATTTTAATTCTTCATTTTTTGACAGTTCTATCAACTCTTCCTGTAGCGATAACTCTGCTGTTTGTAGGTTTGAGAAAAGTTCTCATACCCAATCTGTAATGGTCATGTTAAGAATATCCTGAAATTTGTTTTTAAAATCTTCTTTAAGTGCTTCCATCTCCCTCCATAGAAAATAAAAAATTTAAAAAATAAAACTTATTTTTAAAAAAGTCAGATAGCCTAAGGGCGTTTTCACACACCGGCAAAACCGGCCTTATTGCACAGAGTTCAATAAGTTTTTTGCTTTGGTGGAAGAAATAGGCATCCACCATTCAAAAAACGTTACTTAAATAGATTATATCGTAGAACGAAATATAGTAAATACTTCATTAACATACAATACTGGATACATCCTGTGTTGATTCAAATACAAAAGAGGCCTAGAAAAATAGTGAAATAAATTAGGTACACAAATATTCTGCTATATTTTTGTTTCATTGAAAAGTTTTGACCAATTACAAAATCAACTGCATTTAAAAAAATATTGTACAATAGCTACGACTGCGATTGAAATCTATAAATTTCTTCTATTGATTTTTAAGGATCTCGTTAAAGGAACAAACTTTACTGACTTACATGAGACCTACTGGTTGGGAATAAGCACAAGTAAAACGTAGGCGTGATGTATACGTTTCTGAAAGAATATTTCGAAATGAAAAAGAAACCAAGTGAAACATGAAATAAATACATGTTTATCATTAGAACTAACAAACATTATAATTAACTTACACTTTACTTAAAATTGTAAATCTGGTTGTGCTGTTATTTGTGGTATCAACACAAAGATACTTTGTCAGTATCGAAGGCGCGTTGCTGTGGCAAATTAACGAAATAAATTGTGTAACCTGTTCTGTATTGTTATAACTAATATTAAATGTATAGCTGATCAATTTCAGTTCTTTTTTTCTATCACTTCGAAATCTTCTTTAAAAAATGTGTAAATCTCTTTGCATGCATTCTGTTCTAACTTTGAAATGTCATTGTATCGTGCGAGTAATTACTTATTACAAAACTACAGAAAATTGTCGGGACTGAGATTAGATCCTCTCCGCCATCGGCACCAGTGTGGACAAGTGTGCATAAGAAACAATTAAATCAAAGGGCCGGCGATCTGCCGGACCAGACTACGTGTGAAAGCTCTCATTTGATTACATTGTATCCGGCGCCGGGCCGTTGTGAAAACTGCCTAACAATATCCCATTTCAATATATGCCCACGATGCAATATAAGAACTGTAGGCTCCCAAATATGACATCGTTTGTACCGGAAACAGACGCCATATATAGATTTTAGGTGCCTTAGCGGCTCCAATAGTATATGTTGTAAACGGTATGATGGTTTGTTCAGTTTGCAATTAAAGCCGATTTATTATTGATGAAAGTAAATTCGACACCCCTCTCGATTTAAGGAACACCTACCTTTGACAGAGAGGTTTTCCATAATATAAATATTATTCCCGCTTAAACTACGAATGCGCACACTTTATATCATCGTGATAACATTTCCATATTCACGTTCAGAGAGTTAAAGTACTTCCCGAGGCTGCTATTTCGCTAATAAGATACGCACTTCCGCATATGGTAACCACATGCACTACAGAAACTGTTCACAATCGACAGAAGAGACTATCATCGAACTCGTGGACTCGTTCAGTTAACCTGGCAGTGTTGCTGGTTTTCTGGATCACAGTATTTTCTTAAATTTGAATTTCATACAATTTCTTGTCAACCATAGATACTTTTACCTTTTGTAAAATCTCGAAATGTCAAAAATGATATGATTATTAACCCTCCTTACAATGTGTGATAAA
Source organism: Vandiemenella viatica (assembly GCA_031002005.1). Taxonomy (NCBI): domain Eukaryota; kingdom Metazoa; phylum Arthropoda; class Insecta; order Orthoptera; family Morabidae; genus Vandiemenella; species Vandiemenella viatica. Next base: position 176,392,143 of record JARYHS010011408.1, read on the forward strand.
TGATGTTGATGATAATAATAATAGGAGTAGTAGCAGTGATCAGTACAGAATCGAGTGCAGTTAGTTAGCACATGATACAAAAATTAAATAAAAGATTAAAACTTAGTTGAAATTTCACAGCACATTCCTCACGTAATATCGATCAGTAAATAGAATAATAAGCAAATAATAGTAATGAATATGTACTAACCTCTGGTAGATATTCCAAAATAAATAATCTTCAGTAAGTAGGTCCACGTAAGCTGTAGATACCGCACAGGTTCACAGTCGCTCTGAAGGCACTACCGAACAATCGAACACTAACCAGTGTAAACGTATACGCATTGTTGATCGAGCCGGAACATAAACATACTAACTTTGGTGATACCTGTGGTACACAGCGCTTGCTGCGACTCATTCACGAACTATGGAATCAGGTGTTATGAACAAAGCTATTGTCAGTATACTAATACCAACTTTTGGTGCACAGCGCTTGCTGCAACTCATTCATGAGCCATTGAAGCAGGTGTTAGGAACAAAGATATAATGTACTAATACCAACTTTTAATCCCCACTGATCTTGCTTAAAGGACATTGGGAATTAATTGCTGAAACATTTGTTCGATTTTTTTTTATTAATTAAACTTATCGGCACGTCCTTGCCAGTGTTGGCTAGGGGGGCGCTGGCTGGCATCAACGCCCCCCAAATTTGCCTTTGTTCACAAATGATCCTTAGAGATCTCTAACGCCCACTGGGGGGGGGGGGGGGGGGGCGGTACTGCCCACGTTGGAAACAACTGACTTAGACGGTGCATGTAGAAACGTCCACGCAATGGTTTCAAACTACTTTCACTATTTACCAGTATGCAACTCTCAGCGGATCTGTATTTATCTATATCTGTAGGCCTATTCTGTAGACGGCCTACGTCCATCCGTCTGTCTGTCCCTTTGAACCATTTTGGATTCTAGCTTACAATTTGAGTGGCCGGAGAACAGATCAGTAAATTATAAATCGCTCGCAGAGAAAGAGACTTCACAGATCACACTGAATCTCAAAAGAACACTGAGATATCCACCATATATCTCGTTACAACATACGTATAAACACTCCACCCCTTGGTTTCCATTAATACGTTGTTTTTAGTATGTAACTTTGATTATTTCTTTAGTTTTTTGAGGTACATTAGTTTAGAATACACACGTTAATAAAACCGCTACTTCAAAGTTTAACTCTACAATAAGCGTAAAGAAATTGTGCAATTTAACTAACGGTAAAGGTTACATTTTTACAAAATTACTAACTTTTATGCTTTGCTATTAGAAGGGGGAAAAAGGCAAACGTAATACTGCGCAAATCAAGGCCTGTGCGTCTGAATCAGCGGTAAAATGCTAGTATAAAATAGGGTTCAAAATTACCCTTACTTCCTCTTTAAAATTCGACGTTCATTGCTGCGTTACTATTATTAAATTTAAGGTGCATTCACATTATATTTTCAGCTGCTGTCATTTAATCATTACCCGGGGCGCACATTGAGCTGCGTGGCGCAGTAGGGGCAACGCAGAGCAGGGCAGGGCAGCACAGACTGGCAGTTACTCGCGCATATTAGAGCGCAGTTTCGTGTGGCAGTTTACAAAGCATTGTGTTGTGCGAGAAACCGACAATAAAGCGTAACCAAAAACATGTCGATGCAAAAACTCGATTTTTGATTTCTGAATCAGATTGGGATGCCGAGCTTGGAAAATTGTTATTACTTTAACAGAAGCTGAGTTAGATAAAACTATGCAAAAGTGAGTATATGAAAAGAAGAAACTCTCATCTGGCTTTTGCAGTGACAAGAGAATTCTCAAAAGATAATTTCTGGATGACTCGAGCGGAGATTCACGGCGTAACCTGTTTTCTCGACAAAGCTCAAATATCTATTAGAACTGAAGAAAATCTCGCTGTATTTTCGTGGTTATTTATTTAATTATTTAGCGTTTGACGGTACATGACATTTATAAGAATGTTTCACTCTTTTATTTCATATTACATTCTTAAGAAAACTATATAACAAAACATAAACACTTGAAACTAAAAAAAGCAGTGTCAACAAATTGTTTCTCGGGGACACTATTGAATGATGTAGTACAAATAATAAGAAAACAAATAATGCGATAATAGCCTACTTATATCAATCTTTTTCGATATTTTATTAAAATGAATTCAAAAAAAGAAAAGAAAAGTGAAAATTGTAAGTGGACAGTTGTATGATATATAAATGCTTAATTTACTCGCCACTTGTTGGGCTCATTGTCCAAATCTCTTGTTTAAATTTAATTTTTATGTATTTTTTTATGACTGATATTGTGAATCGCAGGTTGGTTACGCACCAGATTAATCAATTTTTCTTATTCCATAGTTGAAAATGATTATAAGTAAAGCAAGATTATAAATAACGCAAGAAGTGTTACGGCAAAAACCGGCACGAGTGAGCTGCGTGGCACAGTTTCTGTGTCGTGATCACAACGTCGCGCAGGCCACTTGCCGCGCAGTACTGCGCTGCCCTGCTCTGCGTCTCAATACGCGCTGTTCCGCCCCAAAACATAGAGACAGAAACTGTGCTGCGCTGCGCTGCGTCGACTGCGCGTCAATGTGCGCCCGGCCTAATGATGTCTATAGGCCAGGGGTCGGCGAATCGCGACTGCCGTGCGTCAGGCCACTGTTTGAGGATATTAGTGCGGCTCTTTCATAATATTTTTTCATACATCTTTACCGATAATAATAATGTAGGTGAGTTCTAAATACCAGACCTAACCAGCGTGAACAAACGTTTTCCAACATGAAACTAAATAACCGATGATAAATTTACGTTCTAAATTAAAAACAAGTTACGCGCGTAACATTGTAAAACTTTGTAAGGAAATGAAAGCGCATTGTTCTCATTAATTAAAATGCTTACTATTTACATGTGATTTATTTATGAATATATTATTTACATAACCGTCTCTATTATGGTGTATTAATTATTTAAGAAATTATATTAATATTTTAGTTATTAAATTATAACTGAGTATCTTATAAAAAAATCCCAACTCCTATATGGTGATATTGGCTCTTTAACTTTTAAGTTTGCCGACCATTGCAGTATAGGCCTACTCTGTACTTCACATAGTGAATGGTGAAAAGGACAGTTGATCTTATCTCTAAGAATTTTTACGCAGGTCTCGTGAATCTACTGGACATTATTACCTTTATAATCAGTTCAAGATTTAGTCAGGCATTTTAAGTTCAGTTATATCAATAAACTTGATTCGTGTTCACAGTATGAATTCCGATTTAATTCTAGTGGAAGATGGCAGATTGTTGAAACTTCCCAAGCTCTCTCTTCCTTCGTCTTCCTGCTGGTCCAAAGAATAAACTAGCCGCGGTTGTGATAGTTGTTACATGCCAATCTCTCTGAATCTTACTGAAAAATTACTAGGCTCTGAGTTTACGTTGGTAGAGATTAATTCTAACATTCCTAATTTGGAAATTGCTTTGCATTGTGCGGACTTCCCTGCTGAACATTGTGCCGGTCAGAGATGCTACGTAGAGGATGATCTCCAGAACAGTCTTTAGTCTCCACAGTCCTGGTGCATCGTCATGTTGAAACTCTGTAATACAAAACAGGAAGGTATGGTGGTATTGACTTACTCAGTATGTACGCGTTAATTATTGCAATGTGAATAAAAATAATCATGCACTGCATATAAACGAGATATGTAGAACTGACGTTCTATTGAAACTGGTTTCTACTGCCAGACTTCATTGTTTACGAATATCTGATATTTCAACTGGTCAATATCTTTGATGCGAAAAGCATAGAAGTTCAACTGGGAAATACCTCTCGTACCCATGGAGGAAGGAAATATATGGAGGAGAAGTGACGTTAAATTGGTGAAGCAGGCTCGCGCATGCGCAGTGGCGGCAGCGGCGATATTGCGCTTCCAAACAATTGCGATGTTCCCAGTATATCCCGAAAACTAAGCAAGATATCGAAAAATTTTATTCTTTATTTTCGATTTGTCTCGTCGTGTTACATAAGAATCGATCATTAAATTTGACTTTTGCGAAATTTTTCTTCTCCATTTCAACTCACGACACCTCACTTTTGATACAGTATATCTCTAGAACTAGGTGAGATATCGAAAATTTTTATTCTTTATTTTTCATTTGTCTCGTCTTTTTAAATAAGAATCCATCAAATTTGACTTTGACCAATTTTTTCTTCTGAATTTCAACCAAAACCATTTCACATTTGGCACAGAATATCTCGAAAACTAAGCAGGATATCAAAAAATTTTATTCTTCATTTTTTATTTTTCATATCGAGTTACATAATAATCCATCACCAGATTGCGGCGTCACCTTTATCCTAGAGTCCCCTTGAGGTTTTTGTACATATTCCCCGTGTCTGTATGGAAGCGGCCATGCCCCCTCCACTCCGGCCATTCCCCCCCACTCCTCCTCCACCCTGCTTCACTTCAATGCCTGGTGAAGGTCTCTTGCGTCGTCTCCATATATTTCCTTCCTCCATGCTCGTACCCAGCTAAATATCAGTGAATATGAATTTTTGATTAAAGACAAGAGAGAACATTTGCAAACACCAGGGGTATATGAAATTCCTTGTAGTTGCGGCAAGGTATACATTGGGGAAACAGGACGCACTGTTAAGGAGAGGCTCAATGAGCACATCAGGCATTTGAGAAATAACGACGCAAGCAAGTCCGCTGTAGTTCTACATTCAGCTGATAGTGACCACTTAATTTTATTTGATAAGACCAGCGTTATAGCCATTGAGAGCAGATGGTGGCCTAGGCGTGTAAATACAAAAACGGCCGAACAACATGAATGCCGACAACGGTTTGCAACTTGACGATATTTGGTCAAACCTGCTCAGGGAAACCAAAGACGAAAGACCCTATCCTACCGCCTACAGTGGGCACGGTGACGTCACCGCGGACGAATAGCGCCCGCGCGCGTCAGCGTCAGCACAAGCAATCCTCTGAAGAAGGCCACAGCACGATGGCAGAAACGTTAGGTTTAAATATATCTACGCGACTCCACCCGGAGACCCAAGATAATACATGAATTTTTGAGGTTCATAAAGAACGAATTTGCACAGTAAAATCTTGTGACAGTCTTCGATACTTTCAAGCAATCATAGGTTTAGCTTCACCAGTTTGCCAAATATTATCAATTCTTTTTAACTGGCATATTTTAATGGAACATCCAGTAAACCTGAAACCAGAACGCCTTCGATGCGAGTGATTGAGTTCTGGTTTAGAGGAGGCTAATATTTGCCATACATCTGTTTAATTGCAATGGAGCGCACGATCCGGTGGCAATTTCCCTACACACCCATTTTGCCCCCTTCCTGCACCCACCTACATTCCCTTCTACGAATTTCGTCTCTAAATTCTTTCAACGTTTTTGGTAAAGTATTCATCATTTCTTTTGGTAACTTATTCCAGTCCTTGGATCCTTTACCTAAGCCTTGCTCTGATTCATATCTCCGTGACAGTGTCTGTGGGATGGTATGTGGTTCGCTGATGAGGCCGTTTCCGTTTTCTGTCCGCAGACTTCGGGCGACGGCCAGTTCCGGGCGACGCTGGACGACTGCCCGCCCTCTCCACCTTCCGGCCGGCGTCTGTGGCTCCCTCTGGCGCCAGCAGCTCCTTCAGGCCCCCCGTCGTGTCCACCCCCCAGCACGCGCCGACTCCGAAACACGCAAACGACCCGAGCACGCGAGCCGCAGAGCGCAACCACCAAGTGAGAACATTAGCACCTAACAGTTGTGACATAGTTGAGGAAATTTCAATCCACTGATTTGTTCTTACACCAAGTCTTCACCGAAGATTAACCGCGATTAGGGATTGCAATCCAGCAATGCGGGATCCCGCAATCCCGCGGGATCCCGCATCATTTGACAGTCTGGCGGATCCCGCACAAAATTAAGCGGATCCGCAATCCGCAAAATCCGGCGGAAACGCGTATCAGTCTGCGTGACTCACTGACCCACTCGGTCTCTGTCGGATATTTTGCACTGTTTGCCTGTACCCTTCCAGTTGGAACTTGACTCTTGTGAACAAGCGTTTGTTTTTGTCAACCTTCGTCATTCGTAAATAAATAAATTCACTTTTACGTTTCATCAAAACTTAGATTGTTTCGAGTACACATTTCTGTAATTTGAGTTATGGTGCGTATTTAGTACGATTTTCTAACTAAATAATTATTTTTTAAGTGTCGCAAACGTTATCTGAACTACACGGTTACAGCTTTTTGTTCACGGTTTCATTATTCCCATTTTCTGTATTTGTAGATAAAGTAATTTTGACAATTTCCTAATTTGCGGCTGAAAATTTGATTATTCGTTGATATGAAACTAATGTTATCGTAACTTTAACGATCGCGTACCTATTTATTTAACAGCTATCAAAAGGCAATTGTTTATCCTTTGACTTATTGTTGTTTTGGCCGCTGCCTCAATGCGTTTCTTTGACGAAAGCCACCTGCTTACATGTGCCACTCAGGCTTTCGATTAATCCCTCTTCTCCTTGTTATTATTTCGACTAAAGGTAAAAAAACTTATAATGAAATTTTCACGGGTGTATCGACGAATTGTGTTGTAGGAACACCATACTTCGACGGCTGCCTCCGCCGTCTTCCTCATGTGTGTAATTTCGTGTGTTTGCAATGAAAATCCGGAGATACAACCTATGAGGACTTCACTACAATCATTCACCGAGAAAGTCTCCTTTCTTACTTAAAAATAATAATTTCCACTCTAAAAACGTCGTTACGCCACATAAGTAAATCTGAAATACTTGACAGTTTACGTGTTGGTGAGTAGTTTCTTTTAATAACATTGAATCAACTGTAAGATCAATCAAGGAATCAGGAGATATAATAATGAATCACGCAAAAAAAAGGGCCAAGTCTCGTGCTTGTGCAGTGACAAAAAGTAATGAGATCTTGTTCTGAGCCAAGTCTACACTTTACAGAGTATATTCACTTCACTTTGTGAAATGGAATGCTTTTCTCGGTGTTATCGAACTTTATTTAGAATTAAAAAAATACTTGGCCATTAAGCAAACCATATTTTTTAAACTTATGAGATGTATTGTAAGGCATATAATTGACCTAAGATTCAATATTTTCAATTTTTGTTATTTATTTAAAAATTGGTTTAGATTAAAAAACAAAAATGTAAAACTTCGAAATACACTTAAGACACGCTAAAAAGTTTTAATGTCATTTTGCCAATCAAAATATTGTTAACTGTCAATTTTTTTATCATTTAACATTAAAAATTATTTAATTAATTTAATTATTATTTAATTCATTAACATTTTAAGTAACTATGTTTTAAATATATGCGTTAAAAAACTGTTTGTACCGATCCCGCTCGGATCCCACGGGATTGGCGCAAATCCCGCGCGGATCCCGCGGGATTGAAAACACTGCGGGATTGCAATCCTTAACCGCGATCATGGTAAACAACATACTTGAAAGTCGCTGAGTAAATATTGGGTACAGTTACATGAAATTGTTTATTATTTTATATCAACTTCTTATTCAACTCCGCATTACAATCCACAAACACTAATGGTACTATATACAGGGTGTTTAAAAAATGACCGGTATATTTGAAAAATCAATAAAAACTAACGGGCAGCGATAGAATACAGCGTTTGTTGCAATATGCTTGGGACAACAGTAAATTTTCAGGCAGACAAACTTTCGAAATTAGTTACAATTTCAACAACAGATGACGCAGCAGGCGATTTGGTAGATATAGAAGTAAACGCATTCTGTGAGTTCGCCATTCTATAAGGCGTCTTTCTGCTGTAAGAGTGTGCTGTTCACAGATTGCAAGTTTGCTGTGAAAAAATGGTGGAAAATATCGTACTTTAGATTTTTCCAGACTGCAGCGCCATCTGTTGTTGAAAATTGTAACTAATTTCGAAAGTTTGTCTGCCTGAAAATTTAGTGTTGTCCCATGCATATTGCAACAGAAGGTGTGTTTCTATCGCTGCCCGTTTAGTTTTATTGATTTTTCAAATATACCGGTCATTTTTGAAACACCCGGTAATCTTCGTTAATAACTGTTCATGTACACTATAATTTCTAATGACAACAATTCTAAACATTGACTATTATCTTCATTCCCATTCATGCTAGATACCTCGTTGACCCATATTAACACTCGAGACAGAAAACTTGCTTAATTATTTTTTTTTCGAATTAGCCGTATCAGTTGCGGCGTCCCGGATGCCAATCGAACAGCAGGAGCTTTCTATTTGGTAGGGTTTATATACATTACTATCAGGGGCGCCCATGCCCGGGGGCAGGGGGGGGGCCGCGGCCCCCCCCTAGTTCTCGGGGAATATATATAGTGTTCACGGTTACAACATTAACTGCTTTATTTATTTTGTTTTATACAAGCGATTATCTTTTATTTATTCTTTTAGTCAATCTGATATATAATAATACAGTATTTACTTGCTAGTTTAGCATAACTGCCGTATAATGCTGGTTCAAATCAACCGCCAATCAAGCAATATTATTATACCTTCGCGCTACGCTAGGAAACACTTTATGTTGTACGTCGCGCTCGCAGTCGACGTGAGGCACGGAGTGCATATATCCAATACACGCCGACATTGCTATATATCCCAAAAGTAGTTCTTCAGTGGTTTGAAGAAAGGAAGAGATATCGTCGCAACCTTGATCTTGCCCCTGTCGACTCTCAACCGACAATACCACCGTGTTTTTTCATTGCCAGTATCAGGCTTCATCTTTTCCCTCAATATTTGGTGACTATACTGTCACTTTGATCTCGCAAAATAGTGGCTCACTCGCTCTGACCTAATCGAGTCAGAAATATTTATTTCAGGGATGGATATCAGGAATTTCTTTGGAAAAAAAAGGTGATACTGCTACACAGAAAAGGAACCTCGATGACTCATTAAAAGTTCCAGATCCAATACCTTCGAAAGTGCGTACCACAACTACTTCTAAATTCTCAACACCAATTCCTGACTTCACGTTGCAGCAATGTCCTTCCACCATTAGCCCTGGGTCTGCTGATATCATTACTCCTGATGCTACTGACATGGATGACGTCAACCCGCCCGCTTCAGTTTCCACCGTTAACAATCCAGAGTTCGTTAGTAGTTCATTAACAGTTAATCACAGCTTTGATTTAGGTGAATACATAAATGATTCAGTGTCAGACGAAGTCAAGTATCAATTAATAACAAACATACATGCTCTAAATTTGACTTATGATTTCAAAAAGGACATTGATGAGAAAAAAAACTATCAAAAGGCCTTTTCAAAAAACTTTGCTACAAAAGTACTCATGGCTAGTATACTCGCCCAAGTTGAAGGGGGGCCTTTGTAAGTTTTGTAGTCTTTTCAAACCTGTTTTAAAAAGAGGAATATTTGGTGCTTTCGTGATAAAGGCTCATCAAGATTACAAACATTTTCATGAAGATGCTCGAGGCCATGAAAAGAGCAGTTGGCATCTAGAATCTACCAGTAAGGCTAAAAGTTTTTGTGAGTCCTTAGAAATGAGAAAGAAAAACGTGATCGAACAGTTAGATAGTGGGATCACGGAGCTTGTAAATACCAACAGAAAAAAACTCAAATCAATTCTTGCTACTTTAATTTTCTGTGGCACTCACGACATATCCATCAGAGGAAAGAATTCAAGCGAAGGAAACTTTCAGGATTTACTTTTGTTTAGAGTAAGTGCGGGGGACAAAGTGTTGGCGGATCATATGCAAAACTATTGTGGAAAAGCGAAATATACATCACACAGAGTGCAAAACGATTTAATAAGTACATGTGGCTCCGTGATACAAAACGAGATTATTGATGAGGTAAACAGATCATCAGCGTTTGCATTACTGGCCGATGAAACGGCTGACATTAGTGGAAAAGAGCAACTGTCTGTGGGAGTACGATTTGTAGACGAGAAAGAGAACTTTACAGTAAAAGAAGAATTTTTAGGGTTTACGGAGCTTATTACATTGGATGCTGAAGGAATTTCTTCATCTATTTTAAGTTTTGTTGAAAAATTAGGGCTTAATATGAATAAGCTGATTGGCCTTGGCTTTGATGGCTGTTCGACAATGGCAGGCCATGAAACTGGAGTTCAGGCCAGGATCAGAGGGAAGTATCCTTCAGCTGTCTATTTTCATTGTGCATCGCACAGACTGAACTTAGTTGTCAATGATCTTAACAGTGTTCAGGAAATTCGTAACACAATCGGAACGACGAAAGAAGTTATTAGGTTCTATAGAGAAAGTCTATTGCGTAGGAAAACAATACCTAACATTCCACTGTTTTGTGAAACTAGATGGTCCCATAAATATAAATCAATCAGGATATTCAAAGAAAACTTCTTGGTAATAAAGGATAGTCTGAATCACCTGGCATATAACAGTGAATACAATCAAGACACTCGATCACGTGCCAGCCAACTTGATTGTGCAACATCATCAACTACATTTATCGTTTGTCTACACATTATATCGAGGTATTCTTCATATCTGGAACCAATAGTGAACAAACTCCAGAGTACTGATATGGATCTCCACTCAGTTTACAGATTCGTCAACACCGACTTGATAGCCAATTTTCAAAAGCAGAGAAAAAGTGATGACGAATTCAGAAACATTTTCGAGGCAGTGAAAGAAGATTGTAAGGAACTTGACATAGATGTAAAATCCCAAGATTGACTGGAAGGCAGACGCCTCAGTTGCAATTTGAATGTCCATTACTCATCACCCCAAGACTATTTCAAGGTGGCAATTTACAATCCGTACATGGATTCCATAATCAAGTCACTTATCACAAGATTTGAAAAAGACAAAGACATACCATTCAAAGGTGGGATTCTTCACCCACATTTAATGAAAAAGGAGAAGAAAGAATTCATGAGAGATATAAAAGTTTGAAAGGTTTTACCAAATAGACAACTTGGAAGCAGAAGCCAGATTATGGTATGACGTTTGGACAAATAAGGAGTGTTTGGAAAAAACAAAGCTCAATGATATACTTGCAGAAACTATGTTTTACCCAGCTGTAAGGAGATTGCTTGTATTCTACCAGACCCATACCCCCCACAACTTGCACCATAGAACGTTCTTTCAGCACACTGCGTAGAGTGAAGACATGGCTGAGAAGTACTACTGGCGAGGACCGTCTGTGCAGCTTGTGCCTTCTTAGTGTTCACAGGAAAAAGAGCGGAAACCCTGGTTTTCCAGGACAAAGTGATTGACTTGTTCGGCAAGAAGAAAAGAAATTTACAGTTTGCTTTTTCACATAAATATTAGTGTTAAATACGTAAACCAACCAATGTATAATAATTTATTTCAGTTTGCTTTTTATATCACTACTAGTGTAAAATCGTCTGAGGTGTGTATTTTGAGTTTGCATTCTGTATTAAAGTTGCTTCTGCATTTATGTTGCTAAATATTAAATGGTTTCAGTATAGTACTTAACGTGTTATTGTTTTGTTATAAAAGGGCCAGTATAAAGCCGCGGCCGAGGTCCGCCACGTGGTCTCCCCATTCAACAAAAATAGTAGAAACAAAAGAGAGGGAGAAAGAAATCATTTTATTTAGCTTTCTCAACTAGTAAAATTTGTACAAATTTTTTTTGTTTTGGACAAGGTGCGTTTAAACGGTAGAGCAATATTATTGCTCTGTTGTGTAACTCTCCCTGTCCGATTTCCTACGTATTCCACCCTAATCGCACCATTTTAAAAATAAATATTAAAATATTTCGCTTTATTCGCTCGTCAATAGAAAAACTAGAGATCGCCCAGTGGTCGAAATTCGACCATAATTCATTAAGTTAATTAGTTTTTTTTTTTTTTTTGTAACAGAGTAATAATTATTGCAAATAGTTTTTTGAATTTGTTCTATTGCGTTTGAAAAATTGTCTTATCGGTGTCAAGTTTAGTACATACATTCCAACGTAAGCTTCGAATGCGTGAAATGAGGAAAAATCACTTCGATTGTCCTATCGGTATCAAGTTTAGTACATACATTCCAACGTAAGCTTCGAATGCGTGAAAATGAGGAAAAATCACTTCAAATGTGGGTAGATGCACACATGTTATTAAGCAAGAAATTCACGTTATTATTTCTGTGTGTTTATTACTCTTAATTTTTGGTCCAGGCTGCATTTCAACCTAACCACAACTGCTATTAGTTACGGTAGACGCCATGCAATATATCTTAACACTGAAAAACAATATGTCAGCCCGCACAGAGAAATCGTAACTGTTACATGATTTTCTATTTGCATGTGGAAACCAGTTTTTATTCAATTATGAAGACTTAAAAACTCGTGGAATAAATGTAAACAGCTATGAACGTGTATTTCTTGCGTAATAACATGTATGCATCTACCGACATTTCGAGTGATTTTTCCTCATTTCAACATATTCGAAGCTTACGATATACACTTTAAATCACATATTATCCCCTAAGGAATGTGTGTACCAAATTTCAGACCGACAGGACAATATTTGTAGGTTCCGACGTAATGCTAAACTCAGTATATAGACTTTGCTGCCATTCATGTACTCATTTTTTTTTTTTTTTTTTTTAATTACCAGATTTCGTTTAAATGGTGGCTCACCATCATATTACAGATACATCCATTTGAACTGCATCATTGTAACATCGTATATCTAAATCACGATTTAATGAATTCCGAATATACTCCGTTTCGAAATGTTGCTTCTATGTAAATTTAGAGATTAAGCTCGACTCTTTGGTTTCACCAAAGACCACAGAGTATCTCAATGCTGGAAATACACGTCACATAGTTGGCTCTAATCCCATTTCACTCACACACACGTTCCCGAATTTATTTTCCATTTAATAATGTATCTGTAACATGTTTTAAACTATGCTTATAACTTAACCACCAAGCATCCGTAATGACAGCTGAACTTACAGCAATCCTGGAAGCCTTAAAATATGCGGGAGGAAGTAGAGAAGATAAAATTATTATATTAACCGACTCTCGTTCAGCAGTAATGATACTGAAGAACCACATCGCCCAGCGCCACAACAACCAACTAGTTTATGATATAATGAAGGAAGTAGATAAGCTACAAAGCAGGGAGAAAGAAGTAACAATAGTATGGGTAAAAGGCCACTGTGGTATGCGAGGCAACGAAATGGCAGACAACCTAGCCAAGAAAGCTATCACGGACGGAGTAAGACGCCCACACAAGATACCTGCGTCGGACCACCTGAAGAAATTCAAAGAAGCATTGAGATCTAGATGGGAAGATGATTGGGCACGTACAGCAGAGTACAAAGGAAGTCATTACAGGGAAATCCACCCGCATATACCTAAATCACATTGGTACAAAAAATGGAGGGTAACCAGAAAATTTTATGTAACAATTATGCGTCTGAAAGCCAACCATGGAGCCTTTAAGAAACACTTATACCGCATCGGAGCCCAAGAGACGCCTTACTGTGAGTGCGGAGAGGTGGAGGACACCAACCATCTGTTATTAGGATGCCCGATGAGAAGAGCAGCAACAAAGAAGCTCCTCAAGAAACTACGCGACCTGGGTTACGTGGGCCCAACCAGGGTCGTCAGAACGTATAAAATAATATATGAATTTTTTTATAACGATGGGAATTACAATATAGATATGTTTCTGAGATTATGTTGTATATTGTTCTTTCTTGTATTAATTTTAATATGGGACAGGGAAATTGGGAAAGCATGTAATTGTATATGCTATACTGTAAATTAAAGTCTGTTTAGTATTAGTGTAATATACGAAAACATAAAAAAATTTATAATGTAATTGTATATGTCATGTTAACTCTGCTTAGTATTAGTATCTGCAAATACATAATGTAAAATTGTATACATAGGATGGCTGTATGGTCAGGAAACCAAAAGCCAATAAATAAATAAATAAATAATAACTTTTTTTTTTAACTGTTGACCAAAGATCACAGACATCGCTAAGTGTCGTTGCCTCTTAAAAACAATTGAATGTATACAACGAATGATTTATTTTATTTAATTTAATGTGTTTTTAACACATATTATATGTACATTTTGGCTTTATGCACTTCTTCCCCATATAAACTTTAACTATGCCAAATCTCACACTTCTCCGTGCGCGCAATATTCTGAAAAATGTTTTACGCATATCCCGCGCTGGTGTATATATATCGCAATGCAATATATTTCGCATTGCCCTGTTTGTAACTTCTCAATTTGCTCCTGGTTGGCATAAAGTAGCACTTTTGAGCAATACTTCACATGAGGCGCAGTCATGGTGTTTTAAATTAGGTTTCTTGTATAGGCTCTAACTAAATTGCCTACCCTATTCAGAGATAGAGGGAGAGACATAGGGTAGCGCGGCGCGCTCTAATTCAGTTATTCTTGATGATAAACATGTAAGTGAGAAAACGTTTGAAAATTTTCTGAAATTGTGCTTAAAGTTTGTTGGAAGTGCTCTCATAATGAAACACTGGATGAATATTTGAGGGTAGGGTTACCAGATGATGGTCTTCAAAAAAGAGGACATTTCTAGATTAATACTAAATTCTGCAAAAGTGTTGGGGGTTTCTCAACATTTAGGGATGTTGCATTAAGATAAATTATAACTACACACTTAATAAATAAAAATAATTAAGATATGTATAATTCACTATACTTTTTGCAAATGAAACGTCTACAATAGGTAGTATATTACTTCATTTTATTAAATCATGCAACGTTACAACAATTTGTGGCACATTTTAATATAAACTACAGAAAATCATCATTAGTACATTTCTCATCTTCATCATTATTCCCTGAAGTACTCAGATATTTCTTTGATGAACCAATTTCTGAGAGTAATTTCTTATTTTCCAACAAATAATTATAAAACTGTACACAAGATAAATCCTTATAATTATATTGCACACTTATAATTCCCTTAACAGACTCAACACTGAGTCTATTTCTATCTTTGGTCCACTGACTGTTTGCTAATGAAAAAATCCTTTCTACACTAGCATTGTGGCTGGGAATAGCAAAGAAAAACTCCGCAATTTTTAGTAGTTCTGAGAAACAAGCACCATTCTTTGACTCTCGGAAATATTTACACCAGATATCATTTGACAACTAATCTGTATTAACGTTAGCCTGGTTTGTCAAAAATTTCTGAAAGTTGCAAAACTGATCAAAGCACTTTACATCATCTATTTTAATATTAAGTTTTTCATTTAGGTACAGAATTGTTTGTTCCACATCTCCCCAATTTGGAGAATTCTTCAGACCCATCCATTTAAATACCAAAAACTCTTGATACTGAACCAACCATTTCTTAAGATACGTAATTGTTGCATCATAAACATGTGCTATTTCTCCTTCTAGCATATCACATTTAGAACCATAATCTTTATCCCGTTTTTTTTCTCAAAATTTCTTTTAGTTTTAAAGATTTGAAATTCTGGATTTTTCTTTCCTGAAGAGCATTCAACACACCCTCAAGAATATGTATCATTTCTACCAGTGAATTTTTCTCTTTTTCTAGGGCCAAAATATTATGTTTAAATAATGACATAAGAGAATGAACAAACAATAATCGTGCTTCACTAAGCTCATTTTGGAAAAACATTTTAATCAGAATTGGAATTTCACCATGAGAACTGAAATATGATTTCAGTGCTGGATACATCTCAATTAGTCTCGTAACGCAAGGAAAAAAGGGACAGCCACCTACTCTTAGAATGACACATTATTTCCCTATATTGTACATCTAAAAAATCACAAAAGTCCTTAAGACTTTCAGTACTTACTGTGTACACAGAAAAATAATTAAATATTTTTAATACTATGGAATCAACATCTAATGTGAGTCCTGCATCAATACCATGTTGAATGCAGTTATGTAAAACATGAGCAGTGCAGCCTAATCCTACTAATCTATCATTTAAATTGTTTTTCAGATGGGCGAAAACATTATTTCCCGACCTCTTACCAAGTCCACTAATCCCAACAAAATTTGTATTTGTATTGTCCCCAGAAAAAGCAACACATTTATTATTAATACCTCTACTTCTAAGAGTATCACATATGTAAGATGCAATCATTTCAGATTTTTCATTTGGACTACTTTTAAGTTCTATCACTTTTGTTTGAATTCCCCCAGATTTAAAGTCATAGTATTGAATTAGAATTGGAAACAGTTTCACAGAACCATGGTTACTGCCGTCTGTTGCAACACCAAAACATGAAATACACTCCAAAGCGTCAATAGAAGCATTAACAGAATGAGGTGACAATACAGAATTAATAATGGCTTCTGTTTTAGTGCGAGCACATGACATTTGTTTCGCTATATTTGAGTCTGTAAATAACACTTTCTGCAGTTTTCCAGTACAGTCCATTGATTTAAAACTTTGATGATGCTTGACTGTGTGAAAAGATAGGGTGCCTTCAGCTGCATGGACCAGATCATTAATTTTGGAATCCTTTTTTGCAAAAAAAATCGTCAACTTTGGATGAAGATGCTGCAGTACGTATCCGCGTTTTGTGTTTTTCAGTGTTTTTGTGAGCTTCTAGGTCTAGCCCCCTTGCAAATTAATAATTGTGCGTGTTATACATTATTCAGTGTAAGAAAATCTGAGCTATTACACGCAAATTTCCAGTGTCATACGATATTTACGTAAAATCGGTCCCATGGTTATAAATCTTACCTTTATTAGCAACTGAAACAAATGTTCCTCTGAGCTAATTCTTCCCGGTCTGAAGTCAGGAAATCGTTTTTGTAATTCGTCACTGAAGACACATTTGCGTTTTGGCATGATTTCACTTGAACAGTAAAACTGCTTCACTTCACAACAACCAAAACGCAACTAACAGTAAAGGAGTTGAAAACAATGATTCTAGAAGCCGAGCTGTCTACCGAAGTACTTTGCATTGTTGCGTAGATAATGTCCTTCACCGGCCGCCCCGCAGCTCGTATTTCACGATAATTGCCTCGCCACCTATTGCTCAGAAATCGTAACTATATCTTGACACAGTGCCGAGACAGAAAAAGGAAAAGTGTAGATAAAATATCACATTGTTGGCATAAAGGTTAAATTCTTTAGGGTTTACCATTTTGACAGATGGGAGAGTTTTATTCCCACACTTTCAAGTTCAGGCGGTAGTAAAACGGAACTAAAAAAAGAGGACATTCCTTGATTTTTCTCAAAACCCGCCCGGACCATTTTTACGGTCCAAAAAAGAGGACATGTCCGGGTAAAAGAGTACATCTGGTAACCCTATTTGAGGGGTAATTTTCGCTCCATTTTTTAGGAAAAACACGTCTTTGGCGCATATCATTATATATGACATCATCAATCCTCAACTATTTACTGTACAGCGATATAATTGTGCAGGTGCATGCACGTATACATTGACATATGCCATATGTAAAATAAGTTTTGAATATCTTTTAGTAGCAAAAAAGTGATAAATTAAAACGTCAGACATGATGTTGTGTTTACTGCATTCCAATGTAAACAAAAGGTAGTTTTTGAAGCGTATATGTATCTATCACGTCCTAATTCCTGCACTATGTGTCGCGGGGTGATGTAATTTTGTTGAAGCATTCAGTAGTATATGTAGATACTCTCTGCAGTGTGTCAATAGTTAAAAAGTAATAAGTTAAAACGTCATGGCATATGCCGAAGTTTAACCGCATGAACAGCGAAAATTTATTAAGCGATAATTTTTTTAATTTAATTTTTTTTCGCGGGGGGAGCTAGGGGGGGGAAGGGAGGGGGGGAATCAGCAAAACAAATTTCAGTATAGGTATGATATTAAAAATACCCCAATCGATCAGGTCTTGGCTCCCCCCCTACAAAGTATCATATGGGCGCCCATGATTACTATTTGTGAATATTCCAACACCAAGAAGACATGTCATTACAATGAAATGCATTCCACACATTATGATTATAAATTGGGGAAGTAGTTACTTATTGGAGACTCGAAATGTAAATACCTCGGCATAACATTTGGTAGCAGACTTAACCGGGCATGACACATTGGACAGGTAGTAGCGAAAGGATTCAAAATCCCTCACCTGTTGGAAAGAGTAATGAAGGGGTGCACTAGAGAAGTAAGGGAATTGGGGTACAAAATTCTGGTCAGACCACTGTTGGAATATGGTGGTGTAGTACAGAACCCACATTTTGGGTATCAAATACAGGAGTCTGAGGG
The DNA here is from genome assembly GCA_031002005.1 of Vandiemenella viatica. NCBI lineage: Eukaryota > Metazoa > Arthropoda > Insecta > Orthoptera > Morabidae > Vandiemenella > Vandiemenella viatica. The sequence continues at coordinate 176,410,408 of JARYHS010011408.1, forward strand.
AGTGCAGAGAAGGGATGTCAGACTTGTCTTTGGAAATTAACGCAAAACACAATCGTTAATTAATATGATCAAGGAGCTGTAGTGGGTGTCATTGGAGGATAGAAGGAGGGTGAAGAGTCATGGGAATGTACAAGGCCTATATTCGTAATGAAGCGTGGAAAGAATTGATGGGAAAATTAAGAGAGGTGCTTGGAAGGGTAAAGATGACCATGACCACAAGATGGTACTTGATTTCAGACATAGTGGTGCGGGAAAATTTTCTTTTATAGGATAGGGTGTAAGTGATTGGAATTAATTGCCTAGAGAAGTGACGAATAATTTACTGAAAACACTGAAAGAATTTAAAGAGAAATGGTTGAGGGCAAAAGTGGGCTGGAGGAAGGGAGAAGGATGGGTGTGCGGGGAGATTCCCACCGGAGCGTACGCTCCGTCGCAATTTCATCAATTATTATTATTATAATCACAATATAGTAATGATTAGAATTACAGAACTGTACTTGCATTTTGACCGTGAGAATTTAGTAAGGTGTGCTGCAATTAAGAGCCTCTAAATATCGTGGAATGGAATTGGAGAACCGAGATAAAAGATAACAAAGCAGTAGAAACACTTGAAAAAACTAAACAAGGAATTAATAGCAACAAATAAGAAAGATAGATAGGTTTACGAAGGATATTATCGCTGCAGGAGGACCATGTGTCTAGAAATTTCTATGGCTATGTTGAAAAACTGAGAGGAAGGGAAGGTATTCAAGCAATTACAGATAAGGATGGAGAAGTTACTGAGGATCTGAAATAAGAAAGTTAAGAAAACATCAATGGGCTGGTACAGATAATATTACTACGATTGCCTTAAAGATATCAGAATGCGAAATTGTACCTTATCTTGAAACTTTATTTAGATTGCTGCTTACTAGAGGATTGGAAAAGTGCGATAGTAGTACCGGTCCATAAAGGAGGTGGGAGAGGTAGTGATAAATAGGGTCGAAAATTCCTGTTGTGAACGCTAGCACATTATGGATAAAGGCTGGCCACATGGCCCTCATAAATAGCGTTATAGATGGATGTACAATCGTGTAACATTGATTCTATTTTAATCTCAATATATCCTATGTACCTGCTTCGGTGGAAGTTGTCACTTATAGAAGTAGATGTTTCACCAATCAGTCGCATATTGGAAAGACAGGACATAAACATTATTTGTTATTCAACCATTTTTAAAAATTTCTCTCAGTAACGACCGTCATACTGTATCTTAAGTACCACACTAACATCAGTTATAAGTTGGTTTTTATATTCAGAACACTATGCGAGATTCGTTGTTCTTGAAATTTTTTTGATGTTTTTCTAATCGAGTTATTGGTTGTTTGGGCAATAAGTCGCCATGTAACAAGGGAATTTCGATTCTGAAAAGTCGAATCAGTTTAAGTTTCTCACGCACAATCTTCTTCTTCTTTACCAACTTTTCTGAATTTTGGGATCACCTGCCTTTGAGTTTTACTCATCGATGGCGTCTTCAAATTGGGAACATGCCCTTGGTGACCAAGCATTTTATTCCCAATGCCAGCTCATAGTACTTACTGATAGGGAAGTGAGGTATTGCCATCTGTCTGTGAGTCATGTTACTATGTTCTGTATGTCATAAGTGTATTTTTTGTAGTTTATGAGGCGGAGATTGGGAAACGTCCCAGGATTATCCTTGATTGTTCGTTCCTGATTGAGTGGGCGGCGCCTCGGCCACACTGACGGGTTAGTTTGTTGCCTACAATATGTTTTCTTATTCATCATCGTTCTGCGAACTGTAAACACGTCCTTGGCAGTTTGCCTCGTGCCTCGATGTTCACCGTTCAAGTTTTCACAGTCTTCTACGAATCATTCAGGCTAATGGACAACCATTTCGACGCCCATGCAGCCACTGAGGTTATTCGAATATGGGCAGTCGCAGCAATTTACTTACGTGTTGTGAATAAATTTATGAATGAACATCTTCATAAGGGTGATTCAAAACAACACTTCCTGTGCTTTGTATGTTGTGCGGCACAGCAATTTGACTTATCTGAGGAACGTAGTCGTGTTCGGAAAAGAATGGTTTGTGGGCTTTCAAAATTTGTTTAGATTGTCCTAATAGTTATACAACTTTCAGCCATCCTGCGCCTAACAAGTCCGCATGGGGTAATTTTTGTTTCGTCTGGCCGCCATTATACTGTAGGGTAGTGTGAAGACGGTCATGTATGATACTTTTGTAACGCCAAAGGATGAACTTATCGCACTAATACTGAAATACTGAGCACAAAAATGCCCGTATTTGACCACGCGCATGAATCTCTGCACCGTCGATGCATTCTCTACGCCGAAGTAGTGTGTCAAAGTTTTTAACCCCTCTTGTAGGTTGTTTGGTTTCTTAGCTAAATGTGAAATTGCCAGCCATCGCAATTTCCGAATCTTTATCCTACTGATTGTCAGTTCGCCCACCAAAAAACATTCTATGCGCCGTCGTTGTTGTTTTGAGCCGCTCTTTATATCGATTTTTTTTTTTTTTTTTTTTTTTTTTGTAATCTCCAAATTCACTATCGTCATTTTCGGCTAACCAAACGATAGAACTAACTTGCCGAATGTTTCGTTTTAGCGCCAGTCTAGAAGCTGGCGTTGCGACTACTGGATTCAAGATTGTCTAATAAATCGATCTTTCTTTTCCCATCATGTGTTTGTACGCTATGTGAGAAGTCAACAGTCGGAAGTAATAACATGGCGCCACTAGGTCGTTCACGGACCTACTTGTCCCGCTGCCGAATGGAAATCAATTTAGACCACTTGTGCCTTTCTTACGCAGTCCTCTGTAATTAATGTGACCCGTTGTTATTGGATAGAGGGCATGTGAGCTCTGTTACATTTTCTTTGCCGTTGGAGCTTCATCTCCTTGTCTGTCATGGACAGATTGGGCAAGTGGTTTAACTTCTGCTTGGTGCCTTCAAATGTTTCATTATACATCCACAGTTAGTCCAGTAACGGGGTCGTAAAAAGGGAGTCTCACTTGCATCACATCACGTAGAAGATTTTTTTTTCTTATCTTGTATATATTGGTGAGAGTATGCAGAAACCAAGTTTTCGACCTCCAACACCCTCGGCACAATTTTCTGTGGCCAAAAAACATCAAAATTTGGGTACTTTTTTCAGTTTTTCGTCTATAACTCCTTCCTGATAAGTCCTATCAAGAAATATTCTATTTTAAATTTGAAAGAGGACAAAATTTCCTACAACTTTCGTACTACAAACTTTTTTCTAAACTCAAAATTAAGCGAGCTACAGTTCTTCGAAAATCAGACAAATTTCACACTTATCCTAAAAGTTGGGTTTTTACCTAATTTGCAGCTCAAAATGACCTGAAACCCCTGTATATATAAATGATATATATGTATTTCTGTATGACATTGTATATATATGTACTATACTTTGATTACTGATGGTCCATTCAATAATCATATAGCATTGTTGGCCGGGAGATCCCGAAGGATTATTCGGCCGTCAGGTGACAGTGTTATGGATAGGCCGCGCAGTGCGCTTCTTGTGGCTATCTAACCTGACCAAGTACTAGTACCGCATATAGGGAACCTACAGCTTAAGGTGGAATTAAAACCACAGAATCGTTCTGGCTTTCTCCATATTACACAGCAAGCTGTGGCAGAGGTAAAGCTCGGGTTAATGGCCTTTGAAAATTACTGCTGAGAACGGGATTTCGATCTTCAGTCAGATACCTTAACCACTGAGCTACCATTTCGTTCTATTACCTGATGGTATTTGTACCAGTTTGAAAAACGGATTTGCAAAACTGAAAACATAATGTTATGACACAAAGTTTATTTATGCAGTCAAAATTAAGTCATAATAAGTCAAAAATTAGTCATAAATCCATTTCTTTTCCGTTTTAATGGATTGAAACAATGTGTTCCATTTGAATTTGTTCCGTACAACAATGGAAAAAAATTGTCGCTATATGAAGCATTTAAATCTCTTCAAGATACAACACCCAACACAAAATTTTTTGCTATGCACGGATGATTTCTCCTGCATAAGGTTATGTGGCATAGTAGTAAATACCTTGGCTGCTTCTGTGGAATATATGAAGCCTATTTGACAACGAACTATAGATCCAACATCACAGTTATATTTGACGGATACCGAAGTTATGCTGCGCAGAGAGGAATAAAGTCATCTGAAATGATTTGTAGTTTGAAAACATCAGATACTTCAGCAGGCATCATTTTCAGTGAGGAAACAAGTGCTACAGTGACGCAGCAAATGAGAGCAAAAAGAACTCTGTAATGTTGATACTAATGCAAAAACTGAAAAAGGAAGCATCCAAGATCAACAGGCAAAGCAAGATGCTGCTGGATTGATCGTTGACGCAGCAATTTCCCAAGCAGCAAAATTCGACAGTGTGATGATTCTAAGTGAGTATATTGGCTTTCTCATTTTGCTAATGGGCTTTGGTACCACGAGTTTGAACCCACACACATCCTCTTCATCCATGCATTTGCTAGATGTGATACAATATCAGCATATTTCGGCTATGGGAAAGAAAACTTCTACTGCATGATTCAATACCAACCATATCTGAAAGTAACATGCATGCTAACTTCTCAGAACTCTAGCCTCCAGAGAACATTTGGAGAACACGCAGGGGAACAGATCATCTTGGAACGGTACGGAAAAATTGCTTGTGGAACATTGGAAGGCTCAGATATGAAATGATTAAGAAATCTGCCCAAAAAATGCATTCAGCCTAGCACAGTTGCCACCAAAATGAGATGCGGCAACGTTTTACTCAATATGCACGTACCACCAAGTAAAGGTTGGTTGGGTCGAGAAACGTACCCATTGCCGTGAGGATGAAGGAAAGGCTCGTCCAGTCTTATTACAGTTACAATAATAAATGCATTCAGGAGGACGTCGGTTCGAATTCCCGTCCAAGCATCCAGATTTGGGTTTTCCATGGTTTCCTCTAATCACTCCAGCCGAATGCCGGCATGCTTCCTTCAAAAGGCCATGGCCAAAATCTTTCACGTTCCTTGTCCCCAGTCCCATCGTGCCACTAATGAACTCGACGTCGACGAGGCGTAAAGTCATAAAAAAAAACAATAATAAAAGACGATGCACTTGAGTTTACTTCGAAGGTTGTATCATATTCCTTCCAGAAACCTTGTACTCCTCCATGCAGCTGTCGCTAATCAGGACTGCATTGTTCAGCTGCTTGCAAAAATTGCTCTCGCCTGCCTCGTGAAAGCGTTCCTGGAATGTAGTAGATGAAGGAGAGGAAAATTTCTTCGACCTCGAGGAAGCTGTTCCTGATGCAATGGATGAAAGAGACACAATTCATTGATAAGCCGGGACAATCCAAACGGAAAAGAAATTTATTTATGAAATTTTTTTTAACTTATTTCGAAATTATTATGACTTTATAACTTTGAGTCATAACATTATGCATTGTTGTTCGCTCTATTATCTTCAGTAATAGAGCGATCTGGTAGCTCAAGGCGTCTGACTGCAGATCGAAATCCCGGTCTCAGCAATGATTTTCAAAGGTCATTGACCCGACCTTTACCTCTGCCACAGCTTGCTGTGTAATATGAAGTAAGCCAGAACGATTCTGTGGTTTGGATTCCACCTTAAGCTGTAGGTTCCCTGTATGCGGTACTAGTACTTGGTCAGGTTAGATAGCCACAAGAAGCGCACTGCGCGGCCTATCCATAACACTGTAACCTGGCGGCCGAACAATCCTTCGGAATCTCCCGGCCAACAATGCTATATGATTATTGAATGGACCATCAGTAATCAAAGTATAGTACATATATATACAATGTCATGCAGAAATACATATATATCGTTTATATATACAGGGGTTTCAGGTCATTTTGAGCTGCAAATTAGGTAAAAACCCAACTTTTAGGATAAGTGTGAAATTTGTCTGATTTTCGAAGAACTGTAGCTCGCTTAATTTTGAGTTTAGAAAAAAGTTTGTAGTACGAAAGTTGTAGGAAATTTTGTCCTCTTTCAAATTGAAAATAGAATATTTCTTGATAGGACTTATCAGGAAGGAGTTATAGACGAAAAACTGAAAAAAGTACCCAAATTTTGATGTTTTTTGGCCACAGAAAATTGTGCCGAGGGTGTTGGAGGTCGAAAACTTGATTTCTGCATACTCTCACCAATATATACAAGATAAGAAAAAAAAATCTTCTACGTGATGTGATGCAAGTGAGAACTACCCCGTTACTGGACTAAGTTACGATTGTTATGGTCCGTTAAATCAACACAAGCATCGCCGTTTTTCATGCGGCTGAGCCCATGGTCCGTATTTCACGGTGTGATACTCCTCATGGCTGTATTATTTTAATTAAATCAATATTTTACTTCAAACTACTCCAAAATCATGTAGTCACGTCAATTAATTTATTACATATCAAAAAAACCTGTTTACAGAAATCCCGAATCTTACTTACTAACATTTATATCAAATTATCAATGAATGAATAAAATATGAATTCAATATATAATCCCATACTCGACTAGCAAAATTAAAACTTGTCTTGAACAAAATATGTCCTGGCTTTACATGAAGCATGAAATTGTTCCTAATTTCACAGCGATTACAGATCTTATTAACAGTCCGTGCACCAATTACTAGATGTACTTCCAATGTAGATAAATGACCTCAGCATAACTGTAGGGCGTCTCGGTAATTCGCTATGTACATAAGGTTTTGCTGTTCATTTCATCCGAAATATCTTGCACATATCCCATCAGTACTTGCCTAAAGCCATGTTGCCTACTTGAAAACCACTTACGCTCTTCACACATATTTCTGATGTGGTTGCATATCAAACCCTCCATTAATTTACCTACCACTGATGTCAAACTGATTGGCCTGTAAATTTCGACTATATTTCTCGCTCCTCCTTTATATACCGGCACTACTATCGCACTTTTCCGTTGCTCTGGTAACCAGCACGTATCCAGAATCGATTTAAATAATATTTAAAGATGCAATGTCACATCCGGATATCTTTAAGACACCTGTAGTAATATTATTTACACCAGCCCCTTTATGTTTTTTCAGTTTTCTTAGTTCCTTAATGATATCCTCAAGATGAACTTCAAATTTTTTTGGTCTGTTCATTTCTAATTGTGTTGTTAAGCTCGTTCTCAGATTTAGACCCTCCCGTTTCTGATTCATTTTCCCTAATGCTCTCACTAAACAAGTTACTTAAAATGTCTGCCTTTTTCAAATCCTCAGTAACTTCTTCTCCATCCTTATATATAAGCGTCTCAACATCCACCCTTCCCCTCAGTTTTCTAACATAGCCATACAAATTTCTAGATGCATCAGTCAATGACAATACTCATTATAAACCCATCTTTAGCCACCTTCTTAGCTATTGTTAAGTCATTGTTTAGCTGTTTTAAATATTCCCTACTCCCCTTCTGTCTCTGAATTCTGTTGTGTTCTCTTTTTACCAACCTCTTTAAACTCATCTCCCTATAAAAGTACACTGGTTCTCTACTTCTCTTTATTTTCTATTTTGGAATAAGTTTTTGATCACCCTTTCTTATCTCCTTGAACTCTTTCCACCTTAACAGTAGCCTACTTGTTACTTTGCTCAAACGTTCTCTGAAATATCGCTTCAAATTCTAAATCTATGCCTTTTTATAATTGTACCCATTTCACCCTTCAATTTTGGCTGGTTCACTTAATCATCTAATATCCATCAAAACTGCTTCATGATCACTTATTCCTTCGGTTACTTGACACCCCACAAGTTTATCATTGGGCTTTATTAGGAATATATCCAAAATATTTTGTCCCCTAGTGTTCTGCTCTATCACTTCCTCCTTCCCTTATTAAGGTATTTGAAATCTCTGTTCCCTTGTGTTATTAATCTTATTTCCTACCCAGTTTATACCTGGTAAATTTAAATCCCCACGAATAATGACCATTCTGTTCTCACCTCTGAAATCTGAGTTTGAATTTAATTTCTCCCCCATTTGTCATTCTTCCATTGCGGTATGCAGCCAACACCCGACGGTAGTTCATGTTACGGGTGGGTAACAATGGCGTTTGTTTCCTATGATTAAAAAAAAAAAAAATCAAAATGGGTGTAAATGTCCTTGACACTGGTGACCTATTCATAATAACAGTTTAGACTTGGTGTATGGCTCATCTGAAAAATGATATATATGTTACTACTTAACTGGACCTGAATAAGGGATGATTATTACAAGGATGAGGAGTATGACGAAATTGTGGTGGACTGTCGAATCTTTTTGCTTTCGCACTGCCACTTCCCAATAGATACACACTTTATCATTATTCTTGGCCGCCGCTGAAAGATTCTATCGCTCTTATCTTTCGCAATCCTACATCAATGTCATCCTAAGAAACAGTAACGCAATACTGGCTCATCAGTATTGTGTTACTGTTTCCTGGGATGACATTGATGTAGGATTGGGCAAGATAAGAGTGATAGAATCTTTCAGCGGCGGCCAAGAATAATGATAAAGTGTGTACATTAAATTGTGGGTAAGACTTTAGGTCACGTGAGTGATAGTTGTCATAAATGATACTCCAGCAAGGTGTATACATATTTTTAAATTTATTTACACATTATTGTATATACAGATAATCCTCCATCGACACCTTGAGTCCTTTAACTGGTGAAGACTCCTTGCTGCTAATGCCTGAGAAGTATACCCCTTGTTTCTAACGACTGATATCCCCGCTACATGTTCCCAAAAGGTTTCGTCCCACCTATAGGGTTTGGACATCATGGTGTATGCTTCAAGCTGCTTCCATCGTTGCTGCTGATGTCGGCGGCTACCTGTCCTCGAACATGTCACGGCCGATCTCCACATCGAACTAAAACAATACCAGCGCTCCTCTCTCAGGTTTTGACCCTTAGTCCCCCACTATCATCCTGTGATAGGGAAGCTTTTCTACCAATAACTGCCTCCATGACTCTTCCCATCCTTTGTCAAATGACGTCGTTGTTCAGCGTATTCTTGCTGACTCCTGACCTACTCTTGCTGCGTGTTGACTCATACATCGCCAAATTCCGATGTGTGAATTTGTTTCTCTTGCTGTTGCAACTGATCTGCTTTAGCTAGAGCTACGTAAAATCGTAGCTGCTTCAAAACTTTACTAAAAAAACCTTGTGCCACTACAACATGACGGATGATCAAATTAGGAATGTGTCAGAAAAGAATGGAGAGACGCATACTGTATATGTTTGATCGACTCCGAAACACAAAAAGAGTGAAACAAACCTAGCATACAATATATGAAACTGGGTGATATTAGCCAAAAAAAATTGAACTGGTTAACATAAGTAGGAGAGTTGCAACGAAATGAACACAGGGAGCGACGGACTTCGAGTCATATCTATGAGGTGACGATTGTACATCATTTGTTTGATTTGCAGTTGCCCCCCGAGCCGTTCACTGTGGCGGCGTCGCCGGCAGACACTCTGGCGCCCCCCCAGCAGGCCGTCTTCCCCCGGCAGCTGGGCGTCTAGCTCGCAGCAGCTGGTGGCGCCGCAGTCCCTCTCCGTGGATCCCGTCCCCCACCAGAAATCCCCGCCCTGCTGCAAGGTAAGCTGTATCCTCATTTACTCTACCGAGAGCACGTTTTATGTCCGTTGGCTATAGTCTTTAAAGAAAAGGTCAAGATCGGATTGTACGGCAGACGTATTTCCCACTAGAATCCATTTTCTAGCACGCGAACAACCTCTTTCATTTACGATTTCAAGGAAAATCGTTCTCCCGTCAACATATGAATGGATAGGATCAGGGGAATAATGTAGCATACTGTGGCGAGACAGTATAAAAGCCATGTGTGTGTTCGTGCCTGCAAAATCTCCACCCACGCAAAGCTCCTGGTCGTGACGAGATTTCTAACAGATCTTTGAAGCACCTGCCTCCGGAGGTCTCAGCCTACCTCGCAGAAATCTTCAACACCATTCTCCGCCGACAACAGTTCCCTAACCGATGGAAACATGCAGTGGTTGTGGGTATACACAAGAGTGGGAAGGATGCACACCAACCGCAAAACTACAGACCTATTAGCCTTCTACCAGCCATCAGCAAGGTATTCGAAAGGCTACTGCTAAAACGACTGTCCACTCATATTGAGGACACAAATGCCTTACCAAATCACCAGCTAGGATTTCGTCGCAGCCACTCAACTACTCAGCAGCTGATGAGAGTAATAGAAGCTGTCACAAAAGCATTCAACCACAAAAAATACTGTGGCATGGTGATGCTCGACATCTCACGAGCATTTGATTCCGTATGGCACTCGGGCCTCCTACTCAAGCTATATGAGCAGGGTATCCCGGGGCCATACGTGAAATTAATAAGATCATACCTGACTGACCGCACATTTAGTGTTCGAGTCGACAGAGCCTTCTCAAGTGTAAGAAAAGTGAAAGCAGGTGTTCCCCAAGGCTCAGTCCTGGGTCCGACTTTATACTCATTATACACTGCTGATGTCCCCACAACCAATGGTGTTTTGGTCGCAACATACGCTGACGATACAGCTTACCTCGCAGCCAGCCGCAGCAAAATTTTAGCCACTCGCCGTCTTCAGGAAGTCCTCCAGGTAACGGAGGCCTGGGCCCGGAGATGGAGGATTGACATTAACCCTGCCAAGACTCAGGCAATAATGATCAGTAAAAGACTTGGGCCCCGTCGACCACGTCAACCGGACCCCGTTCTTCACCTTCACGGGAAAGACATACCATGGTCAGCTACTGCCCGCTACCTAGGAGTGTTGCTAGACAGGAGACTTACCTGGCAAGCTCATATAAGTGACATCCGCAGGAAAGCAAACGCGAGGCTCCACAGCCTCTACTCGCTTCTTAACAAAGACAACAATTTAGCCCCAAGCACCGGCATCAAGATATACACGACTCTAGTAAGACCGATTATTGAGTACGCCTGTCCAGTGTTGGCATACGCTGCTGACAGCCACATACTCAGATTACAAACCATACAAAACAGGGCACTGAAGAGAGCCCTACATCTTCCAGCCAGATTTCCTACCTATGCACTCCATGAAGCCACTGGAGTTCCATATCTACATGACAGGTTTAAACAACTCGCTGAAGTCTTCTATAAGAGTTCAAATAGAAGCAAAAACCCTGAAATACACAACATCGGTCGCTATGTTACTACCATTGACCGTCATAAGAGACCTCTAAATCTAATTAACTAATATACACCACCGAGAAGCCACACCTACAGAGAAGTTTTGCCTCATCCATATAACTCTGGAGGCAATGTCTACGGACAACATCCTCCACCTCCACCTGCCTACAAAGTTAAGGCAGTGACGGTGCTGTGCTGTGTTGAGCGGTGGAATCGGGACGATCTGATTGTTGAAAGTGTGACGCGAGATGCGAGTTGGATTGTTGAAGACAGTCTGTGACTCACTGTCTTGGAGGTTGGTCACGGTTGGTTGCGCGGGCAGTGATTGTTTGGCGGTGCGTCTGGCACTATTGTGTGGACCTGATGAAACATTATAAGGACGCCGCCGTCGTGCAGATAAACTGCAGTGTTTCGTAAATAGCAGTGAACTCGTGGGCGTTTAACTAAACCAAGTGATAATAGTGTAGCTCAGAACTTGCAGTTTGGAGAAGAAGTCCTGGATAGCCTTTACATACGGTCAAATTATAATCGTTGGTGGTGGTGGCTTAGAAGTTGTATGTTCGGTGAATAAATTGAAAGATTTTCTATATGGCGACTTTGTGAATTATCCATTGATACCTAGACGAACAACAATTACCCCACACCAAGCTGCTAGTGCATTATCGCCGCTAGCAGACGCCACGTTATCGTTACAATACCTGTACGTGTATTCTTTCTTTCTTTGTACTGTAATATACAGAACTGATCAAGGAGATACGTGTACTTTACACAGTTATGTGAACTGCAAAGTGTCGATGTAGGCATCATTCTCTTCAATGGAGGATGTCGTGCAGATTTCTTGGAACGTTTCAACAGCTGAAAGATTTTTTTTTTCTGGTAACTTTTTCCAAAAAACAATTGTTAGCATGTAGTGAACGGAGTTGTTAACTTAGCTACAAGCTACATATTTGTTAAGTATAAAATGAGGACCGCAAGTTGCATGTTAAGAAACCAGACAGAGGCATCGACTGGGGATTTAGGGCGCTGACAGTTAGTAAAAATTGTATAATGGTAGGGCAAAGTAGGGAAGATGACCGCATTGATAAACCTCACCATTGTTATACCATTTGCCCCTTCACTTTAAGACCGTAGTGGGGGGTTGGGTTAAAAACCACTGCTTAGGCATCGTAGGGTGTCTTGTCTTGTCTTCATCATTTAGTCAGAGCCAGCAACAGTCGGAGCAGAGGGAACGCAGACGTCGAGCCGCGTCTGGCGGCCGTGGCCGCGGGGTGGCGCTTCACACGAGAAGATGAACAGCGCATAACAGGTTGACTCTGCTGTAGGGTATGGTTGGACGTGACAAGCCATCGTTGAATCCATCTTCTAGAAACTGATAGATGTAATCACTGTCAAATGGCTGACACACTACCACACAGGATTACCTGCCACCGTGTCAAAGACATTTGGAACTGGACAAAGTGCACCGCAGCACACATATTAGATAACACAACGAGAAGAATAACTCCTGAACTTCTGCTTAAACCAGATACAACAGATTCGAAACATAGAAGAGACGACTTAATATGGCTAACGGGAAACACTGTATGTTACATATTTTCTCAAAAGAATCCAAACATAGAGGACTATTGGGTCCAACTTGTGGTAGACTACCACAGATTAAAGAAGAGGAGAAAAAATGAGAAGAATCCCTCCGCAAATTATTTAGATAAAATTATACCATTTAAATAAAAACAAAATCATAGATAGGGAGCTAGGGTTCTCCACATTGTCTACAGCGGAGGTTGACTGGGCTAGATAATCGCCCGCAGTCGCAGACGCTCTTCCCGTCCTCAAAGCAAAGGTCATACTGACGCAGTTATAATATCAGCAATCATTTTCATAACAGTATTGTTGGGAGGTAGCACAATAGTACCTTACATTGTAATCTTCGGCAGTAATCCTATTGTATACCACTTGCATAGTTTATACAGCACTTTGTCGTGATAGTAAATAGTGTACATAGTACATGTTTACGAAATCATTCACCCTGATTATCCTACCACGAATGTCTCACTCCGATCCAAGATCGACTTTTATGCTCGCTCCGATTCCATCCGCTCATTCCTCTCATCGAATGTGGCCAAGTCTCCGCTCGGCCTGCTGCCAGGTTCGTCATAGGTCTCCACAAAATGAATGGTTTCAAAAGCCGCATGTATTTTCTACCAAACGCTTCCTTGAATATCGGCGTATTTCTAGTGTACCAGGTGGTATAAGTCCTCTTTAATGCTCTTTTTGACCTTTTCTACGATCGTTAGCGAACCTTCTTCGAAACCTCTCCGTTACCCTTATTTGTAATATTTTTCCTTATTATCTGGACTATCTGAGATGGAGACCAGTCTTATAAATTCCTTTTCTTCTCTTCTGTGATGAATTACCTATGTATTGCTAGAGACAGTTTCCAAACTGACATACTTGTGGGAATGTTAGTTTTTGCTATATTACAGTTACAAGGTACACAGAATAATCTCCGAATTTATAGCAAATTCCCTTTGTTAGTGAATTCTTGCTAACATATTAATTATACGTCATTGGTTAATACGACCGATCACCTCGTAACAACTAAAACATTGAAGTAACAAATGTGTAAACGACTGGAGGCTTCCAGTTTAGGAAGACTATGATTTAAACAGCAGTTACTTCGAAACAGTTCGCCAGTTCTATCAAACAATTTTTCCTATTTGATTTTTACGCTACGTCCTCCATTTGTCTCAGTTGTTCCTTGTACAGTTATTGCCTTTCATACTTCTCTTTAATATCAACCTTACATGAATGTCTAAACATGTCTTAGCAAGGTATTCTCTTGCTCAGATATGCATTTCTGCTTCCGAACAGCCAATCTAATTAACTCGGTTACCTTCTTCTGACTTATATCTGGTAGGACCCTTTCCTTAAGTCTTACAATGGCGTACTTATAACTATATTTCTGGCTGTATTTGGGTTCGATAACACTTTGCGACCGTAATAATAGTGGTGTTTTTTACGGAGGGTTTCAAACTTTTCTTCTGCTTATTTCCAAACCTACATTAATGCTGATAAAAATTGTAGACAATATATGAATGAGAAGATATGTACACCATTTGGCATGAAAAATGTATCTATGTGTGATAGCAAGACAATTTTTTTAATTAAAGTAATCGAGTGAAAAGGAACCTGGTTGAAGTCAATGTCGCATTTCATAGTGTTAGATGCTGGTTTAGTGGTAAGCTTGTTCTGAGTTGTGTATGTCTTGTCTTTTATGGAGTATTCAGTTCTCCATCCTGTATTTTCACCTTCGTAATTATTAACATTTTATGAGTACCTAGAAATTTAATGCCAGGGCGGGCTTGAAGAGACATGACAGGCCTGGGTTCGGATCCTATCGCCAGCTTCCTTCATTATGTTTTTTTAGGCAAATATTAACTGCAAAAATAAAGAAGCACAACAGTTTAGAAAAAAAATATTACATGGTTGACGAAAAGATTTTTGCACTGGGTTCTCTCCGCCTTCAGAAAGTGGAATGGCAAAAGACTGGAAGCTAATGTGTTACCGTTCCGGAAAGATGGTACTTGGAAGGTTATTTGTCCAATATTACAATGAAGACTATAACAATTTGTGACGATCATGTATTTTTTTTATAGGTTATTCAATGGTATGCAAGCGTACTGATATGCATATACCTTGAGATTTGGTTGAGTTCGGGCGGTTGTTTTTAGAGATGTTGTTGGTTGCCAGGAGCGACATAATTGAGCGACGTAGTTGAGTCGTTACCTTGAGTTCGTAAATTCAGTATACGAACTGGGAAGTATCAGAGAAGTCCGAGATAAAAAGTAACGTTCTTAGTATCAGCTGGTGCTGGTGGAGAATGTTAAATTAACTCATTGAAATAAAAGTTATCACCAGTACAATGAATGGCTTGTTCATCTGTTCAAAAGTTAAATGCTATCTATGAAAATAAGCTAAAGAGGAAAGGGCGACGTGTTTGAAGATAAAATTATTTTACACACGAGATTACGTAAATCAGAGGCACCAGGCTGAAACGACAAATCTAACAAATACATGTTCACGGTGTTATGCCTCAGGAAAGAGATGATAAATTAATATAGATTATGGCAAGCACATAACTATTCAGTGGAGAGATAGGAATATGTAATCTTCTCGAGCAAAGCACGATGGGTGTGTCCTATTACATTCCTATATTCTACTCCAACCATCTCAATTGCTTTGCTAAGTACATCCTGTCGAAATCTAAGTGGAATGCTAAAATAAGTACTTATGTCCTCCTCAGGGGCGTAGCTACTATTAGGCTAGGCGGTGCAGTGCACCGGGGCCCCCAAGCGCAGTTCAGAGGCCCTCGAACCTTCATGGCAAACTGGCGACCCTTTTTTTTTTTAACTCTACAGTAGTCTCAGGGGGGGCCCCTGAGACACAGGAAGCCCCTCACCAAGGGCCCTCTCACCGCTCAGGGGGCCCCCAACCACTGCTCAGGGTACCCCTAAGCAGAACTCAAGGGCCCCATCCTCAGCTCAGAAGGCCCTTACCAGCAACACAAGGCAAAAAAAAGGTCGCCCATCTGGCCTGAGTGCCCAAAATAAATTTTTTGTACCGGGGCCCTTGTTGACCTAGCTACGCCATTGGTCCACCTCCACTATCTTTGATTAGCAATCTTTCCTACGATGCGTCAAGTGCGGAACAAAACGCTATATACATCGTTCTCCACCTTCTAAGAGAGAATCGCCGAGAAAAATGGTAATTTATTTTCGCCAAGTCCTAGGCTTAAGCTGTAGGCGTAATAATGGACGTCATAATCCTAAGCAGATGGAGGAAGGAACTGCTGTCCGTTTCGAGCGCCCTCAAACTCTTGTGCTCCCCTGTGCGTTAGGGTGCCACTATGAGTCATCGCCGGTCATTACCAGCAGTGGCGTCGGTGTGGGGCGATTGGAATCTATTCCGACCGCTGACTCGGCATAGCGTAGTGTTCCAGTATCAAGATAGGTTTCGTGACATTCATACTGATATACCACGATTGTCCCGAGAGCGCTCCGGGAGTAATGATTATTTGATCGTCGCTCTCCCTGGCATAGGTCACCATTATTCGTGACAGAATTGTTGACAAGTAACCGCGAGTGCACCATTACATTACATTCGACGAGCAGTTCTTAGAGGACTATATTATTATTATAGTTGAGATGCATGTATGTAATATTGTGGGTACGAGGGGGCAGACTTGTTTGTTGCATAGGGAGTGTTGTCCCCAGTCTTATGGTGCAGAGGTGTTCTTTATTTCGGACAAAACACCAAACCGGTAGCAGGCGACGTCAGAGCTGATCGCTGAGGTCTCTTTACAAGTGCTCTTATCACCAAGGCAGCGGTCAACTTTCTACTTTTGGAAAAACGTCGTGCGCGTTTGTCGGAATTATTGTAGTCACAGTGATCTGAGTTAATTTCTATCAGAAAACTGAATGAGACAGTATGTTTTTATATATATAAGACTTCTTTCAATCTGACAGCCCTAAGCTATTGGGCTACCAGTTTTGTTTGTAATGTACCGCGCGGCCACTCCTAAAAAGCTGAGGCAATTTTCACTAAAGACAACTGCACGAGTAGCACGTTGATAGTTCTGCTTCCAGCATACAATTAATGGCAATATTTGATTTAATGTTAGTTTGTCTCGAGAAGTGCAGTCAGTAAATCAGATATACGTATATAATATACCCATCTGTACTAAAATTATAAATGCAAAAGTAACTCTGTCTCTCTATCTGTCTGTTACGTTTCTTGGGTTAAATGGATAATCCGATCGTGATGAAATTTAACAAGGATATCCTATTTGCCATTAGGAAGGACATGGGATATTTTTTTTGTATAAATAATACATATTGACATGTAATTTTGAAAAATTTCTGAACGGCGATAGACAGGCGCAAGGGATGTGTAAGTCTCTATAGTACCTTCCGGGATAGTGGTATGGTAGCTCATTGGTTAATGCGCTTGCTTTCTACTGTTTTGAACGTGGTCTCCAGTTCAAATCCCGGTGGAAGTAAAGATTTATAAGAATTGTTTTTGATCGTATGAGCCACGCCTGGACGGTCAGTTAGGTGAGGTGAGTGGTTGAGGTGAGGTGAGTGCTAATAATATTATAAATCCGGAATTATGTCTGTCTTTTTGTTACGCTATGACAACTCAATTTCTCTACTGATATTTATGGAATTTGACAAGTAAATACTTTGTACCTGTAGGAAGGACACAGGACATTTTTTTCGGTATGAATAAGTTTTAGTCACAAAATTCTGAGAACTTATCTAATGGTGACAGACTGACGGGTGCGTGTGTTAGTCTATAATGTTACGTCGGTTGCTCAAGCTGTGCTGCTCGCTCAGTCTCTTAGTATATGATTTGTTAGTAAAATTCGTTTAGAGACAAAACTTATTATTTAGTATAGATGTCGATTTTTCCTGCACTGTACTTTGTCTGCCTTAAAGTTTCTGGCACGAGGTAAACCTGGCCTAAGGTGTAGCTCTAGAAGAGCACGAGCAGCTAAAGTTATTAGAACCCAAGAATCTGATGCTCATGCTGAAGAAAGAAGAAAAGACCAAGCTGAAATAAAAGCTGCGCTCAGTTAACCCCCCCCCCCCCTCATATCCGCACCTTCATTTGTTTTTAAATAGGTTGGAAATTGATTCTTTTTATGAGACAGGTTCGACGGTAGAATGATATAGTGATGGCTTTCCTGTCATATTATGCCAACTCTGTGTTGTTTGGGACAAATCTTACGTTTCTAAAGCTTTCTCAATTCTGGCAATAAAATTCTAAGTCCACGCGTACGAAGTGGCGGTTGCAGCTAGTATTATATAACATTTATATTGTAAGCAGTGCTTCAAGCACCCTTGAAACTACTACGAATTGGAAAAGCTCTTATGTTTATCGATGACCCACAAGTAAACTTCAATGTTGTTCACATGGCTTCTGTGCAAGCAATATTTGAAGTGATACTGCCTGGCGTGTGTACGAACAGATATATTTATTTGCATCTATATAATATAAACTATGATATAAAAAACGTATAGAATAGCAAAATATGAAACATCACTCGTGTTACACATATCGACTGCCAGAAAGCTCAGCATCCTCTTATATAAAATGCTGATCTGGAGTCTGCGCACGTCGTCTACAGCTATTGGCTAGAAATGGTCACGTGCCAGCCTTCACTCTCCAATCAACAGCCACCATATTACATTCGTTCCTTCATGTTGCTTTTTGTTTATTTACGACAACTAGACGAAGAAATTAATAAAATTAAATTGGAATGGAGCGCCTGCTATGGTGGCAATTTCCCTAAAACCCATCTTCCCCCTTTTCTGCATCCACCTACATTTACCCTTTATAAATTTTAACTTTAAATTCTTTCAGTGTTTTTTTGCAAATTATTCATCATTTCTCTTGGCAACTTATTCCAATCCCTGACACCCTTACCTAAAAAAGAGAATCTTCCTACACCCTTGTGCCGTAAATAGAGTGCCAGCTTGTGGTTATGGTCATCTTTTCCCTTCCCTGCATTACTTTCAATTCTTACACCAATATCTTTCCATGCCTCATCACCAATATACGCCTTGTACACTCCCATGACCCTCTTCACCCTCCTTCTGTCTTCCAATGAGTCCCATTCCAGTTCTTTTATCATATCTGTTACTGATTGAGTTCTGTGATAATTTCCAGAAACAAATTCATGTAAGGAGAAGGGTATTCAATATTTAAACTATTTTATCTGTACCAGTTATAAGAACCAGGTTAAACCACAACCTAAGAATTTTTGGCAGACGATAAGAAACCATGAAATTTATTAAAAACTCAGAGAAACGTACGTAATCGCGAAATGTATCAGTCAAATAAATAACAGTTATCCGTTTTCGAAATTATAGTCTCCGTCATTTAAAGTAAAAGCCATGGTTTGGTACGTGGTGGAAGGGGAGTCTAAATCAGCGGTTCCCGATTTCTTTTTGGCCAAGGAACCCTAATTGATCTTACATTATTTGGCGGATTCTCATTTTTATAAACATAAGCTGAAAAACCAGTCTCGCATCGGTAAGTCGTCACAAACGGAGGCAGAACCATGATAGCCTTCCCACGACGCGGTTATGACTCATTTCAACAAACATTTAACTAATTATCGGACTGAACACGTAACTCCTGTGGCCCCAGGGTTCCGCGGACCACCATTTGGGAACCGCTGGTCTAAATGTTATAAACTCTACCTTAACTGCAATAGCAGTAACTGCCGGATTGTTTACTGGCGTTTTCAACAGTGACACAACTCCTTCATATCTACAGCCTTCGGCTAAGTTGAGTTTTACATAACGCTGTGTTATTTACATGTGGTGTAAGCTCCTCTTATCAGCGAGAACTAATTTTAACTCTTTGTATGTTTCTTCATCACAAACGTAAACTGGTAGGCAGGAATAATACTTGTGAATACCTATGCAGCGTAGCTTACGCCGATGTGTTATAGATTTCCAATTTGGTCCAGTCTCTCGTTCATAAGTTTGCGTTGGCACTAGTAAATTTTTTTCAACTATCGTCGTGTACAGGATATTCCTCTCGTCTATACCCATAATTGTGCACAAAGACTTACAAGGGGAGACCACCAATTATAAAATTCAGATTAGACTCGTACTGTGTGTTATAAAAGCTCATGGCCAGAGGTGTAATGTAGCAAAGCAGTAACACGCGCTTCTTCGCAATTATCTAGAAAATCGGCATTGATATATTCAGTTGCGTTCATATACTAACATTACGAAGACTTTTTATTTCTTTAAAGGGGTGCGTGGCTTAGCAAGCAAGGTCTCTCTCTCAAGTCCTTCGTCGCCGGACAGAATCTCGCTGCTGGCATTTTTTAAAAAAAATATTTATTCAAATGGTATACATATAATTCCAGGCAATCAGTTTCAATAATTAAGAGTATAATTAGTTTTTAAATGGCGTTTGTTGTGAAATAAAAACAACGCTTTCGAACTTAATTACGTTGTTCGCAAACAGTTATGTTTCAAAATTATAAATATTTGCTACGGCAGGCAGTGGCGTAGCTAGGTCAACAAGGGCCCCGGTGCAAAAATTTTTTATTTTGGGCCCTCAGGCCAGACGGGCGACCTTTTTTGCTTTGTGTGCTGGTAGGGGCCCCCCTGAACTGAGGATGAGGGCCCTTGAATTATTCTTTAGGGGCCCCTGAGCAGTGGTTGTTGGGACCCCCCTGAGCACAGCGAGGGCCCTTAGTGAGAGACTCCTGTGTTCTCAGGGGCCCCTTAGACGACGGTAGAGCTTCCAAAAAAAAAAAAAAAAATCGCCAGTTTGCCGTGAAGGCTCGTGGGCCCTCTAAACTGCGCTTGAGGGCCCCTAGAGGTCCTAGAGGTGTGCTTAGGGGCCCCTTGAGGTATGCTTCGGGACCCCCTGAGCGTGAGGGCCCCGGTGCACTGCACCGCCTAGCCCCATAGTAGCTACGCCCCTGACTGCAGGTAAGAAATGCAAATATCGTTATTCGACCGTTACAGTTGTACAGATGGGAACGGGCGGGTCGAAACAAGACGCCGTCGGTTTTTCCACAACAAAAGGCATTTAAAAACTTATTGTATTCATAACTGTTGAAACAGATTCTGTACACACATTTCAATAAATAAAAAAAATTGGCAGG